>OY728129.1:184294599-184893066 GCA_963277665.1 Viscum album
TCCCAGTGAGGGTGAACAAAGTATAAATCATTGTTCCTCTGGTGTTATTTCATTTCTATTCATTAATTTATATAGGCAGAAGAGAGAAGAGTGTTTTGTCTAATGATAAAACATGATCTGCAGGGGTAGTTGTTTTAATGTTCCATATCCCAATTCAACCCCCCTCTCAAGGTATTTAACCTAATTTTTATAACAATTAGTATCATAGGGAAAGGTTGAACGTTTTTAGTTCTCTCTTTATATAAGAAATTGAGGTTTTCAATCAAAGAGGGATTTAGATCTTGGATTGAAAAAAAATTCCTATTATCGAGGAATCATATTTAGCACTACTTTTGATCATTATGAATGGATGTATTTATAGCAGTTATACATGGAATATCATCCAATATTGATAGTTGTTCTTTATATGAAGATGGTAGAAGGTAATTGGATATTGATGATAAAGGGATTAATATTTTACGGGGATCCCTATCCAATTCATTCTATATAAAGGTGATGTCAGGTAAAAAATCACATGCTATGAGGTAACATTTGTTGATAATTTATTAGGTTGACTCAAAATTTGTATTAGCAGAGAGCATAGAAATGGTGGTCGATTACAAACTCAAAATTGAGGAAAGAAAAAGGGAGATTGATATTTGAAATAATATTAAAAAATATCAAATAAAATATATCTAAAATATTTAATAGGATGTTGTGATAATGATAATAAAAGTGAATTATGAGGAGAAACTCTTGATTCTATAAAATCATGGCACACAGGAAATAGAAAAATGAAAGGTAGAATTCAAAGGTCCAGTGAAGGAGAGAATGGAGTGTCTAGAAAGGAAAATGATTTATCAGAATAATAAAACATGTATGGGGATTGATCAAAAAATATAGTAGTAATGGTTGAAGTTATACCACAAGATCCCTCTCCAAGATGGAAGATTTATTTGGGAATAAATCAGAAATAGAAAATTCAGAGAATCTACGAGAGAAGAAGTGGTGTAGTATTTCCACATGAGAATGCACCCTACAATAGATGTTATTATTTTGGAAAGATATGACACTCACAAAATATATATTCCACATATAAGAGGTACTAAAGGGAACATGATCAATGTAGAAATCCATATAGAACTCAATTTTCCAAAACATCATTTGATGGAAACTGATTCAAGTGTGGAAGATTCAATCACATGGAAATATATTTTTCATCAATAATGTATAAAAATATGTCGAATAAAAATTAATATAGTCATAAGAATCAATTCAGTGTATCATCAAATGACCTAAACATTAAAAAAAAATTTAATTATTGCATGAAAAAGTTTTTCTATCATACTTCATGGAAGATCACGATTATTAATCAGTACTGGGTGTGATGTCAAAAGAATGGATAAAAAAGAAATTGATATTTGAACAAGCAGTGTTTCCCAAGATTGCTTTTAAAAAATAAAATTGAACTGAAATATGGATTATTAACAGCAGACGAACCTCTCATATGACAAGTAATAATGATCTGGTGACCAAAACTATTTAAAAAAGGAAGGTATCTTAAGATTTGGTAATGACTAAGAGGGTCGAGGGGTTTTCCGCATACCAAAGTAGTACACAGATGTGGGCATGGGCCACCATGTACCATAGTGGTACGTAGTCCTGGATGTGGTTCACCACACTACCCTGGGTTCTATTCACGTACTGTTGCAGTATGCGGTGCAAGGTTTGATAATCATAGTGATGCGCTATGTGGAGAGCCAAATTGATGATGGGTCTTGGAACCTATGGTTTTTGGGGAATTCATCCTTAAGGTATTTGTGGTTCATGATAGAACCAATAATATTTATGGTTCACCAATTACTATTAAGTTCATTATTTTTGTTGTTTGGGACTATATATACCTGTGTAAAAGTGAATTGTGGTTTTCACTTCATCAATGATTCAAAATTGTAGTTGGAACCTTCGCAGTATCTGAATTATTTCTTCTACTATATTGGGTCTCCTTTGTTATCTCTTCCATCTATCTCCTTCATCTTCCCTTCCCATCTTTATTGTGCTCCTTTTATAAAGCACTAGGGTATTCATATTTGTGGGCCTAAAACACCATTTCTGGTATCCCATTAAGATATACGTCAACTAATGGAAGAATCGGTCAACTGAAGTTTGAAAAGGTTGTGGTTCACGAGATGTGGTTCCTAGAAACCTACCATCTTACTTTGTTCGCAAACTGCTTAATTCATAGGATGGTATGAAGATAGTGTTTCTATACACAATTTCACCAATGATGTGGTCCTCAGTGTCTTGGGTTTGATGGACATTTCCCCAGGGCTAGTTCTCTGCGGGTGATTCCATGTACTGGTGGTTCATAGTTAATGCGCCCTGTGATCCTTTCCCATTGATGGTACATGGTTCACTAAAAACTCTTGTAAAATTTTATTTCTTCATGTTTCTTCTAAAATTTTCAATACAATTTTCATATATTTTCCTTCTTGGATCTGTAGGAATGTTTTTTTCCTTCTATAAAGATATTTTGGTAGTATTTACATCTCGTTACATAGTTATCTAGACCCTAAAAACGCCCCCATTGGAATGGTGTCCGATTGGAATGAAGTGTAGGCTATTCTGATGTAGAATTAGTCCGGAACTAAAGTGGTTTGTGATAGAACAGGTAGATCTGGTAGGGGAAACACTAATTTATAAGGATTAAGTTCAATTTTTATTTACCATTTCTCATAGGGAATAGTGATATTGACCTTTAATCAGATTCCTTTTCATGCACGTACCGACTCCTTCTGCGAAATCCACATTCAATAACCACTTCGTAGTTTTGGAAAACTGAACTCTTCACAATTGCTTCTTCTCGTAAACCAAATTTTTTTCTTGTGAACTACACCATAGATTTTAGAACTTATCTCTAGACCTCCATGTAGAAGAACTCTACAAAGATTTTATGTTCCACACAAGGAACATTAAATTGGTGAACTGAACTTCAAACTTTATTAAAATGAACATAAAATTTGCATATAAAAACTTTGAACATCGGTATAGAAAAGACTCATTTTGTGGTTTTTTCATTCCGTGAACTACTTAGTTTTCTATATGACGCTCTGTGGTCCAGCGCCTCATGGGCCTTCCATATACTGAAGCCATATGTGGGATTTGGATTCTGTATACCAATGAAAAACATGGGAAATGGATTCCATGTATCGATGCTAGGATCAGTAAGTGAATCCCCATAAAGACCTTCTTTTTAAGTCCCATGGCCGTTTTTGTGCCTCTTAGCCCCCAATTTTCTCATTGGACTGGCTTTTTGTTTTGTTTTGGATCTTTTTACACAGGTTGAAATGGATCATCCATAGACCTCTGCTGATTTCGTTATTCCTAGTGAGGTTTTCGCTACTGCCCCTTTTTCTGCTACTAATGAATGATTGAAGAACCTGGAGGACTCAACTGATGACAAAATTCTAGTTTCTCCACTACATCAATCTCTGGAAAATATGATTATGATGAGACAAAGGGATTATCCAGATTCATACTGGCTTCAAACTTATGGGATTGGTCTACTTTCTGACATGTCAAATCCAGCAATAAATCAGGCTAATCAGCCTGCTTCTTGAATAACTAGAACCTCCATCCCAAAATCCATGATCTCCTCTAGATTATGATACCTTTTGAGAGATATCACCATTAGGTGCTTGCTGAGCTACAAAACTCGAATCATAGGGGAGTATCAACAGAATCCATTCATGATGACCCATTATTATCAAGGAATTGTGAGGAAGGCGATAGAGAATGAAAACACTTCTAGTCATCCAATCAGGACCTTTTCTTGAGGTCTCATTTAGCTTGGACTAGGGGTAATCTTTCTGGGTTCCCCAGAGCTGCAATGATTTTCAGACTAATCTAGAGGCTATGAAAATATATGAGGTTGAATGGGTATCTCATACATACACTCATCAACCAAACTCCCTTATTGAACAGCTCTTGAGCATGTGTAGCCCAGACACCAATAATTTTAATTTAACCCATAGGGATGTCGGCAATATCCTTTGGGACATTCAGCTTATTTCACAAGTCCCTATTGTTAGGGATATGAATGATGAATTCCTTCCTTATTCCTCTTCTTAATACAACAAGGATATGAATCCTCCTTTTTCCAAGAAACTCATTTTTCAGGCGAAGTATCTTTTGGAGGAAGTTGATCCCTATTCAAAAAAAGAAATTCCTTTCATTGAGTGGTTTGGTTTCTTTGTTAGTAAAAATGTTCTAGATCACCACACTCACAAAACCAGTTCATTCCATTCTAAATAAATACATAGACAAGAAGATAACTATTTTCCAATCTTAGAAGAGGGGAAATTTCATGAATGGGGATGGGGGCTCGTTCTGGATGTTGACCGATTATTTTGACCAGTGACCTTTTTGGCCATGTTTTTGAGCAGATGGATCATAATAGTATGGGAATATAGTGGTGAGAGATTCTTACCTTCCATCATGGCCACTCAACTAACCACTATTAGATGTATCAATCTATATCTTCTAGTGTTGTCCAAGATTTATTTCTTGTTGGGCCTAATCAGGGAAGGGGGACACCTTAGCAAATGATTGGGCACTTCGAAATCATTTGGGGATGGATAGGATCTCACATAGAAGGTTATAGCATTATCAATTCCTTTCCAATTCCAAATTACATCCTTCGACTGTACCTTCAGATCACTAGCAGGGTTATGCTGACGGCTTTGGCCACGCAGGATAAACAAGAGGAGAATAATAAAAAGAATGGTCAAGACTTAATGGATCATATAAATATCCGTGAATATTTTTCTTATCATCCTTAGGATTCCCCTACCGGTACTATAGTGTATAATGTATATGAATACGTTTTCAACCTAGGAAACTTTTTTCTTTTAGAGAAGGTGTCTTGGTTACCTGCATTGGAGAGGAGCTTATCTACAAGGAGTATGCACCTTTCAAATTCAGTCATCAATTTAATTGTTTCCAGAAGTTGTTTCCTCCCAATATCAATAGTTCATGTCAAGAGAAACATCTGATGATAGGACATCAGCTATAGATGATTTTTACCCGAGAGGACACATAGAGATAGGTTAGAATTATGGATTTCATTGATTCCATACCCTTACTCACCAGAAGATACGTTGAGGCTTCGATTAAATCATATCCAGATAGCCAATTAGCTAATCTATTTCCTATTGTATCAACATTGAATGAATCTAGGGCCAAGGCAAAGGAAAATTATAAGGAATTTTTAGGGAACCCTCATCTAGGAAATGTCATTCAAAAACCTCTCAGATCTCTCCCAAGGAAGGTTGTTAAATATGGGGTTGTGACTTCATAGGCGTCCAAACGATATGTCAAAGATGTTTCAAGGATTCAACCATAAATCCCACCCGAGGCTGATTTTTTAATATCCTAGAGGCAATGGTAACTTTTGAGAGGCCACCAATACACTCATGGCTAGTCCTCTCCTACCTTATCAAACTTTCTACGAACTATGGAGGTTTCCCTTACTAACATTGGTTTTGTGTCAGAACCTACTGACATCTCTTTAGATGAGGATCCTAATAAGGAAGGTCATTACCCTGAAGAAATCAAGACCCTAATACATTCCTAGAGTGTTCACCACAAATACTCACATCAATTACTTTCCATGCTGCAACTAGAAACTGATGTTGAGGATGACGATGTTACTGGCTTGCCTATTGTGGTTATATCAGGATAATCTTCTTACTTATTCCCAAAGTCCTATAAGTTCTTGAATCCTTGGGGTCCCAAGACTATAGAAGGGACTATGAAGAATTTATGGCTGACAAGACCCACCCTTCTTCCCTGTTCCAATCCTCCAACGTTGTCCATCCCAGTCACAGTTGAATTTCCAGAAGCTTGGAGTGTTTGGGATGAACTGAAGGAAAACTATTCTGATGAGGATATTTGGATACAACTTCACAAAACATTCTTTGACCTTATTGGTTTTAAAAGATCCATTTACCCCACCTGTATTTCTGATGAAGAAGATCAAGATGATGTGGTTTCTTATTTGAAGGAAATCGAAAATTCCTTCATACCACCAAAGATAGGTGTTATTGGTCTGACCAAGTAGAATTAATGATAGTACTCCCATAGTCGATGAACATCAAGGGATAGGATGTTATTTCTAAAAACTCTGGATTTAATTTCCCTTGTTGTGGAGATTCCAAATCCCCCATTTAGTTTTCGAGATCCTGTAGGGTTTTGAGAAATGATTCTTTCCCTCGTTCATTCCCTCAGGGGAACTATTGATGGAGAGTGTACACTTCCAATTGTAGGGGGGCTGAAGATGGATCTCCTGGATCCCAAGAACATATGGAAGTAGTAATCTCATACCCTAATAGTAAATTTCCTCCTTATCCCCCTAGTCTCTCTTTTTCAGAAACTATCTTTCCAACAAATAAAGAAATTCAAGCTGGCGTCCCAACTATGAAGACATATCAAGAGGGGAATCACAAGTAATTACCCATTCACTTGGTGGTTTATCTTGTTGAATTTTTATTATGTGCATATTTTGATGTAGAGCCTATCAATAACAAGATGGAAGTTGCCCATGAATCTACGACTCTCAGTCCCTTTATGGAAGAGTAAGTGTCACTAGCAATTCTAATTGATCAAAGTAGAGGAAGAGAACTAATTGAGGGGCTAGGGGTATTGCGACCCATTTTGCATGCCTTCTCCTTCTGAAGAAAAATCCACCTTAATAGTAGAATAAAATCTGGCTCTTGAGGCCTCAATTGAACATGGTGGGCCTATTCCCATGGAGAGAGACAAGACAACCATTATGGCAGGGGATGAATCTAGTGTAGATCCCCATAGCCTATAGGATGTTGGAGGTACTTTAACTACTAAGGGACCAATCATTCCTGATCAAATATACTTTTTTCATATAGAGGGAGTCTATTCAGAGATTGATGCTCCAATCGCACATGATGACTCTACCTCTATAGGAGTCACAACCACAAGGGATGATATTGTCCCATATCTTGAATAAATGGTGAAGGGTATTGTTCCTTTTTTATGGTTTTGGGAGAATTTGTGGTCTTGGCCCTGAGAATCTCAAGTCCAGTACCCATTTCCATACTTCTCATCCCTGCAAGCCTTATATCAGTGATCGACCTTCTGGGGGCTGCTCTAGAGGTTTTTTTTCTAGTTGCACATGGTCACAGGCCATTGGTTCCCTTGAGTGATCATGAGGTGTGACTACTAGTTTAACATGTGGTGCCACCATTTTCGGGTAGTGATATTGATGGGGAGGTGGGAGGTATTCAAGCTTAATTAGATTGAGGTTATTATCCGGTGTTTCCACTGTTCTTTTTTTTAGGAGTCAAGGATATTTACCCATCATTCTTCTTCTTTTATAATTGTATCCACAAGTTTTAGCAATTGAGGCAGAAACTCCCACTATGTCCTCTGTTGTAATCATCATAGGCAAGGATGCTAAGGGGTAAAGTTTTATTGTAGCTATGGAACTGAGTCCCTATCTTGTGAAATTCATCTCTGGATATATTCAATCATTAGGGAGTGACTTTGAGACTCACCAAGAAGGCTTGGTAGACCTTCATCCCATCCTCAAAAAGTCATGGAGGAATGTTTTGATATTAATCTTTTAGACTCCATTGGCTGAGATTCCAGTGATGTTTTCAAAATTACACTACTAGTTTGTGGTCCTAGTATTATGTGTATTCGACTACCATGGAATCTATAATACATTGATAAAAGTGCTTTCTACTAGGGATGTTACTTGAATACTTGAATCTTGTCATCCTGAAGAAGATTTGACAGCTCATCTTGCTGCTGCGAAGAAAATCCTTATTGATGAAGCCACAAATCAACCCAGATAGGATGTGAGGATGAAAAACGATATTACAAATCAAGCTCCTTTAGTGTAGCAACTTAAAGAGGATGTATAGAAACATAAAAAGAAGCTAGAGCTACTTAAGAAGGATCAGGCACATGATACGATCACCGTTGAGGAGGGGTGTTGGAAGATGGATGAAGGATAAGGTACTAGCCTTCTAGCTGTAAGGGATGTGTAAGCACTGTGAGCTTGCGCAGATGCTGAGATCACAAAATTCTTAAAACATTGTCAGTCTATTGAGGAGTCACATCAATTATTGATGCATCTTTGTGAGTCAGCTGAACATAGCTTGTAATAATCATGTCTCACCCATAAGGAGAAGCACCAGGATATGGAACCCCTCCATATCTCTATGTAATTGAATGGAACTATTTCTCCATCAAATGCTTCTCTTTTTTATTTTTCCTGTAATTTCAATCAATCACATTCGACCATATAAACAACATTTAGATTAGGTATTAATTTAAACCGTGATTCAAAATTGGTCAATAGAAATAATCGAACTAGGGTCTAATTTTCCCTGAGTCACAGAATGTAGTGAGCATAGTCTGACTATTCCTGCTGTTACATGGAAAACCTCATGAATATTTTTTCATTTTTCATTATTGCCCTAATTTTTTCCTAATACTTTTTGTTACTAGCATAGTGGGTATAAATTTACTTTTTCCTAGGACACCCTTTCTAAATTTTCAAACCAAAAAGATTTAAGTCTCTTTTGAATATTTGATTGTCTGACATTTTTTCCTAAACCAGAAATCATATTCGTTTAACAAACTGGTACTCAACTTTTATCCAGGGTTTCCTTTTATAGGATTTCACTCTATAGAGTATTAGTTCTTTTTCATTGGTAGTTTATAGTATTGTTGATTAGACACATTACTAATGTTTTAGGTCAAACAACTTTGACCAAAAATAATTGTTCAGGGGCCCCAATTTGGGATTTATCAGATGAGAATTTGTTAATTACTCTCAGACATGAATGGGGGATTTTTCATAACCCTGATTTTGTGAATTTTGGAGTTATATGTTTATTGGGAGACATTTTAGGCATAGGGTGGAAGGAAAGGACTCTCTAGAGGATGAATTTTTTTTTGGTTGACAGTTGTTTTGTGGGAAACATATGCATATCCACCATGGCATGATGCGCATAGTCAAACAAAGGTGTTCGTAGGACACTAGCCATCAATTTCTGATGGCCTGTGAGATTTATAACACTCTAGATTTTTTTGAGGTTGGGGACCATAATGGGTGTCCTTTTTGAGGAATGTCGTCCATAAGTATTAGGGACATTTGTATAATATTTTAATGGGAAACCACTACCACATGAATTTCAATTGTGTAAGGGAGATCTGGTGAATGATATAGTTTAACATCAAACATCCATGACACTTGAAGGTTATTATGGGAGATCATTTTAATCTAACCAAAAGAGAGTAAATGATTCATCATTTCAACTAGAAATTCTTTTCATCTATGGGTATTTGAAAGGGGAAAATTATGGGGTGTCCAAATTTGGGGAGTGAGATGGGACATAAATATCATTCGGGTGTATGGAAAATGGAAAGTACTACCCTGAGGACGAATTTTCCTTTGGTTGATGGTTGTTTTGTAGGAGAAATATGCAGTGCCACCAGGGGATGATGTGAAAAGTCAAACAAAGGTTTCTACAGAACATTGGCCATCCATCTCTGGTGACCGTGATGGATTATGGTGATTGAGACCTTTTTGGAAACGGTGTATACAATATGAAAGGGGGTGATCCTAAACATGAAAGGGGAAATTTCATTGAATGAACATTACCGGGAAAACTAAAATTATATAGGGGCATTTTTTCTGTATGTAGATCAAAATCACGCATATGGATGGTGAATATATATTTTGTAGAAGACTAAAGAGACCAGAGGTGAATCAGTCCAGGTTGGTCTGATATATCCAGGACATGGGTAGGAATGAGAATGTAAATCATGACCTTCAGGGTTCGTGAATCCGGAGGTATGTCATGGGTCTTAGGATCCATTAGGCATATCGAGGAAGGAGAGGACTCTCTTAAGGATGAATTTTCCTTTTATTTGTGGTTGTTTTATAGGAAACATATACAGATCAATTGATACATGATGTTCATAGTCAAACAAAGGTGTCAGTAGAACATTGTCCTTCCACCTATGATTTCCATAGAGGGTAATGAGGATCATAGATTAATCAAAGTATAGAGTTTTATGTGTGAAAAGAGTGTATCTGGATACATTTAAAATGTTTGGGTTGTGATTTTCCAATGGGGCCAAGCAATCTCCTACATAGATCTTGAACATCTATAGGGTCAGGCATATATTCCATCTTTAGAGTAACTTTCAGTTTAACGTCATATGGTAAGGACCTGGGGTTCCTTATGTGTAAGGAAAAAATAACATGCCTTTTAAGGTCCTGCTACTAGAACCATCATGACTTGAAATAGTTTTCCATGATTCCATATTTGATATTTTCCTGTGGTCCTTAAGCTCATGTGATCTATTCTCGGTGTGAGAATCAAGGGATCACAATGATTTAAGTCACCACTTAAGAATGGGGTAATCAGTGGTAGGGACAATTTTATTCTTAGACCTACATTGTGCAGTTTAACATCATGCAGCAAGGAATAATTCCATATAATTTTATCATCATGTGGGGTGGATGTAGGCTAATCCCATTGTGAACGAAGGGAAATATTATTAACCATAATAATCCCTATAAATAGAACTTTATAGGGGATTTCTGTTTTGATTCAATTCATGCACCGAGAAGGGGACATTTCAATACTTTCTATGGTTGATTCCAGATCGTAGGATTCGAGTTTACCACACATTTTTTTGAAGGAAACCATGTTACAAAGGATTCCAAAGGAATATTCCATGTATAGATCTATCCCATACATAGTAAGTAAATACATTCTTTTTATAGAGTTTGATCCGATATAAGAATCTAATCATTTCCATTGTGCGATATAGTTAAATGTCATACTATCATGACACTTTTGGCCTTGTAATTGAGTGTTGTGTTGTAAGGATGATGGAAGAACAGTTTATTGGAAGGTTTCAGAGAAAAATATACACAAAGTCCATAATTAGCTTTGAGTTAATCGTGATCAAGATATTATGGTATTCCTCAAACATGAGTGATGATAGAAGGTGTATCCCATAGACCTGGGGGGCTTGGATCATGAGGAATGACATGGGGCATGAAAGGCATTAGTTGTACTGTGGTAGTAATGGCCTCTCATGAGGATGATTTTTCCTATGATTGATGTCCATTTGTTATGAAACATATTTAGAGCCACTGGGGAATGACATGCGTAGTCAAATAACAGTGTCTGCGGGTCACTGGCCTTCCATCTCTGATGGATGTGAATGTTGACGGGAACCCGAACATTCCCAGAGTATGGAGTTTGAAAAATGGGAAATATGTGTCTGGGAATGTAATAAATATCCAAACCATTATTATCCATTAAATTAGGAAGATTGGATTTATATCTAACTCATATATAGGTGGAGTCATGATCTTTTGACTTTTTCTAGGTGTCAGAATTCAAACATGGAATTTCCATTATCTTTTTTGCATTTGTTGTGTAGGGATTTGGGGGTATATTTGGGTTCTTAAAATTTCGATAATTAGGCTGCACATGATTCTTTAGAACCTTATAGTTTAATTTCATGTTATTAGGTCCTTTTATAGATTCCCCTATGCAAGTATGACCTATACACAGAGGAAGGGGAATTTCTATTTCCTAGTGGCTGACCATGATTTGGGGTCAAGGTATAACTGTGTATCTTAAAAGGGCAGGAATCAAGTCCCATGTATTTTGGGACATATCATACCTATAAAGGCTTGTTCCATGCACAAGGAGGGTGGAGGCATTTTATATGGTGTCTAAATCGGGATATAAGATCTGGGAATCACTACATGTCCCACTATGATTAAAATGAGTCCATACATAATTCTAGATGTTTCCATACAGTTTAATGTCATATGGTAAGGACAAAGTTAAAAAAAAATGAATTATGACCATATTGTGGATAGGCTCAAATCCTGGGATCTGGGCATCACTATGTATCCCACTAAGACAAGGATCAATCCATACATAGTTCTACAAATTCTCTCCCTGTATAGGCCCAGTCCATTCATAGGGAGGGGGAATTTCTATCTGGTTCTAATGGATAGGCCATGATAGATAATCCCATCATCATTTTTTATCCTTTAAGGGAAGGAATCAAGCAATATGTAGTTCTAAAAGTTCCCTATATAGGTCTGGTCCAGGTGTAGGGAAATGACAGGGAGTTTTATTCTTAGATTGGTGGTTGGGATCGAATGTTAATTCCAGGCGTCACAATGTATCTTATTTGATCAGGAATCAATCCATACGTTTTTTTTAAACAATATGATACATTTATAGTTCTGACTCGGGCGTAGGAGTACATGAATTTGGATTTTATCCTCTACAGGTGTCAGGGTTATCATATTCCTCCACGGTGTTTTTACATAAGGGAATCTTTACCACCAATCCTAAGATCACGTGAGTAATACTCAATGTGAGAAACAAGTATTTACAAGTATTTATCTCATATTATGGGGTGATATAGAATATATCCGGGGAATTTTGTTTCTTGTGATGTTTGGGCCAAGATCGAGGGTCGAGGAATCACTACATATTCCACTGTTGAACATGAATCAAGCCACACATAGTCTAAAACTATCTTCTAGTGTTGGTATGTCACATTTATAGAAATGGGGATGTTATTTATATATTCTCCTTGGATGAATTTGACTTATACGTAATAGATTGTTAGCAAGAACACAATACCAACCATGTAGTTTAACGTCATGTGGTAAGGACAAAGATGTTATGCATTTTAGAATCAAGCATATAGGATTATTTTTATTTCCTTATAGTTAAACATTTGGAGGTAATGATGGAGGGGTCTCTATACAATTTAACATCTGGAAACTAAGACGTTTGTATTGCTATATAGTTTAATTTCTTCCAGCTAATACATGAGTCTCACTATTATGAGAAATATTTCTTCAAAAACCTTGCATTGGTGAGTGATTTGATGATTTTTCCATCCATTGATATCAAGGAATATACTTCATTTAAGTAGACCTTATGTATGGCATATGGTCTCTTCCATTTTGGGTCAATATTTGGGGGTTTCTTCTCGATTATCAACGGTGTTCTGAGGACTAACACCATATCTCCTTCCAGGAAATAATGAAGGAGAATATTTTTTTTGAAGGCTCATGCGATCCTATTTTGGTATAATTCCCAATTTTGAAAATTGTGCATCCTTTTCTAATACAGTCGCTCTAACTCAAACCATTTTGGTGATTGCCCATCCATGTAGACTTTATCATAAACAGCAACGTGGAGAGATGGAACATGAACTTCTATGGGATGAACTGCCTATGTCTTGTATACTAGTGAGTACAGGGTTTCTAGGGTGGCAGTACAAGTCCTGGTCCGGTTAGCCCATAATTCATGGAAGAGCTTGTTTGGCCACGATTTCTTATCCTTGTCTACCATCTTCCACTATATGTTGGACAAAGTATTATTGAAAGCATCTATCTTCCCATTATCCGCAACAAGGTAGTGGGATAAATGGTTGGATTTGGTTCTGTATTATTGTTATAACTTATCCAATTTAGAGAAACAGAAGTTGGATCCGTTTTGCTTCCACATTGTATTAGGGACACTAAATATGGTAATGATGTTGGCTTTCAAAAACCTAACAATTATTCATTCCCCAACCTATTTAAGGGGTAGGGCATCATCCCATTTTTATAAGAAGTTTATTGTTGTGAGAATGAACTTAAATGGTATGACTGTAGTTAGAGGATATGTTCCCACGACATCCATATCCCATACAAAAATGTCCAGGATTACATAGTTGTGTGAATTAGTTTCAGGGGTTTTTGAATGAAATTATCTTGAACTTGGTCTGGGTGTCACTTCTTTGAAAATGTGGCACAATCCGGTATCATAGTGGGACCATAGTATCAATGCCTTCAAATTTGATGGCATGATTTTTTGCTGATTGGTGTGATCCACCAACTTCGGCATGCACTTATTTCATGAAGGCATCAGTCTCTTGTCTATCGATGCTCCTGAGAAGGACTCCATCAAGGCCTCTGGGTATGCACCATTGTAAAAAAACTTATCATCCACCTTTGGGTCTGTTCTCTTCTAGCCCTATCTGGTGGGAGTTTTCCCCCACTAGAAGTAATTTTCAATGGGATTAATCCATATCGTGGTGTGACCGTAAGGCTCAGGGATGGGGCTAATCTCATTGATTTATTCTATATTATTCTGAATGAATTGAAAAACCATCCAATAGTGGGAAATGATGATGACCATTTCATCCTGGTTTGGATCATCTAGGGTAGTGACCACATTTTCCAACGCACTGGATTGAGGATTTTGTGACCAAGGGATATATTTTTGTGTTTGTTTTAATGGGAATTCTTCCATCAGTTGTCAGACATGGTTAATCAAAGGTGTTGATACTTCTTTCATAATGGAATATTCACCATTGAGATACTTGATGACCATCTTTGAATCACCTTTTATCTTCAAGTGTTGAGCTTGAAGATGTAGTGATATCTCCAGGCCTATAATGAGGGCCTGGTATCCTACTTCATTATTTGTACACACCTCTAAAAACAAGAAGGATTAAGGAAACACACCGTCTTTTGGATATATGAGTATAACTCCCAACCCTACTTTGTTGAGTTTGGGATCCACTATACTTTTCCCTGTTGGGATTCTGGGGGCACCATCGAAGTACATTTTGCATGCATGGGGGCCTTCTTTGGTGGAGAACACTTCTTCAAATTCCTGGGTTCATTTCTACTAAGGGGTGCTCTGCCAGGAAATCTGCCAATGCTTGGCCTTTAATGGTTTTCTGTGGAACAAACCAAATGTAAAACTATTGTAGGATGATTTCCCACTTGATAGACATCCAATTAGCATAGGAAGACTGAGGATATACTTGATTGGGTTACGTTAGGAGACCAGATGGACCTCGTGGTGCTGCAGGTGATGTTTGAGATTCCGAACTGCAAAGATCTGGGCTAGGCAGTTCTTTTCAATTCTTTAATATCGATTCTTAGCATTGATCATTGTTCGGATGAGGTAATAGAGACTATTATCATTGCTGGTGTCATTCTTCTATGTGAAATAATAGCCTAAATACCTTTCCAAGGCTGTTTACGTACAAAATGATTGGTATTCCCTAAACTGGAAACATCATCACTGGTGGGATTAGGAGATACCTTTTAAGATTGTAGAATGCTTACTGACAATCATTATCCCACTGGTATGCGACCCCTTTCTTCATCAACATGGTGAATGGAAAACACCTTCCTACAAGGTTGGATATGAAGTGCCTAATATAGGCCAGGTACCCCTAGAGACCCCTCAACTCAGTTAGGTTGCAAGGTCGAGACATACCATGGATGGATTTTTGTCTTCTCAGGGTCGACATCAATGTTGTGATGGTGTAAAAAAAATCCAAGTACTTTCCAATAGGTATCATCAAAAGCACACTTCAAAGGATTAATCATTATAATATGTTCTCACAGTTTATTCAAGAAAATTTCAAGATCTGTCCAGTGGTTTTAGTGATTTCGTGATTTAACAAGAAAATATTTTATTTAGCACTTGATGAATTTTTCCTAGAAGGATTTCAAAATGCGATGCATGGTGCACTGATATGTAGCACCAGCATTTTTAAGACCAAAGGGAATAAAAATAAAGTATAATACTCCCTGGGGTCCCTAAAAGTAGTGGATTCTTTATATTCTTGGTCCATTTAGATCTATTTTTATCTAGAATATCCATCCATGAAAGAGATGACCTCATATCCGGTAGTCGCATCGATAATCAATTCCATGATTGGGACTGGAAAATCATCTTTCAGGCAGTGTCGATTGATGTATTTAAAGTCAATGAAGACTCTAATATATCCATTCTTCTTTTTATAGGGACTATGTTTTTTCATCCATATTAGATATTGAACTTCTTAAATGATGTAATCATTTATTAGTTTGTCATATTCAGCCTCTATTCTTCCAGCATGTGTCTAGTGGGTCCTTTAGGCAGCCTGCTTGTAACCATGATGAACTTCTGCTAGACCAAGGTGATGAGTGGAAACCTCAGGATCAAGGTCCAGCATTTCTATGTAGTTAAAAGAAAAAAACATGATTAATCTTTATAAAGGAGGTATATGCCTCTTTATCTTCAAAAGGATTATCCCCCCAAATTATATTTGTCCACGAGTCATCTTCGGTGCCAAGGTTTATCTCTCTTAGTTTATTGTTCGTGGTGGTGAGGACCACATAGAATGTAGGAAGGGAAACTTTGAGATATTATTCTTCTTCATATTCATCCTCTTGATCCTCTTCATAATCTTCTTCATATTTTGATGGAGAGTTTATTTTTGAGTTGAACTCTCCAGTTTTGGGAGATGAATCACAACTCTGATTTTTGGAAACTAAAACAGCACCATTCACCCCAGTTGACAACGAGGAATTTTCTAAAGAGGATGGAATGGGGGGCGGAGGATTTTACTCACTATCTTTTAGTGACATGGCATCGCCTTATTACATAGTGAGTTAGGAAGGAAATATCTGGGCCCTCAAGTATAGTATGGGATCATTTTTGGTTGATCCCTCACCATCATCATTGGGGTTAGCGTACTTTTCAATGTCCTTGGACATGGAGGTCATAATGGAAATCTTACAGATGGCTGCATCCACATATGATCTAGAAGTTATGTACTCAACCTGGTTGATGGGTAATATATACTCTTCTCCAAATTGTTCAAGGGGATCATCGGGATCCATTTCCAATCCATTAGCGGTGGTGAATCAATAAATGTCGTCAGCCAAATACTGCTTCTCTTTCGTTTCATAGATCCCTTCATCGATGTGATGTGACTCATCAGATTATAATGAGGATTTATTGACATGAAATATAGTATTTTTTGCATTAGAAAAATATTTGATGCACTAATGGTATGATGAGGGAATAAAAACATGTTGATACATCCAAGGCCTTCCCAAAAGGACATTCAAGTCTGTACTTTGTCGCACAACCAGAAACTCAGAATCAGACTTGAGGTCACCAAGACAAGTTTCAAGGTTGATTCGTCCCAACATATTATGCTTGATTTTGTCGCATCTTAGAAAAGTTGTGGTGTCGGCTGTCATATCTTCCACATAATATCCTAACTAGAGATGTTTTCACAACAGTAGCATGTTAAATACAAAGCCATTATCGATGAAAAATTTCTTGGGAATCAATTCCATTTATCTTTGCAGACACATATAAGGGTTTGATGTGTCCTTGCATGATGGAATATTTATCCTAATCTATGAAGGAGATGATAGTGTGGGATTCCTTAGAATTGGTATATGTCAAATAGACATTGACAGCTACTACTTCAGCCTCAAATTCTGAGGGACATTGTAAAGTTTGGATGAGTTCTTTCCAACAGTCTGGTGATAGACTCAAGGAATATTTAATTTATAGCATTTCTGGTACTGGGGCTAGCTACTTTATAATTTCATATTTATACTCTAAAGGTTGTCGCTTCCCAGCTTGGGGATTCTCTTCCATGGGTGCATTAGGGGTTTGATCATTGGAAGTAGATGGTCTGGCCTCTAGGACAGGAGATGATGGTGATGAAGTGCTTTTTGAGTTTGGTTGAACTGGTCTGCATGTGTGCCTTGAGAGATTAGGCATATGCTCTTCCTCCAATGGATACTCCAAGGTGATTGTGCTCAAATTTCTTCTTCCATGGTTAGAGAAACAATTTGGTTATTGTTGTGTCTACTGGAGGCTCCTTCTATGAGTTTCTGCAACATTGAGGGTTTGAGTAAAGGTGGGACTAGGAATTTGTATACTTCCATGATCATGCCTTCCTGGAAACCCTTGGCCTCTATGGCCTCTTCATTAGGATCTATGGTTGGATTTAGGGAATTCGAGTTCATGTCCATAGTCCCCATCATAGAAGGGGTATATCAAGTTAATGAAATTAATGTAGTCAAAGAATTGTTCTTTTTATGAAAATGATTATATCTTCCTACCTTCTTCTAATGGTGTTTTTTTCAGGCCGGTACCCGTTGTCCCTTTTGTTGGGGAAAGATTCTATGCTTTTAAGTCTGCAAAAATAAATTATGAATGTTTTGATACCAGTTTCAGTTTTGGTGTCATCTCATCTTCTTTCTCAAACTTTATACAATTTCCACCCTCATAGGGTTATGGGATTGATGATGATGGTTGTGATACATAAAGATCTACTGGGTCATGGTTGGTTGCTTCAACTATGCCTGGAGGATTCTATGATCTTGGTTGAATTTTTACTAAGTCATCTAACTATCAATTTTTTGCTCCTTTTTCTAGTAACTTTGTTCGACCCCTCTTCCTAACATGGCTGTAAGATGGAGACATATTCCACTTGTGATGGAGGAAGACCTCACTTGACTTGTCCAGATTCCACTATATTTTGAAGGAGAAATTTTAAGACAAAACACTTCTGGATAATGTGTCCCAGTATCAGGTGGTGGGGACAATAATTTGGACGGTCGTCGAGACCCAATTCATCTGCTCGCTTTGGATATGGTAGCCAGAGTAATTTTCAATTCATGGTGGCTATGAAGTAGCCATGTACATTTTTTTAATAGTAGGAAAGATAACATTAATGTCGAAAATCAGTAGCCGTACATAAGCAGAGCCATGAGGGGAAATTTTCCAGCCAGATATGGTTGTCATCGAAGGGGCCTGAGGCTGCCAGTTGATGGGCCTCATCGTTTCCTTCCCTTTTGGTAAAGGAGAAGGTGCATTGAGAGAAGCCTTGGAGAAGCAAGCGAATTCTCCTGATGATAAATCCAAAAGACTGTAGTCTGGCGTCGTTGTGATTAATAGCATTGATCACGGTGAGGCAGTCAGACTCAATGAATATATCGACCCATCCATGTTCCATAGAAAGCATCATACATGAAAGGATGGTAGAAGCCTCATCAACTGCAGGTTCCGAGAAGGCATGGTGTGAATCATATTTTTCTGCAATGATTTTCCCCAGATGATTACGGGCCAGGAGACCGAGACCAACAATCCCATCCTTAGGGAGGGATGCATCCACGTTAATCTTGAGACTCCCTTCATTTGGGGGGTTTCAATGCGGGGGACAGGAGGGGGTTACACCTGGCATAACGTATCCTTTGTGTTCCATCCTTCCCTCATCCCATGAAATGGTCCGTTCAATCCAGAAATCGAGAGGTTTATGAGGGATACATTCTCAAGGGTGATGACCTAGGATTTATTATCCTCTTTATTGGGGATTCTTGAGGGAGGTGGTAATGGGTTCATTGGGGGTGTACCAAAATTTAGGGAAGCTATATGATTCCAGGTATGCACAACATCAAGATCGGTGTGGGCTGCCTCCGAGAGGGAACCATATTCTCTTGAATCCACTCCACTTGTATCATTTCTTGTGAAATATGTGGGGCTAAAATTCACCATGTTCACTAATTCATACCACATTGGGGGTGGTGTACCCAGTGTTGAATGGTAGGAGAGATTTGTGTGCCCTTTTTTGGAAATTCTCCTTCCATTCTATGTCATTCTTTATATTACTTGGAGAAGATCATCTTGAATGGAGACCTGATCCGACCTTGCAATATGCCTTCATCACGGGGGGTATGAACCACGAGATTGGACTAAATGGGTGACCTCTCTTCTCATCATTCTTACCTGAAGGGAGAATACAGACATCTACAGTGTGGGAATTTTAGATAAAAATGCCCCAAGTCCAATGGGTTGGGTTGCATTCATTGTTCTGTTGATGCACTATGGCCTATATTAATTGTTCTTACTGGTCATTTTGAGTTAAAAATGCCCCATAACTACGGGATGGAGACATTCTAGTACTGTGGCAGTATCTGTCGTTATTGCCACCTCCTTAATTAGACACACTCCCACGTGGGAGTGATCCGGGTATGAAGATGGGTTTACATAGGATTCATTTTCTTTAGAGGAAATGATAACCAATTTTTGGATGGATTTCCATAAGCGGGAAGCCAACTGGATGTTCTTGGTTTCCCCAATCAAAAAATTATCAATGGATTGATCTCATCTAGCCATATGCTTTTGAGACTTACTCAAGGCCGGTTATTTTTGAGCATTCCACCTTTCATGTGCACATATTTCATTTTATTGATTCTATTTGGTAATGACATTGCAAGATCTAATTTTTGGTGAGGTCTATTGGATGGGATGTGGGGTGAAGTGTAGAGCTCAATGTTATCCCCATACTCATATATGAACTCTAGATGGGGAGTCCCTGATCAGGCAACTCAACTTGTACAACACGTAGAGGTAGTTTAGTTCAAGGTCTTTCTTTTGCCTTTTTGATTGTGGCTGTTGTGTAGATATGAGGTATTCCTGGTCAATTCGATGGAAAATATCTCTTATTATGTTGACATTCTATGTATACCCTTTATAGGGAAAGAACATTTCTTTTAGCTGGAAAATATTTGTTTCAGATATTGAGGAGAAAGTTATGGATACATTCCTCAAATAACTCCTTTCTTATGTCAAAGTGATAAGCAGTTGTGGGACAATAATTCCCCGGTATATCATCCTTTTCTAGATGTCTCCAAACGAGCAACATATCTTGTTGTTGTTCTTATGGGGAATCCCCTACTTGATATTTCCATCTTGACTGATTCTTAAGGATTTTGTGCCTTACAACATTACTGGTAGGAGCCTCATCGATATGTG
The DNA here is from genome assembly GCA_963277665.1 of Viscum album. Classification (NCBI taxonomy): domain Eukaryota; kingdom Viridiplantae; phylum Streptophyta; class Magnoliopsida; order Santalales; family Viscaceae; genus Viscum; species Viscum album. Next base: position 184,315,299 of record OY728129.1, read on the forward strand.
AGTGGAAAGGGGGTAGCTCCGAGGATGAGTGTGGCCCCAGATCATCCTCTGGTTGATAAAATATATCTCTCATCATAGATAGAGTGTCTGACATGTTTGACTCCATATTTCTTAGTGTCTTGGCATTGGAGGGCTTGCTCACAATTTTCCCGACAAGGGGAGGACCTTCTTGACATTGTGAATTTTGATTACGAGGAGGACCATCATAGTCGGTGCTACAATGGAGAGGGATACCATTGCAATTTGACACTCTGTTGCGGGGAATATACCTAAGGAATATTCCATAGGGAGGACCTTTAGGGAGGGATGTAGCGAGGGGAAGACCTTATTATTTCTTCATATCACTAAGGGGAGGACCTTCCCGATGACTGCTACGATGGATAGGATTACTATCCAAGCTTGATATCTAACTGTAGGGAGAATTTTTGTTGTGTGAATCCTATAGAGGGCCTTTAGGACATACTTCAATAAGGGGATGGCCTTCTTGTTGCTCGATGTTGCTAAGGGGAGGGCCTTTAATGCAGTTTCCATTGTAAGGAGGTACTTTGAAATGGCAATCCACACAGAGAGGATTACCATCATGGATTGATGTCCAACTACAAGGAGAAGAATATTTGCAGTGTATACCATGGGGAGGACCATTAGTGTGGACAACAATAAAAGGAGGGCCTTCTTACTATCTGATCTTTTGGTCCGGGGGGAAGGGCTACCCTATAACGCATAAAGAGACAGGCTCAAATGATCGATCATGTATGGCCCACTGAGTAATCCCTCATGGGTGCTCTGGGGAGGTTCTTCAGAGCTGTTGGTAGCAACATTGCATGGAGGGCCTTCATAACTACTACTACCACTTCCATAATTTGGTAATGGACTAATAGATTCTTGACCCTTTATATATATATGATTGAGGGTATCAAGGTCTCCAGCTTCTAGAATAGAAGAATCATGTATATTCTCTTCATTTTCCAGTTGCCTTTGGCGCATTTCATTTTTTTGCACTCTCTTACGGGTAACTGGGGCCTTCTGCTATTGGTAAATACATTCATATATGAGTCATAGTTTAATTGGTTTTGGTGATACTATAGGGATACGTCGATAGACATCTTCAGTTTTGGTAGGGATATACGATCATCCATCATTAACAGGCGGTGTTCAGATGCATGTTTGTCTATAATGGGTATAAAGGCCTATTATGATGTTAGAGCAGGAGTTTTTTCCTACTTCGGTCCTCCATAGGTTGCCAATGGATACTGGCAATTCTCCTATGCTGGAAAAAAAGAACGATTCTACATCCAGTTGTCTTCCCTAGTTACCACCGTATTTTATTGGTGGGATTCAAATTTACAAGCAAGAATTTATATCTGCTTGCTTGTCGCTATATTTTTATCATGATATTTGTATGAATCTGTTGGAATTTGACGCAGCTCATATTTTTTTCCACCCTATTTGAATAGATGTCTTGGTATGCTTTAAGAGTTTTTTATGAATTCATGTCATTATTAGTCACCTTATTTGGATGATGGGATTCTAATGAATCGGGAAATATTTTCTTATACCTATAATTTTTCACTTAGTCTTCATTGTAGAACCATAAGGAACTTTCAAGAATGTTCATGCGATAATATTGGCGTACCCTATTTTCATCGTAGGCTTGAGTGGATGGGGTAGATTTGTGTTTTCTTCCATAGAATGTCATCACATATATATGAAGGAGTTCATCCTCAGGAATCGGGGTGATAGATTATTCTTGAATATATGTTGGCTTCCCTCAGCAGGCAGCCCGTGGGGCCCATGTCCTTTGAACATCAGCAAGTTCCCTCAGCATAAGAATCCCTTTCAGAGTGAAGATACTTGGTCCACCAGGGTTAATGGTGATTCTCTTCAGTAGGGGACCAACATTAGGACCCTTGTGTATCTGGGATTAATTCATCACTATCAACTACATCTGACTCCTTAAGATAAGGGAGGTACATATTGTTGGGTATAGGATCTCGAAATGGTTTGACATGACCATGGAGGCTGCCTTGTACTGGGGTGCTAGCCACAACTAACGAGGTGGCTGACAATCTTTTACACATTGTAGGGAATGTCTAGTAGCCTCCATGGTGGGGATATTACTGTTTGGTGGCACTCTCTAATTATCATATTGGATACCCAGTGTTGAAGTCGCTGGGTTGGAGAGGGGGTCCTGCACTTCATTTCGACCCCTTCCGCCTATGGGATCATTGACATGTGTGTCTCTATTGGATGTTAGGGTGTGATTTGGATCGAACGTTTCTCTATAGAAACCATCAATATATATATTTATATATATGAAATATGTAGACAACAAAACCACATCAAATTAGATTCTCTTGTTCATATGTATATTTGAGGATTTGGTTGGGCTCCCATCCTTTTTTTGTGAGGTGAAGCAGCTTATGTTGGGAAAAGCTGTCACCTTGGTTGATGATTCATGTCAGGTTCACCATTTTTTCAGCATGAGGTGACACATTTTTTGGGGAAACGCAAAATGGTCCAATGGGTGACAGTCATTTGTCTGTTATTATATAGAGTTTAATGTTTCCATTTTTTTAGCCTAATCTATTTTGTTATCATTTAAGGGGAATTTGATTGACCCTACATGGACTAGGTAGTTTCCCCTTTAATGTTATTAAAGACATTCCATATTCAAATTGTAACGCCCCGACCCCAGCTACCCAGAGTCGGTGCATTATTACATAACATTGGCATGATCACAAGAAAGATCAAATCCCGAAAGACCGATTAGTTTAGTAGCCTTGGAAACACTAGATATATTCATAAGTTTTACATTACATCATAAAATGAAAAACTACTACAACAACATAATGTTTCCAACGTCCACACTATAAACCCCTCATAATATCCCTGCAAGTCAATCATAATTTACTTCTTCACTACCTGGGAAAAATAAAACATAGAAAAGGGGTGAGCTCAAATGCCCAGTAAGGATAACAATATAGCGGAACATTCAAAATAAGCATAAACATTTAAGGCAATGAATTATTAAAACAAAAGCCTTTTAAAATTGAACTTCAACATAGTATGGCAAAAGTAAAATGAAATAATGCCTTTTACTTGTTCACATGGATATTCTACTAATCGAATAATCACATGCAATATCAATAACCACTTTCATAATGTTGGAATGCATAATGCCAGACTATCATAACCACATAGCCAAGGCCTCGTGCCAAGACTACAAATAAGATTTTGTCAAGGCCTTGTGCCAAGACACTAGTTTGTCTCATGAGACCTACCGATGCATCGAGGAGCTATAGCGGGCTCCACCCGTCACTTATTAAGTCCAATGCATTCCCATATGAAAAGGTTTAAACATAACATAAACATTCGTATTAAAACTAGCATACGAAATGTCAATAATTTCACCATAAACTATGAATGGTATAAAAATAGCACATCCACAATCAAACATATCACAAAACCTTCAATACAATATAGAAGTTTTGTATCATAATAAATCAACTTCAAATAATCTTAAAATCCATCAAAGGATGTTGACCTAGATGAAATCAAAATTCTTTTTAAAGAAGTATCTCCTTTTATTTTGAAATCATTTAAGATCCATATAAAATAAAACATTTTATTTGAAAATATTCTTATAAGCTTGTATGGAAAGCTTCGACGATTTTATAACGGCGGAAAATAACCGCACCCGCCGTATAAGTTAAAAAAAACATTTTTACCTCAATTCTGTCGAAAAGGTTAAAAAGGACATTGTTTTGAAAACGACGGAAAGATTCCTTTATAAACCTCTTATAAAAAGTAAAACAAGGGTATAAATGACTTTAACCCATATTCTTGTAAATAGTAAAAATGTTTTGAAATACATTTTTAAGAAACATGGATGTGGATGATAAAGATATCCCAGTAGATTATTACGTATAAACAACCTCGGATAATGAAGAGATTGTGAAACAACCCTTACCTTGTACTTTTCCTTGGTTGGGTTAACCTCCTGTATAATGGTGAAATAATTGTTATTAAATTATACAAGAATCATATATATTAATATGATATCATATATGATCTTTTAATATTGGTATCTTAGTATTATCGTTGTTTCGGGTGTTAACTTACTTGTTTTCTTTCATATGTTTTGTTACGTAAGACATGTTTGTAAAGGATAGGTTGTATATTATTCATATCCAGAATGATATCAAGTCCTTAAACATCATTTTTAAATCATCAAATGATAATTATACTTTAATGGTTACGATGGAGAATGAATCTCATCGCGTTCGTGGAGACGGTAGTCCGTACGTACGCACGAGCGACAATATCATTCTTTTGATATTAAAATAATATATAAATGGATGGTATATCATATATAAAGAATAATTAACATGTTATATTTATTATTTACATGAGTTACACATCATTATTATACCCATCCAAATAATAATATATTGAATAACAATTACACCACGACGTGGAGACGGTAAGCCGTACGTACACACGTATGGTGACATGTTATTCAAAGGGTGGATATAATACTGAATATGGTTGTACCATATTTATAATAACATCACAGTATATGTAAGATACTGGAGTTATTATTTTAGAATGGTAAGAACAAAGGAAGAAGAAGTGGAAGAAGAAATGAACTTAGAAAAGGGTGGTGAAATCATTACCTCTTCTTCGGGTTCTTCCTTTTGATTTGATCAAAAGGGATCCTTAGGTTGGCTTTCTGATCAAACTAAGGTCTCTAGGTTGTAGTGAGGGATGTTGGGAGAGTATTTGGGCAGAGTTTGGCCGAACCAAAAGGCTTTAGAGGTGTGAAGAAATGAGAAGGAGGAGTGCCCTTTTATAAGAGGGGTGAGGGGCACCTTTGGAAAAGCTAGAAATATTAATTTATAATAAATTCATATTCGGTTTCTAATGGCTCCAAAGTTGACTATTCAAAGGTTAAGGTGGGGATAGGTCGAAAACCACTCAACCAATAGAATTTAGACAGGTTTGGGTACTTATATTAACCTTATCTTTAAGTATTAACTCTAAGTTAATTAATTTCACTTTTACAATGTCTCTTTGTATTTTTATATAATATGGTTAATAAACTTACTATATACATCCAAGCGACCCCCAAGTGGTCCATTAATGAGGAACCTATCATAATATAAGTCTCTTGGCCGAACCATAGATTTTTAGGAATTTAATATCAATTAATAATATAATATTTGTTTTAAGAACTCTTTTATGTCAATTTTGACACTATTGAATAGTTGATTTTTGTGAAACTCCTAACAGATTGATTAATTCGAACAAAGTCAATTAAATCAATCCTAATATATCATATTATCATAGAAAATTAGTTTAATTCATTAAAAGTTTCATATTATAATTATTTGGGTATTTATAAGATCAATTATTTTTATTTTTCACTATTTTAGTAATTACTGCATCATCATTGTGTCATAAATAAAATAAATTATTTAATGTCTAAAAATTATAAATAAAATATCATTATGTAGGAAATCTTTTTAGATTTCTAATTAATATTTATAATCGAAAATCCAACATGTATAACCCTATGTAAAAATTGTTCTTCTAAAAGATGTAAGCTTATGCCATTTTTATTTTTATTTTAACTTTATTAATATAACGTGTCATTATCACTTACAAGTGGATCCATGGGGTCCCAAAATAGACCCAAAGATGCCCATGGTCGACCATGTATCAACCAATAGGTTTGAGACACGTTTTAGGGTAATTTAGTATTATTATAATATTATTTTTTTTAACCCTTATTTACCGGATTTACCCTTAACCATGGTAAATAAAATATTTACCGTAGTAATTATTCAAAATGTCTAAAAATAAAAGTTACCTATTTACACAATTTGAACATCCTGATTCCAAATATGGAATCCATTTTTCTAAATTCAAAACACAGAAGTGGCAGAAATTAATTTAAAATTAATTCCCGCTGTCAAAACAAAAAGCGTGTTTTTAAGAGATAATAACTATCAAAAGATTGACACTTGTTTATGTTCGGTTTAATTGTAAAATTATGTCCAATGACCAAGATTATATTAAATGGTAAAAATATATTCTAAATATACTTTAAAACCACTCAAATTCACAATTTATCACTATTAATTATTTTGATTAAAAAAGTTGTTTTTAATTAAAATTTAGTAATTTTCACTATTCATCAAAATATGAAAGTTATCCGAAAAGTACCAAAATTTCACCCTAGGCTAATTTTGATATTCCGAATCCAAAAATGAAGTCCATTTTGAAATATAGAATATATATGATTTCAAAAAGTAGGTATTACTATTCACAACGGCTAGTTTAATTAGTTGTGGTGTGTGTTAGAACTCGAGGTTGCGTACAACACACGCTATCGCATTATTCGAAGGGAAACGTACCATAGAAGCTTGGGGTGTTACATTCTCCCCTCCTTCAAATAATTGCGTCCTCGCAATTTCTAGGGTATTACTGCATAAAAAGACTCGGGTGGTTCTTTATCATAAGTTCCTCGGGTTCCCACGTTGCCTCTTCCATCTTATGGTTTCTCCACAAAACTTTTACAAGACGCGTCGTCCGGTTTCTCAGTACTTGTTCTCTCGTATCAAGAATCTTGATGGGCTCTTCGCAATAAGACAGATCGGGTTCCAGTTCTAAGTCTTCATAGGTGAGTACATGCGTTGGGTCAGGCATGTATTTCCTCAACAGAGATACGTGGAACACATCGTGAACTTTGGAGAGACTTGGCGGCATTGCCAATCGGTAAGCTACAGCCCCAATTCGTTCTAGAATTTCGAAAGGTCCGATGTACCTGGGACTCAATTTACCTTTCTTACCAAAACGTATGACTCCCTTCCACGGAGATACCTTCAGGAAAACATGATCACCGACTTGAAATTCCAAATCCTTCCTTCGATTATCGGCATAGCTCTTCTGCCTACTTTGAGCTGCTTTAATGTGATTTTGGATTACCTTCACCTTTTCCACCGTTTCCTCCACCAGTTCTGGGCCTACAAGTTTTCTTTCACCAACGTCATCCCAACAGGTTGGTGTACGACATCTCTTTCCGTATAACGCTTCATATGGTGCCATCTGAATACTCGAATGGAAGCTATTGTTATAGGAAAATTCTACTAGTGGTAAATATTGATCCCACATACCCTGAAAATCAAGTGAGCAAGATCTCAACATGTCTTCTAAGGTCTGAATAGTCTGTTCTGATTGTCCGTCTGTCTGAGGGTGGTAAGCAGTGCTCAAATTAAGTTCAGTATCCAGGGATTTCTGAAGACTTTTCCAAAATCTTGAAGTAAAACGGGGATCACGATCAGAAACAATCGATAGGGGTACTCCATGAAGTCTCACAACTTCATTAATGTATAGTCTTGCTAGACGTTCCAGGGGTAGATCTTCTCTTATAGCAAGAAAATGTGCTGACTTGGTAAGACGATCAACAATAACCCATATTGCATCGTTCCTTCTAGGAGTCTTTGGTATCCCCATGACAAAGTCCATTGTAATATTGTCCCATTTCCACTCCGGTATGGGAAGAGGTTGCATGACTCCTCCAGGCTGTTGCCTTCCAGCTTTCACTTGTTGACAAACCATACATCTTGACACAAAATCAGCAATCTCCCTCTTCATGTTGTCCCACCAAAAATGTTCCTTCAAATCTCTATACATTTTGGTGCTCCCAGGGTGTATAGAGAAATTGGAACTATGAGCATCATCCAGCAATTCCCTTTTTAGATCAGGTAAATCGGGAACACAAAGTCTCTTCCCGAATTTCAAAATTCCATCTTCATACACAAAGTCTCTCAATCTCCCATCATTCACAGCTTTAATCTTCTTCTGAAATTCTTCATCATTGGTCTGAGAACTCTTAATCCTTTCTAGTAAAGATGGTTTGGCAACCATTTGAAAAAGCATTGATGTTTCACCTTCCCTGGTTATTCCCATGTCCATCTTCACTAGATCCATGAAAATTGGATCCCTTTCAATTCTCATATTGTTCAAAACTCCATGGTCTTTTCTACTCAAAGCATCTGCCACCTTGTTTGCCTTCCCCGGGTGGTAGTGTATCGTACAATCATAATCCTTGAGTAATTCAAGCCATCTCCTTTGCCTCATGTTGAGTTCTTTTTGTGAGAAAATATACTTCAAACTCTTGTGATCAGTATAAATCTCACATTTTTCACCATAGAGGTAGTGCCTCCATATTTTCAAAGCAAAGATCACTGCTGCTAACTCAAGATCATGAGTAGGATAGTTTTGTTCATGAATTTTCAACTGTCGTGATGCATAAGCAATAACTCTATCATTCTGCATAAGGACACAACCAAGTCCTTTCTTTGATGCATCACTATAAATAACGAACCCATCATTCCCCGATGGTAGAGTCAATATAGGAGCATTGACTAATCTTCTCTTCAGTTCTTCGAAACATTCTTCACACTCTTTTGTCCAAACAAATTTAACCCCTTTACGTGTGAGCTTCGTTAATGGGTTAGCCAATCGGGCAAAATTCTGGACGAAACGTCGATAATAACCTGCCAAACCAATAAAACTACGTACCTCAGTTATACTTGTAGGTGCTGGCCATTCTTGGATTGCCTTGGTCTTAGAAGGATCAACAGAGATTCCATCTTTAGAGACAATATGGCCAAGAAAAGAAATCTCCTGAAGCCAGAATTCACACTTGCTAAACTTTCCATATAATTCATGCCTCCTCAGAGTCTTCAAGATAATGCGCAAGTGATTTTCATGATCTTCGTAGGTTTTGGAGTATACCAAGATATCATCAATAAATACCACCACAAATTCATCGAGATACTCCTTGAAAACTCTATTCATCAGATCCATGAATACGGAGGTTGCATTAGTCAATCCAAACGGCATTACAGTAAACTCGTAATGCCCGTACCTGGTTCGAAATGCTGTTTTCGGAATGTCTTCCTTCTTCACACACAACTGATGGTATCCAGATCGAAGGTCAATCTTTGAAAAGTATTGAGCTCCATGCAGTTGGTCAAATAAATCATCAATACGAGGTAGGGGATACTTGTTCTTTATCATTATAGCATTGATCTCCCTGTAGTCGATACATAACCTCATAGATCCATCTTTCTTTTTAACAAAAAGAACAGGGGCTCCCCATGGAGAAACACTAGGGCGAATAAATCCCTTATTACTCAATTCCTCTAGTTGTTTCTTTAGTTCGACTAACTCTACAGTGGCCATTCTATAAGGGGTCTTCGATATAGGCTTTGATCCAGGAATCAAATCAATGGAAAACTCAACTTCTCGTTCTGAAGGATGTCCAGGTAAATCTTCCGGAAATACATCTACAAATTCTTTCACAACAGGTACATCCTCTATTTGAACATTCCTTTCCTCACCGACAGTTATTTCATTCTCTTCCTCCCCAATAATTGAATTAAGTTGAGCTACTGGGGGTGGATCTAAATAAGAATTAGGTGGTGACGATTCTGCTCTAAAAATAAGGTGCTCCTTATCATTATCATCAAGAATCGTAACCTCTTTCTTCTTACAATAAATTTTCGCATCATAGTCCGAAAGCCAGTCCATACCGAGGATTATATCAAACTCAATCATAGGTATGACGATGAGGTCAGCAGATAAAGAAAATTTATGTGCTCTAATGGGGACTGATTCACAAAACTTTGTTGCAACGATACTTCCCTTAGGAGTTTTAACTGACAACTCCATTATTAAATCAAATTGGAAATATCTAATTTTCTTAGCAAACTGGGAAGATATGAAACAATGCGATGATCCAGAATCAAATAATGCATTTGCTAAACTTGAGGAAACCATTAAATTACCTGCCACCACATCTTTCGGAGCTTCTACCTCAGCAGTAGTGATAGCATAAGCCTGGCCTTGATCCCTTGGCCTTTTCTGAGGTAAGTTATCCTGACGCTTAGGACATGCATTTGCATAATGCCCCATCTCCCTGCAATTGTAGCACTGAACGTTGGTAGCTTCCTTCTTCCCCTTGCAATCATGAGCTTGGTGGCCTTTTTCACCACACTTGTAACAGACTCCCATTCCCTTTAAGCAAGTACCAGGATGTTTCTTCCCGCATTTACCACAAGATGGATATTAAACCTTTCCTTTCTTCCCCTTATTTCCATTCCCAGATTGATCAGCAGGTCTCTTCTTCTCCTGCTTTGCTTTAAAGTCATAAGACTTAGAGAATTCCTTTTCGGTCTTGATAGCACATGAGACAATGTCTTCGTACGATGAAAAGGATTGTGAGACTAATGCTCGACGGAGAAATGGTTTTAACCCATCAAAGAAACGATCAATCTTACTTCTTGGGTTGCGAATATAATCACCAGCGTACCTCGCTAACCTTGTAAAGTTAGCCTCATACTTTGTGACATTCTCATCCTCCTTTTGTCTCAGACTCAGAAATTGTCTTTCCATATCTGCTCGATGGTCGCGAGGAAAGTATTTTTCTAAGAACAGATCTTTGAACTCCCTCCATTCCATATTTGATACTTCATCATCTTCCTTCGTATTTTGAATCAATGACCACCATTGATCAGCATCTCTAGTGAGGCGGTAAACTGCCATGATAACTTTTTCCCTTTCACTGCTCCCCAAAGCCTGAAATATTTTCTCTAGGGAAAATATCCATTGCTCAGCTACTAAGGGATTTGTATTCCCATTGAACGTTGGTGGTTGCTGTCTCATGAATCGATCTAACATTGATCCTCCACGCTGCGGATCAGGGTGCTCCATACGGGTAAGGTTATTATTCATAACCTGAGTAAGTTGTCCCAGTATGGTGATTAGTTGATCAGCACCAGTTGCATCACCAGCCCCACTATAATTATCTTGAGCAGGAGGGCAATCCCTACATGGAGTGCGTGCATTGATACGGTTTCCATTTATTCCACTAGGCGCCATTTCTAAACAATGGCATAAACTAGATCAGTTTATGAATCAAAATACATAATCCCATACTTATAAAACACTTAACATAAATTGAACTATTTATGGATATAATCCATAATCATAAAAATGTTTTCTTTGAGGAAGTATATACTCATAAACCCTTCATAATGATTTGTAAAGATAGTGAGAGTTATCCTAAGCATATCCCCCGGGAGTGTCGTAACCAAGAGTGCCGCAAGGCCCGTTGTCGTGCACCAGTTCCCGTTCGAGTCTAGCTCAAAGCGGTGTTTTCGGGTTTTACCCCTAGGTACATCTGTGCCAGAGCCGCCTCTACCTGCTCGTATCCAGACATGGATGTATTGCTCGGAAAACTCACAAAATCTCTACAATACCAAAATTCTAGGAAGTTCTTTTATACTAATCCTCAAAGTTCATCTTAGGTCTACGTGCTCTAATCAGAGTTTATCTAAATCTAGTTTCCAAGGATTGTACTAAACTTCCTCTGATACCAACTGTAACGCCCCGACCCCAGCTACCCAGAGTCGGTGCATTATTACATAACATTGGCATGATCACAAGAAAGATCAAATCCCGAAAGACCGATTAGTTTAGTAGCCTTGGAAACACTAGATATATTCATAAGTTTTACATTACATCATAAAATAAAAAACTACTACAACAACATAATGTTTCCAACGTCCACACTATAAACCCCTCATAATATCCCTGCAAGTCAATCATAATTTACTTCTTCACTACCTGGGAAAAATAAAACATAGAAAAGGGGTGAGCTCAAATGCCCAGTAAGGATAACAATATAGCGGATCATTCAAAATAAGCATAAACATTTAAGGCAATGAATTACTAAAACAAAAGCCTTTTAAAATTGAACTTCAACATAGTATGGAAAAAGTAAAATGAAATAATGCCTTTTACTTGTTCACATGGATATTCTACTAATCGAATAATCACATGCAATATCAATAACCACTTTCATAATGTTGGAATGCATAATGCCAGACTATCATAACCACATAGCCAAGGCCTCGTGCCAAGACTACAAATAAGATTTTGTCAAGGCCTTGTGCCAAGACACTAGTTTGTCTCATGAGACCTACCGATGCATCGAGGAGCTATAGCGGGCTCCACCCGTCACTTATTAAGTCCAATGCATTCCCATATGAAAAGGTTTAAACATAACATAAACATTCGTATTAAAACTAGCATACGAAATGTCAATAATTTCACCATAAACAATAAATGGTATAAAAATAGCACATCCACAGTCAAACATATCACAAAACCTTCAATACAATATAGAAGTTTTGTATCATAATAAATCAACTTCAAATAATCTTAAAATCCATCAAAGGATGTTGACCTAGATGAAATCAAAATTCTTTTTAAAGAAGTATCTCCTTTTATTTTGAAATCATTTAAGATCCATATAAAATAAAACATTTTATTTGAAAATATTCTTATAAGCTTGTATGGAAAGCTTCGACGATTTTATAACGGCGGAAAATAACCGCACCCGCCGTATAAGTTAAAAAAAACATTCTTACCTCAATTTTGTCGAAAAGGTTAAAAAGGACATTGTTTTGAAAACGACGGAAAGATTCCTTTATAAACCTCTTATAAAAAGTAAAACAAGGGTATAAATGACTTTAACCCATATTCTTGTAAATAGTAAAAATGTTTTGAAATACATTTTTAAGAAACATGGATGTGGATGATAAAGATATCCCAGTAGATTATTACGTATAAACAACCTCGGATAATGAAGAGATTGTGAAACAACCCTTACCTTGTACTTTTCCTTGGTTGGGGTAGGTTAACCTCCTGTATAATGGTGAAATAATTGTTATTAAATTATACAAGAATCATATATATTAATATGATATCATATATGATCTTTTAATATTGGTATCTTAGTATTATCGTTGTTTCGGGTGTTAACTTACTTGTTTTCTTTCATATGTTTTGTTACGTAAGACATGTTTGTAAAGGATAGGTTGTATATTATTCATATCCAGAATGATATCAAGTCCTTAAACATCATTTTTAAATCATCAAATGATAATTATACTTTAATGGTTACGATGGAGAATGAATCTCATCGCGTTCGTGGAGACGGTAGTCCGTACGTACGCACGAGCGACAATATCATTCTTTTGATATTAAAATAATATATAAATGGATGGTATATCATATATACAGAATCATTAACATTTTATATTTATTATTTACATGAGTTACACATCATTATTATACCCATCCAAATAATAATATATTGAATAACAATTACACCACGACGTGGAGACGGTAAGCCGTACGTACACACGTATGGTGACATGTTATTCAAAGGGTGGATATAATACTGAATATGGTTGTACCATATTTATAATAACATCACAGTATATGTAAGATACTGGAGTTATTATTTTAGAATGGTAAGAACAAAGGAAGAAGAAGTGGAAGAAGAAATGAACTTAGAAAAGGGTGGTGAAATCATTACCTCTTCTTCGGGTTCTTCCTTTTGATTTGATCAAAAGGGCTCCTTAGGTTGGCTTTCTGATCAAACTAAGGTCTCTAGGTTGTAGTGAAGGATGTTGGGAGAGTATTTGGGCAGAGTTTGGCCGAACCAAAAGGCTTGAGAGGTGTGAAGAAATGAGAAGGAGGAGTGCCCTTTTATAAGAGGGGTGAGGGGCACCTTTGGAAAAGCTAGAAATATTAATTTATAATAAATTCATATTCGGTTTCTAATGGCTCCAAAGTTGACTATTCAAGGGTTAAGGTGGGGATAGGTCGAAAACCACTCAACCAATAGAATTTAGACAGGTTTGGGTACTTATATTAACCTTATCTTTAAGTATTAACTCTAAGTTAATTAATTTCACTTTTACAATGTCTCTTTGTATTTTTATATAATATGGTTAATAAACTTACTATATACATCCAAGCGACCCCCAAGTGGTCCATTAATGAGGAACCTATCATAATATAAGTCTCTTTGCCGAACCTTAGATTTTTAGGAATTTAATATCAATTAATAATATAATATTGTTTTTAAGAACTCTTTTATGTCAATTTTGACACTATTCAATAGTTGATTTTTGTGAAACTCCTAACAGATTGATTACTTCGAAAAACGTCAATTAAATCAATCCTAATATATCATATTATCATAGAAAATTAGTTTAATTCATTAAAAGTTTCATATTATAATTATTTGGGTATTTATAAGATCAATTATTTTTATTTTTCACTATTTTAGTAATTACTGCATCATCATTGTGTCATAAATAAAATAAATTATTTAATGTCTAAAAATTATAAATAAAATATCATTATGTAGGAAATAGTTTTATCTTTCTAATGAATATTTATAATCGAAAATCCAACATGTATAACCCTATGTAAAAATTGTTCTTCTAAAAGATGTAAGCTTATGCCATTTTTATTTTTATTTTAACTTTATTAATATAATGTGTCATTATCACTTACAAGTGGATCCATGGGGTCCCAAAATAGACCCAAAGATACCCATGGTCGACCATGTATCAACCAATAGGGTTGAGACACGTTTTAGGGTAATTTAGTATTATTATAATATTATTTTGTTTAACCCTTATTTACCGGATTTACCCTTAACCATGGTAAATAAAATATTTACCGCAGTAATTATTCAAAATGTCTAAAAATAAAAGTTACCTATTTACACAATTTGAACATCCTGATTCCAAATATGGAATCCATTTTTCTAAATTCAAAACACAGAAGTTGCAGAAATTAATTTAAAATTAATTCCCGCTGTCAAAACAAAAAGTGTGTTTTTAAGAGATAATAACTATCAAAAGATTGACACTTGTTTATGTTCGGTTTAATTGTAAAATTATGTCCAATGACCAAGATTATATTAAATGGTAAAAATATATTCTAAATATACTTTAAAACCACTCAAATTCACAATTTATCACTATTAATTATTTTGATTAAAAAAGTTGTTTTTAATTAAAATTTAGTAATTTTCACTATTCATCAAAATATGAAAGTTATCCGAAAAGTACCAAAATTTCACCCTAGGCTAATTTTGATATTCCAAATCCAAAAATGAAGTCCATTTTGAAATATAGAATATATATGATTTCAAAAAGTAGGTATTACTATTCACAACGGCTAGTTTAATTAGTTGTGGTCTGTGTTAGAACTCGAGGTTGCGTACAACACACGCTATCGCATTATTCGAAGGGAAACGTACCATAGAAGCTTGGGGTGTTACACAAATGGTCCTATCAGGTGATTACGAGGGGGAGGGGGGTTAAGTATATGTGAAATCTGTCCTCCAAAGATATGAATACCTGATATGGTCTCCAACGGGTTTATTCACGGAGCTAGAAACACCCATTTTCCCTGGTATCCATGATTCATGGACCTACTTTTCAATGGTAGGAACTTGTTGGATGAACATTTCACCAATGTCACTTAAGGACACCATTGATCAAGAGGATTGGAGGTCGGGATAATCACACCCTTTTGGAGAGAATTATCGCCTATTCTTGGGCTCTCTTATAGATTTAATCCATGTTCATATGTTGTTGAATCCTAGGTTCATTCCTGAATAGTGTATCCATGATCTACTCATGGTTTTCCCAATCATCATGGATATACATGAATTTGATGTTATGGAGACAATACTGACTTAGGCCATGCAATATGGCACTCTGGAGATTATCATCATCTAAGAGAAACAAAAGGTGGTTTGATGTTGTGGTAGGACCCATAAGACGAGATTCCTATATATCCCCAAGAGAGTAATCAGATCCCACATAGTTTAATTTTT
This sequence comes from Viscum album, assembly GCA_963277665.1. Lineage (NCBI taxonomy): Eukaryota > Viridiplantae > Streptophyta > Magnoliopsida > Santalales > Viscaceae > Viscum > Viscum album. Next base: position 184,331,083 of record OY728129.1, read on the forward strand.
GGGACTTACACTACGGAGGAATGCCTTCCGAATTTGGGGAAACATTTAATCAGGACTGACTTTTGAGGAGAACGTCCCTTGAGCTCTGGCCTTGGACATGTGTCCTATGTATCCCAATAATGGCGGGAATCCTAGTTCTCAGAGTTCATTTTCCTTGGGGTTAACACTTGGGAGGTGTCCCATTTGTTAGGTGAATAATTGGGTGAACCTTTTGAGAGGGAACCCCTTTGAGTTCATGCCTTCAAGAAGGAATCATATATATCATGGTTGGAACATGAATTAGAGTTATGATAGTTCATTTATGGTCTTTTCCATTTTTGTATAATCACAAAACTCCATGACCACGTGAGTCATGATCGGTGTGAGAAACAATAAGATGTTAAAGATTCAAAAAGGGAGCACATTATATTCTTTGTGGATGGAAAAGGAGGAAAACAATGGTGGAAGAGGCCATGGATAAGAGCCCAATATGAGAGGGAAAGGGGAGCTTTAAACACACGATTTACACCCAAATTGATATCCAGGATAACCAAACCTTGGGGATCTATTCAGACATGTCTCGATCTGATGCGAAGAGGGTGAATAATGATACCTCTTGCAAAAGTCTAGGGGATTATCTCAGGATGAATTCCATTTTTTGGGATCTGAAAAAGGGGATGAGCATCATCCCTAGTCAAAGGGGAAGGAAAGAGTGACCTTTTTACTTTTCACCCGCACTAATTGAGAGAAAAGTCCAATTGTTACCCCAAAACCCAGGAATAGGGAGGTTCATGTTGGAATCTGTAAGTTGGTTTGCGGGTCTCCTTGGGAATGTCGACTTTGTGACATTCTGCGGTTCCAACCCATTGTGGGGATAGCCTTCATCACTCTGCTCACCTTAGGTGTGTAGATTTTGAAAGGCACACTAGTGAACCCAATGATCTGATCATAAGGGCCTGGTGGCTTTGGAAGAGGCTTTGGATTGATGTCAGCGGACTGGTTTGTGGAGGAGTTGTGGAGCGCTTGATGGTGATGGAAGAGCAAGATTGGGGTCGGAGGGAAGGACACCTGAAGACACCCCACTCTTCATACTATTTCCTCATGAAGTATGGGGGAAACCACATGTAGCATAATTCTATATGGGTGGAGGGGTTGTCACATACCGAAGAAGTATGCGAACATGGGTATGGACCACCACGTACTAAACTACAATGCGGTCCTAGATGTGGTACTCCATAATGCTTTGGGTTCTATTCATGTACTAATGTAGTATGTAGTGTAGGGTTCGATTAGCATAGAGATACACTTTGTGTAGCACCAAATTGAAAAAGGGTCATGAAACCCATGGTTCGTAGAGAATTCATCACTGAGGGATTAATGGTTTGTGATGGAACCAATTAGGTTTTTCTTTTACCAATTATTATTAAGTGCCTTCTTTTTATTGTTTGTGGATGGTTATACCTGTAGATAAGTGATTTATAGTTCACACATTATTGGTGATTCAAAACTGAATTGAGAACCTTCTTTGTATTCAAATTCTTCCATCCAACTTCAAGGGTCTACTTCATGTTCTCTTCCACCCATCTCATTCATCTTCCCTTACAATCCCTCTTGTGTTCCATTTCTAAATCACTGAGGAAATGATATATGTGGGAATGAAACACCATTTGTAGACGCCCATGAAGATATATCTCAACATGTAGAAGACTCAGTCAACCGGGGTTTGCAGAGAATGTGTTTATGAGAAATTGTTTGCAGAACCCTTCCAGCTTACTTCGTTCACGAATTGCTTAATTCACAGGATGGTATGTGGATAGCACTTCTGTGCTTGATTTCACTAAAGACATGGTTCGTGGTGTCTTGGGTTTAGTGGACATCATCCCATGTGCCATTTCCTCATAGTTCCTTTCACATTTTGATGGTTTGTAATTAATTCTCCCCACGATCCTTTCCTGGTGATGGTACAAGGTATGAAAAAACACTTGAAAATTTTGAGTTCATCAAGTTTATTCTCAAATTTGAGATCCAATTTGCATATATTTTCCTTGATGGATGTATAGGAATGTTTTATTCCCTCTATAAAGTTCTTGTGGGAGTATTTACTTCCCTTTGTGATGTTTTAAGGACCCTACAGATATCATAAATGCATCTATTTATCCAAATCAATCAATAAAACACCATCAATACTACATCCCATCTCAATAACCAATGATGTCCTAAAACCAGAGTGCTACATGATTGATAATAATTTTCCAATACTTTGAAATATGGGATTAAATATATGATTTAAAATTTTTATTTATCCCGAATTATCTCAATTGTAGGATTTATTTTTCCATGTTTGTTTCTTATTTCCTTGAAATGTGTCTTCTAGTTTTAATAATCATGACTTCCGAGCGATTTCCATTAGATGTATTCATAAAACTGAAAACACACAAAAATTCTTTATCCAAAAGAGACATGCTTTCCAAAGGCATGCATTCAATAAGTTTGAACTTTACAATAATTAGGAACTTGCATTGATTGAGAGTATGGGAGGTCAGACTCATCGCAACCTTTTGGGGGGAATTATTGTCTACTCCAAGACTCTCTTTAAAAAGTTAAGATATGTTCTTGAATCCTTATTAATTTACCAAGTATAACATTAGTTTCCTTTGTAATATTCAATAACTTATTAACGTGTGTATAATTTAGTGTCATCTTAATGTATTATAGGTTCTTCATTAATGGTATCCTCTCATATACTATTTATAGATTCATGTAAGCATCATTATGATGATACTAGGTTTTAAGCCACTTAATGGGCACTCTAGAAGTTATTGTCATCTAGGGAGATGAAAGTTTTTTTAATATTGGGATTGTACCTATAAAACTGGCTACCTACATATCATTGTGAAAGGAATCAGAATCCTTGGAGTTTAGTGCCACTTAATGGGACACATCATACCTTTTAAGGTCATGTGATAAGGACCTAACTGTACAGTTTATTGTCATGTGGTAAGGACATCTAAGAAAAAGCTTCTAAGTTGAATTTTTGTTTGGTACTTATGCCAAAGCATCCCAGGGAACTTTGGAAAGGGTATGGATTTCCATGTAAGATTAGACCATGTTGGGGATATGGCTCAAGGAGAACAGGGTTGATTTGAAATAATGGGTTTGAACCTCAAGGAGGCTTCCTACATATCCCATTTGGATGGGAATCAAAGCCCATGTAGTTTGATAAGTCTCATAAGATATTATTGTCCTTTGAGAGAAATGAGTTTGGGCTTATTTCTTGAAAAGGATGCCTTGATGATTTGAGGGTTTAATTTGGGGATTACACCTAAGGAATTTTCCTAGATTAAGAGAATTAGGGTTGGATTCATAAAAAGGATTTCCAATGAGTTCGAGCCCTGATGAAGAGTTCCTATATATCCTTGTTTGAACAGGAATTAGATTTCTCATAGTTCAAGTTGTGTTGAAAATTTTATGATCTTGAAAAATCTCTAAGCCCACGTGAGTCATGCTTAGTGTGACAAACAAGAGGATGTTAAAGATTCAACAAAGGCACCCACACTTTTCCTCCTTCACTAGTGTAAGATGGCGCACCTATGGCTTCCAGGGTGGACAAGGCCGAGGAAACCCAAGAAGAGGGTGAGGCGAAAAACACTCCCTCTATTTTCTTTACATTGGACAAGGGTCTAATGAAAGGAAGGAGGGATGAAGGTTAGGGGATTTCACCATGATGGCTGTCCTAAAATTGATCTCGGTAAGAGAGGGAAGCTTCTTCGTTGTTCAAAAGTAAAAGTATGTGTGAACCATACCTTCCCAACTAGAAACCTGAGGTTCCGGGTCTTTAAGAAGGGAGAGATCAGGACCCAAACCCAAATCCTCCAAACTAGGAACGTCCCAACACTATCTCTGGGAGAAAATTCCATGTTATTGTTGATATAAAAACCCACAGTCATGCCACGAATCCTAACCACATTGTGAATCAAATGTGGAAAACATCTAACTATGGATATAAAAACCCAAATATGAGACACACTAATGTGACTTTCCCAATTGTTTGATAAGTTAGGAGGTTTTGGTGGATGTCTAAGTAGAATCCCATTCAAATAGGGGATCCAATTAAGATGAAGCCTTTCCATGAATGGTTCTGAGAAGAGCTTGATGGATTATAGATTGAAGAGAGTAAGTGAATCAAAGAGGGGTGCCCAAGTAGAGAAGGTCACAAATGTATGGGTGCCCAAGTAGGATTGGGGGACCTGATGTTCACTTAAGGGATGAAAAACATGTATGGTAATACATGGGAAAGTCTTGCCTCATGCCTTCCAGAGTATTCACAGGTATTTCCAGAATTGGGGTGCTTAAGTTTCTATGAGAATAATAGGTGTCATGCAAGTGTTTTTGATTTAGTTTGGTTAGGTGATTTATGTCCACAAGTGTTATGGATTTCAAACACTAAAAGGACATAAGACATATGATCCTCCTTCAATTACTCCACTTTGGTTGTTAAGGAACTACCTTGAATGTTTCAGAAGACTTGGTTGAATCACTAGGGAGACCAGAGCATCAATTGGGATTCAGGAAAATTATTTCATATAGATGAAGGCCCCAAGGATCTATTTATATGAAAAAACTATCCTGGGTGAAAATAGATTGGGTGTGCAAGTTGGAAGCGTGATAAATGGTGGAACAAAAGTAGGTTGTGTGATAGATGGGGGTACGCATGTATGCTACGTGATAATGGCCTATTGTCCTGACTGGGGCGACCAAAATCTTGTGCCTTTTCAATTTTTTATTTTCTTCATTTTCCCCTATTTCATCTAAGGTATTTCCCTTTTTATTTTTCTTTAGACTCTTTGATGATCATAGTGAAAAAAATCCCCCCCCCCTCATTATTTAATCTATAATGAAAAGAGGATCCTATATTGATGTAAAGTAATGAAGGATAAAGAAGAGGGTGCTGGGGAATGCATGTTTTAGGCGTGCAAGGAAACTGATTGCACAAGCTGGTACCATTCGGAATTCTGGCGCGTAGGGTGACTTGCATCATTTATATATAGTGGCTCCACTACAGTGAAAAAATATCTAACTTCTAGAATTTTAGCTCTCAGTGCACAAGTCCTTCTTTGCTTGAACACTTCTTTTTTCACCATGCTTCTTCTGTATATTTTTAGTTGCACATGACAATTGTGGTGCCACACTTGCACACTGGATTACATTTTCACGCCAAGTGTTATACCTACATTCCTTAATGCCTTTGCCAAATTTTTTTTTTAATTCCTTTGTCTAACATCAATAATTAATTTACTTAAAATATGTTTTTTATCATTATGTAGATTCAATGGATACGAAAAGAATTGGAACCACTAATGAACTGGACAGTAAGAGGATTGATGACATGATGAATGTCATCAGTCATGACTAATTTGACATATGTGACACCACCCTTCCATACATAGCAAAATATCTGAATAAATATCACTTCAACTTTCCCTAAAGCACTTATCTGCCTCTGTATAGATACGGCCATCTATAGGATGTCAATATTCCAGACCCACAGAACTATGCCCCACATTCTTGGTTTCAAGATTATACCAATTTCTGATCTTCCAACGTTTCTATTGGGGGATCATTTTCTAATATTGGTATAGTTGAAAAAGATCATATCATTCATCACAGCCCAGATTCTCAATATTTGAAACAACAGACACCTGAGTTGCAGCAACACTGTTATTCATCCATCATTTAAAATTTTCAGATGGATCAATCCAAAGGATGGAAGAAAAGATGGGATTTCTGCCTAGGAGGTGGTGTAAAACCTGCATAGATTTGGGCGTACTGGGTGAGAAAGATTTGTAAAAAATTTATATATGACTTAAAAGGTGATGGGATTTATGAGGCTCTTTGGGTTGGGAAAGCCTATGTGTATAAGAATGATGATTTCATGTCGGAGTTACTAAGTCGATGGTGCCCAGAAACTAACTCCTTCCATTTAACATGTGGAGAGGTAGGTATTAGCTTATGGGATGTCTAAAAAATTTTTGTTCTCCAATCCTTGTAGATTTGTATAAGGAGATTATTCGTCCCAAGGTGACATGAAATGACTCGGAGAAGAAACCAGCTTTGGTTCGTTAGTTGATGAAAATATTTAACAAACTCCAGACCACAACCACCATCATGTCCCATACACGAAGGGATATTCTTCCAGAGTTATGGATGGAAATATTAATGGTAAAGAATAAGGAAAAGTGTCCCACTTGTACCTGTCCGACCAGCTATCCAAAGGCCGAGAAAACAGGTACCCTAGTCAATTTTTGTCCAATATTGGAGAAAGGTGAGATTGATATGTGGGGCTATGAAGTCTATTCAAAGATTCTTGTGAAGATAAGTCTAGCAGGTTTTATGGATATGGGGCTCAGTGTGCACTTATTACCAGTCTGAGATTCCAAAGGAGGCGTGGGGCTAGGAACTTTTATTTTCACGGCCAAGCTGGCTGAGAGAAGGGTGGTAGGGTTCACTACTCTTATTTTGGCTAAAATACATAGGATATTGTTGCATAATTATAGAGGTAAGTATCCTTTTAGGATAGCATAACAATTTCAGGTATTACGGGGATGGATCACTACTCACTTCAGAATATATGTTGTAGGATGTGGGGTATAGGTCATTGGAAGTTCCTTCTGATCATCTATTCATGTTTTCTCCGGTATTTCACCCTTATCTCTGAACACTTATGATATCAAGGGTAGGTTGAGTTTGCATAACGAATTTCATTTATTCCCATATGGGAACCCACCTATGGGGAAATTTATTGATGATGAGACAATTAGTTTAGAGTTTAGGGTATTCATGCTAGCTTGCAGAGATGGCGTATTAACCACCATGGTCAACGGAGAAATCATATGCGAGGCCTATGCTCCTTGTAGTGCACATCAATTAAAATTTCTGAAAAAAGACTATATCCCCCATGTGCATGTAATATTAGAGCAACATCCAATGGTTTCACGACAATTATGGTTGCTGAAATCTATGGATAAGAATGGGGGAATATTTACTTTTCCTGTCATTGATGTAGTAAGTAGATTAACTATCTGGTTTGAAAAAAATTGGGTTGTGTCTTACCCTGAAGGGGTATTAAACCAGGTTGTCCCTCAAGTGTGGGTAAAGAGAAGTAGTAGGAGGGAACACCTTCATTTGGAAGGTAGCTCTTCATCATCAGGGGACGACTCATTAGAGTCAGAGGGTGGAGATGGTGAGGCTCTAAATTAAGTGAAGTGACCTCGTTCCATATATAATCCACCTTCTATAGTTAAGAGAGCCACCCCATCAATCCATACTGAAGATTTACTTTGGCGATATAGTCACCATCATTCCGAAGAGTGACGATTCACATTCTCTCATCCCCCATCTGTGACTGTGGGAATTAGGAAGAAACATAAATCCAAGGTTACAGGATCCTCTTCACAATCTACTAACATAAACTTTGAATATATACAACCAGAGGGTATTCAAACATTGAAAATTTTATATTGTGATGTTGAAACCATTTGGATGGATGTGCGTGAAGGGCTGCATATTCTAGGAGTATGGGATTTACATTCCTCTTTAAACATTCTATTTAAGGAAAATCCCAATGAAGTGAGGACTTACAACCAAGAGTTGAAAATGTTCATATATGAAACTGGAGAATCAATTCCCACCATAAAGAGGGTGAAGGAAATGATAGATCGTTGTACCACTAAAGGGATTTCCCCTTCATTAGATAAAGAATGGTTTTATTTTGTGGATATAGAAGATGTAAATTTCTTTTTTCTCACATTCTATTCTTCTTTCCATTTTTGAATTTATTCAAACCATTGTTTCTTTGGGGAAACATCATCTTAAACTTTAGCTGGTAAAATAGAAGCAATCAAAGTTCCCTCGCCAGTATAGCCCTATAGGCACTGCTCTTACAGATATCAGATCACCCCATGAATCGAGAGAAATATTTCTAGGCCAACAGTCCATATAGGTTGAAATGGAAAGGGTATTATCATCTCCAATACCTATATTTGGAGATGATGATGCAAGTCCTCCTAATAAGTTGAAGAAACAAATGCATCAATGAATGAAAACCATTGTTAAATTCTTTCTCAGTCTTGGTAAGATTTTCTGATAATCATGAATTTTATCATTATTCATGAAAATGTGTTTAGACTTCTTGGAATTAAAGGGTCTTATTTTGTTTATTATTTGAATGAAAATAATGATAAGATTCAAGGAACCATGGAGGGTGCTACTGAACATGCACCAATTCCTGCTAATCTGGTGGTTCTTAAAGAGGCATTGAGGCCAAAGGAACCAACTTCTATTCCCATCACTCCTGTCATTCCTACTATTAGAGGAGAGGAGGCTTCTGGTAAATCAATAATGTTTTACAATACATCAAATGTAACAACAACTGATTTCTATCTTATGATACTTTAGGTTTATCACATGCACCAGAAAATCCATCAAAAAATGACGTTGACCCCACAACTTTTGCTGAGGAAGTTATTTGGGGTCAAATGTTAACAGAGGAAGGTTGCAAAGAAAAGACACCATGTTCTCTCATAGGTGAGACCAACATGGGATCTGGGATATCATTGGATGATATAATAAACCTTATAATGACTTTTAAAGAAGTATTAAAACATGTTAATATACCATATTATTAAAATGATTTTGAATTTCCTTGTATAGAATCAACTGGACGTGGGTTTTCATTATTCCCCTTATTAATCTTTTTATGATAAAATTTCTAACCACTTTTGATTGAAAAAATGAAGTTCCATCTAAGGAAACTACTTTTTCCATGATAATTGATGGAAGCATTGATATTAATGTCAATCCCATCATTGTCCATAAATTGGATTAGGTGTATCTCGAAATAGAAAATATTCTTGATATTCATTCTCAGGATCCTTAACCAATTAATGATAGCACTCCCCACCCAGAGACATCAAACAAAATTGTTGAAATTGAGAATATTGGGGAGGAGTCTTCTCCAACCACTGACCTATTGTTAGGTAAAAGATACTTATATTGTGATCATACTCACTTTTTTTATCCCTTGAATCTAACCACAAACATAATTTTTGATTTACTATATAGGGATATCAACTTCAATGTCTTGGTTTGAAGGTGAAACCTTTCCATCCGCACAAATAGTACTATAAGGTGAAGCATTCATTGCTCGCGAAGGAGAAAAACAAGGCCCTTCTTTAAGTGCATTAATCCTAGAATACATCCCTCCTTATGAAAGTGAATCTGAATTAGACCCAGAACTACAAAAGAAACTTCGTCTTGCACGTCGCAAGGCATAGAATAATATATGGAAGATAATATCTGAGATTCCCCTCAAGGAACTTCCTTCAAGAATTCCATGACACTCAATTATTTTTATCATTAATTGATTTGGAAATATTAAATACATTAAAATTCATACTACGGTGAAATATGTTATTTGAAGTAAGGATCAAAATAAAAATCTTCATAAAGACTTGATAAAAGAAAAATTGTTGATCAACACCAAAGAATTTCTAGCGGTGATGTCCTGAGATGAGGATGATCAGACTGCAAAATTGAAGGAACTGAAGTAGAATATCAATGAAAAGATTGTTCAGCAGCTGTGTATTTAACAAGAATTATATATTATCACAGGGGATAATAACTAGATTTATAGCTCATTAGGAGAAGTCCAGAAGGATGGTGCAAAATTCATTATAGATTCTAAAGAAAAAAATTATCATGCTGAAGAGAGCGGAGATAGTCAACTAAACGAGCTTCAATGGGCAGCTAATGGGGATCAAGAGGTTGTTAACTAAATGAGGAATTATGTAGAAAATATTTTCCGATTTTTGATAAGAGGGAGACTCTAATTTGTGGATTCTCCTTTGTGAAACGTTTTTCATAAATGCTAAGAATTTTTTCTTCAATCAGCTGTGTTTTCATTCTCGTTGGATGCTTTTTTATGTAATCCATTAGGCATAGTTAGAATAGTTTTATTTTTTCTAGGGTTATATAGACAACCCCACAAAATATGTATCTTTTTAATTTTCATTTCTGAATATTACCTAAATAATACAAAATTTACGTTTAGTGAGTTGGGACTTGACTTTTGTTCAGAGAGCCCTTTGCGGATTATCCATCTGGTGAGTTCCACATCACATGTTGTTAGCAGTTTAGAGTCATTCATGTTGGACTATAAAGGGATAGTGTTTAAGGTTGAAGAGATTTGAACATATATGTTGAAATTAGATCCCAAATAATTCTCAGAGGCTAAGAATTTCTTTAATATTCTTTAAATATTTCTAAAGGAAATCTTGAGCCATGATTTTTTTTATGGTCAATAAATTTAAAACTTGTGTCAAAATAAGGGGAATCTCCACTAATAACAAAGTTACCATTATTTTACTAACTCATTATGATAGATGTGTTATTTAGGGCCAACTAGGGCATATGCTGTATAACCAAATAGTGTCATCTTTTGACCGATAGGCCTGTTATGTTGGAAACTTTTATGCAAGGCCACCTAGGGGCACATACTGCATAGTCAAGAAAAATTGTTCTTATGAATTTATCATTTTACTACTGATAGATAGAGGAAAATAATATTTGGGTGAATCAAGACCATAGTGGGTGGTTTTTCCAAGGAAAGTAATTTTAATAATAAAGGGTTATTTTAGGCCGACATATGTTGTGAATAGGAAAACCATTTATATAAAAATTTGGTGTGTAAGGAAAGGTTAAAATTTTCCAGTGTACTATGTAGTTTTATGTCATGCAGTGAGGACATTGTACTGTGTAGTTTTAATTCATTCAGTGAGGACATTGTACTGTGTAGTTTTATGTCATGCAGTGCAGACATCGTATTGTACAGTTTTAATTCATGCAGTGAAGATATTGTACAATGAGATTTTTAGTCATGAAGTGAGATCATTATACTATTCAGTTTTTAGTCATGTAGTGAGGACATTGTACTGTGAAGTTTGAAGTCATGTAGTGAAGACATTGTATTGTGCGGTTTTATGTCATGCGGTGAGGACATTGTATTGTGTAGTTTTAATTCATGTATTGAGAACATTGCACTGTTTAGTTTTAATTCATGCAAAGATGACATTGTACTGTGTAGTTTTATGTCATGTTGTGAGGACATTGTGCTGTGCAGTTTTAAGTCATGCAGTGAGGACATTATACTGTGCAGTTTTAATTCATGTCGTGAGGACATTGTGTGTATTTAATTTAAGTTCTTTAGATTTGACCAAAGGCTTGAGACTCTCCCAATTTCTTGATAATGTTTTGGGAACATATAACCATATTCAAGTATGGAAGGGAAAATTGTAAACTATGATTTAGGAATTTATGGATCTGAAGAATGATACGAGAAATGGACTAAAAGCATTAATTGAAGTATCTTCCAAGAACAAAGTTTCCATTATTTGACATACCTATTATGGAGGATGTATTATGTAGAGCCAACTGGGGAATATGATTCATATCCAAATAGTGGAATAATTTTACTAACATTTCTATTATGTAGGAAAATATTATGCAATGCTACCTAGGGGAACGTACTGCATAGTCAAGAAAAAAAGCTCTCAGAATATTGACATTCAATTGCTAAAATCCAAATAAATTTTATGGATATTCAAATTTTCCAAAGTATAGAGTTTGGTTTATTAAAAAACGTATTTGAATATGGAGTTATTATTCCCAATCATGATTTCCAAAGAATCGGAGGAATGGGATTTCTATCAAGGTTTGACCCAAACATAAGGAGTTTAGTGTTTGTAGTTTTATGTCATACAACTAGGACTAGAAATGGAAACAATATATGATATGTGGTCTAGTGATCCATGGTTATTTCATATTTCTTTTAACACATGAAGATAGATATGTGTAAACCATGGTCTTGAAGACTTTCAGATTGAGAGAAAGATAATAGGACAAATATACAGGAATGTATGTTTTAAAATACTGATTCCTGCACTTGTGTTGTATTATGCAGGTCCAACTAGGGCTTACGTTTCATATCCAAATAGTAGAATATTTTTATTGATAGGAACCTTGTGTAGTAACTTATTCAAGGCCACCTAAGGTCATTTACTTCATATTTAGGCAAAAGAGTTCTCAGATATTAGAAACTATGTCACTAGAAACCATAAGAAAGATTATGAAGACCTAAAAACATTCAAGATTAAGAGTGAGACATATGGAATGGGTAATGCTCAATGCAGATGAGAAATATTTGAATAAATAGTGTCCTTTATTTTGAAGTCATTTACATAGATCTAACTCACATGTAAAATGGAGGCTCTCTTTGTTTCCTTTGAATCAATATTATGTTTTGCAATTTAGAGTCATGCAGTGAAGACATTGTATAGTGAAGTTTTAAGGCATGGAGTGAAGACCATTGATAACCCCATAAGAAATTGAGACACCTTATGTATACAAATAATATTTTTTTACCCAATTCCTAAGCCCAGGTGAGCTATGCTTGGTGTGTGAAATAGGGATAAGTAAATGATTCTTCTATAACAAAAAGAAGACACAAGTGAAGAATAGGGGTATTATGATTATGTGATGGCTAAGCTAGGGCGTAGGTTCCGAGCTTACTATGTATCTCGTTGGATCAAGAATCAATCCAAATGTAGTTCTTGGATTTCTGTATAGTTTAACGTCATGTGATAAGCATGACGATGAACTAATGTGAAAAGAAAGATATATTGTAGCTAGACTAAGGGAAAAAACCAAAGTGTTGCTATGTTTCTTTACAGGGGAAAGAATCAAGACATATGTAGTTCTTTACACATTTCTATACAGGTTTTGATTCTTATATAAGGAATAAAGGGGAGGGGTTTATCGTGTCTGGGCCCAAGATTGGATATTTGTTCATCTCTACATATCTTGTGTAGATGAGAATCAAGCCATACATAGTTCTTGAAACATTCATTTCTAACACCAATCGAGTTTGACAAGGGAGACAGGGGGTTAACACATTAAAAAAGAATGATTAAATTTATAAAATAATATGGTATGAAAATAAAACTATGCATCTTAAAAGAGCACTATGTATAGATCTAGTTAATATTCATGAGAATAAAAGGGAAATAAAAAATTTTGGTTGCTTGTGGTTGGGCCCGTGATTGGAGATCTAGGCGTCCCTACGTATCTCATATTAATGAGAATCAATCTATGCGTTGTTCTTGAAATGAGGCCCCTATCCACATTTGACTCCTACATTGTGAAGAAAGGGACTCATGTGCCACCATGGAGTAGCAATGATGTCAATTATTCTTGAATATGTAAGCTCCTAATGTCAACTAGAGAAGATGTTAGCCAGACAGGTTAATGTCATGTTATGAGGAAAAATTATTTCATGTAGTTTAATGTCGTGTGACAAGGACAAAGTTGATACAAATTTTATCACCACAAAAAATGGAAGTTTATGAATTTTATGTAGTTTAATGTCTTGTGACTAGGAAATTTTGTTGTGAAGTTTACAATCTTGCAGCTAGGACGATGTATTGTTCAGTTTTAATTCATGCAGTGAGGACATTCTGTGCAATTACACAAAGTACTTATTCAGTAATCTCACATTGTTTGGATTTTTAATTGGATCTCCATCCATTGATATTGTGCTCTTGATATAAATTCATTACTTCAACGGAGCAAAAATTGGTGCCATTGTCTATCAATATAGTATGAGGAACACGAAATCTGGTGATGGTGTTAGTTTTAACAAAACTAACAATGATTTTGGCTCTGACTTCTTTGAGAGGTATTGTCTCATCTCATTTAGAGAAGAAGTCATTAGCAGTTAGAATATACTTGAACTGCTTAGCTGTGGCTGGAGGATAAGGCCCTACTATAACCATTTCCCATGTGCAAAATGGCCATGAGTATTTAACTGTATGTAGAAACTCCCAGTGTTAATGAATGAAGTTGGTATGCACTTAGCATGGATGACATTTCTTAGGAAAATCTATGCAATCCTGCATAATTGAAGGCCAAAAGTTTCTGAGATTTCGTATTTGAACAGAAATCATATGCCCAAGCTGGTGAGCACCACCAATTCTTGAATGTACTTCTTTCATGATAGCTGCAGTTTTTTCTCAATTTATACACCTGAAGAGGATTCCATCAAAGCGATGTTTCTAGAGAATCTTCTGGTGATCTAGACTATAATAAATAGTAAAATTGGATTCTCCTCATCAGATCTGTTCCTTTTCAGATCTATCTGGTAGAAGTTCATCATTTAGAAGGTATTCCCTAATGGGTGTTCTCCAACCTATGGTATGACCATTTGGATCAAAAAATAGGGATAATTTCATTAATTTCCCCCATTCTAGTTTGTACTAAAGGCGAGACCATGCAATTTTGGGCTATATTGATGATTGTATCATCCCAATTTGGATCTGCCAAGGTTGTAGCTGCATTAGCCAGTGCGTCAACTTGGGCATTTTGTGAACGTAGGATATAATACAATGTTGGCTCTGATGGAAATTTATCTATTAACCCTCTGATGTAATCACACAAAGGGATTAAATCTTCTTTTTTGATAGAATATTGACCATTTATTTGTTTGATTACCAATTCTGAATCACCTTTTACTTTCAATTGATTCACTTTCACCTGAAGTTCCAATTCCAAGCCTATGATTAGAGCTTGATATTCTGCTTCATTGTTGGTAATGCCTTCTGAAATCTTGAAGGGATATGGCTATACTACCTTTTATGGGGAGATAATTACATTTCCTAACCTAGCATTATTGAATTTGTGGTTCTCTATTATCTTCCCTATTTGACTTCTAGAGGCACAGTGAAAGTACATCTCCCATTTTTGGGGATCATCTTGAATAAATAATATCTCTTCATCAGGAAGTTCAGTATTCAATGATGTATCTTCCACAAATGGGTGTTCAACAAATAATTAATCCAAATCTTAGCATTTTATTGCCTTATGAGGCACAAAATGGATATCAAACTATTGCAAAATAACTACCCACCGTGCCAGACACCCTGTAAGCATAAGATGACTGAGGATAAATTTGAGCAGGTTA
Source organism: Viscum album (assembly GCA_963277665.1). Taxonomy (NCBI): domain Eukaryota; kingdom Viridiplantae; phylum Streptophyta; class Magnoliopsida; order Santalales; family Viscaceae; genus Viscum; species Viscum album. Next base: position 184,346,132 of record OY728129.1, read on the forward strand.
TTGCGAGATACCAATTAGACCTCATGATGTTGCAGGTAGAGGCTCAATTTTTGAACTGAAAAGATTAATTCCAATCAGCATTTTCAAAACTTGAATACCAGGTTTTTACATCAAGCATAGTTCTATTGAGATAGGAAAGGTTGTTTTCATTCCCCGCATCATTCATTTGGGGAAGGAAGGTACCCATGGATCTCTCTATTGTTTTCAAATAGAAAATAAGTGGGCTTCCATCAACAAGTGGCATTAATACTAGTGGTATCAAGAGATATTTCATGAGGGTGTCAAATTCCTCTTGGTAGTCTTCAGTCCATTGAAAAGTGACTCCCTTCTTCATTAATCAGGTGAATGGAAAAAACATGCCTGAAAAATCCACGATAAAGCACCATATATAGGCCAATTTTTCTTGGAGTCCTCTTAATTATTTCAAATTTCAAGGAGTTTTCATGCCAAGGATTGATTTTTTTCCCAAGATCAACCACGATGGCATACAACAAAGCCGATGAACTTTCCTCATGTTACCCCGAAAGCACATTTCAAGGGGTTTATCTTCAAATTTTGTTGACAAAGTTTATTGAATATGGTATTTAGATAATCCAAGTGGTTGGAATGTTGTATAAATTTAACAACCAAATCATCCACATAACATTCGACAAATTTCCCAAAGAAGGGTTTGAAGATATGGTGCATGGCATGTTGATACATTGAACCTACATTCCTTAAGCCAATGGGAATTACGCGATAGAAAAACACACCATGAGGGGCTATGAGGTATGTATATTCTTTATCATTTGAGTTCATATGGATTTGATTATACCTAGGTATCCATATATGATGTAAAGGGCTTCATAGCAAGCTGTTGCATCAATTAAAAGCGATGTGATCAGAAGTGGAAAGTCATCTTTAGGACAATGCTGGTTAAGATATGTGAAATCAATGAAAGATCTTATTTTACCATTCATCTTCTTCATTGGGACAATTTTGGCCATCCATTTGGGATATTGATCCTCCCAGATAAAGTTAGCCATTATAAGTTTATCAAATTCATCTTCAATTTTAGAGGCATGAGTTGAGTATGTTCTTCTTGATTCCTTCTTGAATCCTCGATATTCTTATGGAAAACCTAGACGATGAGTTCATACATCAGGATTAATACTAAGAATTATTTGTATAATTCTAATAAAATATATCTCTATGTTGCATTAGAAAAGATGTATATGCTTCTTACTATTCATGAGTTATGGTCAAACAAATTAGAGTGGGGCATGGATCTTCTTTTGTGTCCAAATTTATTTCTCTAAGATCATCCATAATGGTATCGACCCCTTCCTCAAATGGTGGAAGATAATCCCTAATATCTTCCTCTTATTATTCATTACATGTTACTTATTTTTTTCGAATCACATAGAAAATGGAAAAGAAAAAGTTTTACAGTTATTGTAGGAGTCAGTATTTGAACATCCTGAAGAAGAATCCACCCTTTCTGACCCTATTGACGATGAAGGGTCTTCTTGGGGTAATAAAGAGGAGATGATGGATCAAGAATCAACATCCTTATCTTCCTCTAGTATTTATACAACTTGTTTTAATATTATTGATGATGTAGAGACTTGCTGATGTTTTATGGATGAAATGAAGATAACTCCATTTATGCTTTCATCACTACTTGATGAATCAACAATTTCTCCAATGATGTCAGGCTCGATTGCCGCAATTTAAATTATGTAAGTTAATGGATGAATTCTTGGATTTGGGTTACCTTTTCAATTTGATTGATAGGAAACACATAATCTATACTCAAATGTATGAATGGGTTTGATGGGGTCTTTTATAATCCATTCAGAGCATAAATTCGGGTTACCTCCTTTTTCATGGACTTTGTCCCCTTCGTGTGATAAAATTATGCCTCAATGTATTGAGATTCACAGGTTTTGAACAGATCTGTATCACCATACAATATCCTGATTTGACCATTGAAATGGTACTTGATACATTGGTAGTAGGAATAAGGTATGGCTGCATGATGATGTAGCCAAGGCCTTCCAATAAGAATGTTGAAGGTTGTGTCCTAACGAATAACCATGAAATCTGAAATAGACACAAGATCCCCAAACTGAGTTCTGAGTGTAATCTCTCCCAGAGGTTATTTAACATTCTTTTCATATCCTTGAAACATTAAAGTAGAATGAGATAATTTAGATTCTGTGAGGCCCAATTGATGAAGTTGATGAGTAAGAATGAAGTTGACTCCTGAGCCTTTATTAATGAAGGCTTGTCATATTTCTATTTCATTTATCCTTCCGGATAGATATAAGGGCCTAATATGTCCAATTACAACATCATCTTCATCATCATCCATAAAATATATAATTGCATGAAATTATGTAGGATAATTATATTTATAGTAAACCTCGGTACCAGAATTTTTTGGTTTTAAACTCTTAAGGACTTGAAAAATCCACAATAAGTGATTATTGAAGATCTTTCGACTGATTCATGACATCCAAAATTGAAATCATGGCTGGTAAATTTGCCAACTGTTTTAAAACATCATACTTTTGGTCTAGGGGTCTGCGTTTACCTGTATGGAGATGCGGTTTTTTAGGTACCGAGGAAGTTGATTCTTTTTATGAGATGATCCTTGTGTCAGAGTAGAAGCTAGAAATACTCCTAACTTTGGTATATTATACTGAGTAGGTCTATTTACTTACCGAGAGGATGATGGTGTGACTTTTAATCTGTCCTCCAAAATAATCATATCTAGACCAAATATGTAATGCATGGAATAATATTCTTGTTCTTTTTGATCCTGATGAAGGGCTCCCCCAAAATGTTTTTCCACGCATATGGTTTGAGTTGGGGTAGAGTCTAAATAGTGGCTTTTAGAATTCCCAAATCTTCCTCTGTATACCCAACCATGGCCTATTCCTCGGGTTCCCTAGTTAGATAACGTGAACTCAGACTCATTATAATCAGAATCACCATTGGTATAGGGATTAGTTAAGTGGATAACAATGATAGAACCAAAGATCAATTAATTATCTGATGAAGATTCTAGCCGACAAGTTGGTTCTGGTTGTGCCATTTGGAAGGGTGGTGCCCATTCTTTTGAAGTAGATGACATGAAATCTCCCAGAGTCAAAGAAAACATTGGACTTGACATGATATCATATTTTTATTACTTCTCATTGTCCTTATAATAACATCACTTCTTTGAGGATTGACCTTTAGTGGACTGATCATTTCATGGAGAGGATTTTGTTGTAGAGGAAGTAGCAGAAGACACAATTAGTTGATTGAAATTTGTTTCTAAAATGGAATGAGTTTAGTTGATCATTTTCTTAATCATTCAATCATCATATTTCTATGAATTTTTTATTTTGACTTCCTATCATTCAGTAACAGTAACACATGCTACTTGGGATCAAGAAATTTTCATTTTTACTTGTTCAGATTCAACCACTTTTTTCTAGAGGTTTTTGAAAACAAAAAAAAAATCCAAAATTGGATTCCCCAACATCTAGTGAAAGGAACTATAATTTAGAAGATCTTCATCTCCTTCTTTGTTTGGTTTCTTCAACCGTGGAAACTAAACCAAATTATTTTCCAATGCTGAGATGAAGTAACCAAGAACATCATCATTATTGAAAGAATAAACTTTATTATTTAACTCTTCAAACTATTTCAGCCTTTGATCTCTTTGATCATATTTACAAGGTAGTCATTGTTGCTGACGCATGGGAGGCATATCCCTTCAATATGATGTGTTTTTTGAACTAGAAGCAGGTATATGTGTTTTATTGAGTGTTACTGTAGTAGCCTATACATTCCCTATTCTCCTTCATAGAGATTATGGAATTACATGAGTTTTAGCTTTAGTTTACATAATAGAATATTCTATCTGTTGATAAATTGAATCGATGTCTCAAAACCCTCCTTTATTATTTCACAGGGATCAGTGGTGTGCGTAATTCATCACACAGATTTGTCACACAAATTATCATCAAATCTTCTTGAGGGAGTGCCAGATTGAAGAAATATGTTAATCCTTTCCATCGAAAAATGAAATCTAAAACTCATTAATTTCCCCCTTTTCCAATTTTTAAGATAAAAAAATTGTTTTCTTCGGTAGCATTGAGCTGAATTGAAGAGGAAATTTTTTTCGGAGATCTTCCCATCTAGTAATTGATTGAGATTGCAAACATGTATACCATACAAATGTTGATTCCTATAATGACTACATAAAACACCTAATCTTGACTAATTCTTGTTTTTATGGAGTCCCCTTAATTGGATCACAATGAGAAATGAAATGTGTTAAGTATTTTTTTGGATCTCCCAAACCATTAAAGGTTGGTAATGTGGTATTCACAAAATTTGGTGTGGGAGTGATCAGATCCACCCAATCACAATAAGATTTTTCTTCCAGCTGAACTGGCATACACCATTCTTCCATCGATTATAATCATTTTTTTAATGCCTAAATTGTTTTCATAAGAACATGTGGAGTATTCGGATAACTTGGGACCTATACAGGTACATTAGATGGAGCTTGAGCTGGTGTAATGACTAGAAAAACTACTAGTGGTGGTGCTAGTATTTACCTTGGATTACCCATGGGAACATGCCAATAAGGATTTGTTTGATCCTACCCTGGTTATGTACCAAATAGAGGTATTTAATTATCCACATCTGTAGTTACTTCAAATCCTCTTTTCTAAGGAGCTTATATAGGATGTGCATGTTGAGGATCTGCTTAGGTAGTATGTCTAGCAGAAATGATACTTCAAAGTAACTCTATATTGAATCTTTTAAACTATTTAATCTCTTCTTCTTGCTGTGAAAATCTCTCTTCAAGTGAAATAAATTGACCTTCTCAAGTAAAAAAGTGAGATGAAATATAACTTTTACCTTTCCCCTTGTTATATTCCTTTCGGAGGGGTAGGATTTAGTTATTTGAAGGCATACCCAGATTCTTGGTAGGCCTATGATTTCATGTACATAAACCTTCTTCATTTTCTTTAGTGTGTACCGTATTATGGATAAGAACACCATCTACTGAATTCCCTGAACTAGACTCATTTTCCGTAGGAGCTTCTGTAACAGTGTTGATAACATTCACTGACGCATAATGCATTGATGGAATTCTGTTAATATTTTTGTAAGATATTCTCCATCTATATATTTCATGATATTCTATTCTTCTATATGATGAATTCCTAGGAACTATTTGGCAAACAGAAACAAGAAAGAAATTCTTGGATAGTTCAATTGTGTGCTCTCTTTGTGGCTTCTTCAATAATCAGGAGAAACTGACTTCTATTGTGGAGGGTATTTTAGATGTGAAAAATCCCCCAGCCTGCAGGCTGGGTCTGTTTTTCTTCTTTATCTTCAAACCTTCAAACTTATATTTAATGAATTTTATGGTTGAATTAAACCAACCCCATATCTGCAATATGGAGTGGCTCTTGAAATTCTATGGCTGAGATTTGTGCAGCTTCTCTTCTCATTTTATGAATTCTGTTTCGGACATTATCTGGGTGAATTATCTAAAAACAACTCAAATCACCTTCTTTAGAAGATCGTTGTGCTATTTCAGACATTTGAGTTATCTGATAGCTGACATCCTCTAAGAGGGATGCCTTCTAAATATTCTCCGATGCTTGATGAAAAAGTAACTCATCAACTTGTTTTATTTGGGCCTGACTATGATGGGACCTAGATGAGGCCTATTTTTATGTGTACATTTGATTTCAAACAAAATCAGTTGATTATAGCTGGTCCTGGGAAATAACATTGCATTAGACCAATTTTGGCAGGCTTTGCTGATTCTGGAGTATAGTGAAATGCAATGCACTATGGGCACCCCATCCTATGATACGAACACCATATAGGGAATCATAAATTAACTGGTGTATCCTCTTTGAAGCATTGAGGCATGCACACTGAAGGATTCTCTACTGCTTTTCAACTTTTGGATGTTGAGAAACTAAGTGAGATTCCAAGTCAATTTGTCATTACAACCCTTCTATTACCTTTACATGGTTTTTATTTTCATCATATAGTAATACTTTGGTTTTCAAATGATGCAGAGTATTCCCTAAGTTGAGGGAGACATCATAAATGAAATCTTCTTCCATCCATTCTTGAATGTTGTATTGATAATTTTTCAACGACCAGAACATGATAGGTATGTCTCCTTTAGCCAATTTTTTTCTAATGATCAACATATCTTCATTGTCATTTATTAGAGGTCTCTCCATAGGGTTTGATCAAAGTGGGCGCTTCTAGATTTTATTATTAAAAACAATGAAATTAGTCAATTTTTTCCTCTACTGAATTGGAAGACAAACGAACCAAAGAAGGTTCATAGAATGACTATTCCCTTAAGATGTATTCTAGATGAGAAAGTATTTCACCTGTTAATGATAAGGAATCATGCATGAATGGATTTGTGTTAGAAAGTGCCTCGAGATAAGAGGGATTTCTCATTAATACATTTTCAATAATATAATTATATTGAGAATGAGAAAAACTAATGTAGAGGGAACTTTCAGAGTGAATTCCATCCTAGGGAGGACCACCATAATGGATTACATCAGGGGATAAATCCTCTTACTCATTGGCCTTATGGACACATGGATGGTTTTTGTGGCTCTCATCTGGTGATAGGCTCCCTAGATTGTATGAATTTTCATAACGCAACCCTTAGTGATGAAGTGTCCAATGGAAAACATCAGAATTACTGCTACTACTCCCATAATTTGGTGATGAGAGGGTAGCATCTTGAGATGCAACAGATTAATGTCTGAGGGATTCAAGATTTCCAACATTAAGAGGAGTCAGATTGTAGCTTGACTATTGATTTTCCAACTATTTTTAGTGATAATTATTCTTGTATGTTCTCTTAAAATTAGTTGGGGAAACTTGCTAGTAGAAGTGGTTATCATGGGTAGGTGTATGTGCCTACCTTAGAGTGGTTATCAGAATGTTCTGATTACCTCTAATTGGAAAGGGTGTATGTTCCCGATCCAGTTGTCCGTATGATATTGGGGAGTATGACCCATGACCCTCGAGAACTGGAACATTGGTTTGTATCTAGTCTAGGATGGAATGCCAATATGTCATCCCAGGTGTGGGGACTGATTTATGTGTTGGTTCCCCTGGTATTGTTGAAGTAGATGTTGTAATATTCTTGCATGCTTCAAGAATATGGGTTGAGATTTGTGTATTCCCTTTCACCATTGATAAAATAAGGTCGGTGAATTCAGCGGCTGGAACAGGAATATATGTCCATTCCGTAATGGTAGTAGCTGTATATGCCTACTCTTGTCCTCTTTTTCCTATAAATGGGTATCGACATTACTCTTGTATGGGGGCAGAGAATTGGGTCTGCCCCAGATTTGTCATCGGAGCTTTCTGACTAACTTCTCCAAGTGCTTCCAAATGAGACAGTTGGTAAGATTGATTAACACAATAAGGTGTATATTCCTACTGGTTTTTTTCCATCAAGTACGGTTGAATAATTTCCTTCTATACTGAGAGATGAGATTTTTTAAAAAACTGGTGGTTGTAAGTATGTGTATGATCATGTTTACCAACTACCACCACATTTGAATGGAGGGCTTATTTAAATTCAGTCATATGAGCCTACTTACTGGCTGATGATTTGTGAAGAAGTGTGTATGCATGTTCATGGTACTCCACTAGATTTTCCTGGTGGGATTGGAGGGTTTCTTCTATAAAAATTTTCTAGGCAATAGAATTAGGATGGATTGATGTATGTGCCCGCTCATTGTTTTCCATCATGTTAGGTTGATGGACTTATCCAGAGAAGTAGAGGTAAGAACATGCTCCCTGTTGACTGGAAATTGTCCCAGATGATTCTTCTTGCATGCCCGAGTCTGAAATACCTGAGTTGAATGTCTAGAGGAAACATCGCCATCATGTAGGGGGTTCACTACCGCATGATTCTGGTGGCATAGATTGTTGGTGGGAGTCCTCATGTAGGACCCATGCATCCTTGATTTATGGCCCTGAGAAACCTCTTAATCCACCTCCCTGTAGTATGGAAGGGATTGGTTGTTGTGTTCTGGGGATAAAGACCCAAAATGGTTGAACACGTTGGTTGGAACTGTATGCTTCTTGATCATCGGTGATTATTGGTCGGACGATCAAGGATTGTTATTAACTAGGAGAGCCTGTCGGGTAGCCTCCAAGGTTGGGATTGTATCGTGTGAAAGATACTCTGTTACAAGAATGTTAGAGACCCCGCGTTGAAGACACTGTGTGGGTGATAACATCGTTCTCATGGATGAGGATCCAGCCTAAGAAGCGGTTGAGAAATTCAAAGATTTCTTCTTGAAGAAATCCATTTTGGACTGAAGGGAGATCTTGAAAAAAATCATGAAAAAAAACAATAAACTCCACTAAATAGCCATATTTTAGATAGATACATGCATAATTGATTCATTTTTCTATCCTTTCTTTATAAATTTATAGGGTCTTGACAGGTGGGTAAAATTATTTACATGGTAACGGATTCACGCCGGGTTCACCATTTCATTTTTGTAGTTTCTTGAAATGTGTGTTCTAGTATTAAGAAACACTGCATCCAGACGATTTCCATTGGATGTATTAATGGAACTGGAGACACCCAACAGTTCTTTATCCAAAAGAGACATGATTTCCAAAGGAAAACATTTGTTAAGTTTCAAATTTACGAAACATAGGAACATGCATTGGTCAAGAGGATGAGAGGTAGGATTCATCACACCCTTTTATGGGGGATTATTATATACTCCCGGACATTCTTTATAAATTTGAGACATGTTCATGAATCCTTATTAATTAACCAAGTATAAAATAAGTTTCCCTTGGAATTTTTAATCACTTATTAACATGTGTAAAATTTAAAATCATCTGTATATATTTGAGATTCTTCATTACGGGTATCCTCTCATATAGTATTTAGGGATTATTTTAATCATCATTATGATGGTACTAGTTTTTAAGCCACTCAGTGAGGCACTCTATAATTTATAGTCATCTAGGGAGATGAAATATTGTTTTTTTATTGTGATCGTACCCATAAAATGGGATACCTACATATCCTTGTGAACGGAATCAGAAACCTTGTAGTTTGGTTACGTTTAATTGGACACATCCTACCTTTTATGGTCATGTGATTAGGACCTCACCATACATTTTAATTCCAGCTAGTAAGGACATCTGAGAAAAAGGTGCTCAATTGATGTTTGTTGTGGGGATTATGCTAAAGTGGCCCAGTGAACTTTGGAAAGGGTATGGATTTCCAAGTAATATTATACCGTATTGGGGATATGGCCCAAGGATAATAGGATTGATTTGAAGTAGTGGGTTTGAACCTTAAGGAGGCTTCCTACGTATCCCATGTGGATGGGAATCAATGTCTATGTAGTTCAATAAGAATCATAATAATGTATAGTCTTTTGAGATAAATGAGTTTGGGCTTACTTCATGAAAAGGATTCCTTGAGGATTTTTGGTTTTAATTTGGGGATTGATCCTAAGGAAGATTCCCAGATTAAGGGAATCAGGTTTGTATTCTTGAAGAGGACATCCAATGATCTCGATCCCTAATGTAGGCTTCCTATATGTCCTGGTTTGAACATGAATTAGAGTTCTCGTAGTTCAAGCTATTGTGGAAATGTTGTGATCATGACAAATCTCTAAGCCCATGTGAATTATGCTTGGTGTTAGAAACAAGAGGATGTAAAAGATTCAACAAAGGCACCCACACTTTTCCTCCTCCACTGGTGGAAGAGGGTGCAACTATGACGGCAAGGGTGGATGAGGATGAGGCAACCCGGGAAGAGGGTTAGGTGGAGAACCCTCACTCTATTCTCTTTACATTGTACAAGGGTCCAATTAATGGATGGAGGGATGAAGGTTAGGGGATTACACTAGGACGGCTTCCCTAAAATTGATCCTGGTAAGGGAGGGAAACATCTCCTTTGTTCAAAAGGAAAATTATGTGTGAACTGTACATTCCCTACCAGAGACCTGAGATTTTGGGTCTTTAAGAAGGGAGTGATTGGGACCCAAGCCCTAATCCTTCAAACCAGAAACTTTCCAACACAGTATCTAGGAGAATGGTCCATGCGAATGTGGATATACAAACCCATAGAAACTCCATGAATCTAAACCCCATTGTGATACAAATGTGGGAAACCTCTAACTACGAATATACAAACCCAAATTGGAGGCACGCTGATGTGCCTTTCCCAAAGGTTTGATAATTCATGAGGTTTTGGTGCATGTATCAACAGAATCCCTTTCAAAAAATGGATCCAATGAAGAGTAAGTCTTCCTGTGAATGGATTTTAAGAGGGATTTCTGGATTGAAGACTAAAGAGAGTAAGTGAATAAAAAAGGGGTGCCCAAGTAGATAAGGGCGTGCATGTATGGGTGAAAAAGTAGGCTTGGGTGATCTGATGTTCACTTAAAAGAAAAAAAACATGTATGGTAATACTTGGTAGAGTCTTGGATCAAGCCTTCAAGAGTATTTAGTGATATTTCCAGAAGTGGGGTGCTCAAGTTCCTATGAGAGGAATAGGTGGTGCGCAAGTTTCTCTGATTTAGGGAGGTCGGGTGCTTTAGGCGCCCACATGTTATGGATTTTAAACACTAAAGGGACTTGAGTCCTATGATCCTCCTTAAATTCCTTTTCTTTAGGTGTTAAAGAACAACCTTGAAAGTTTTTAAAGACATCGGGGAAGAACTAGGGTGACCAGGGCAGAAATTGGGCTTCAGGAAAATTTTTCCATACAAATGAAGGCCCCAAGGGTCTATTTATAGGAAAAAACAGGACCCTAGGTGAAAAAAGATTGGGTGTGCAACTAGGTTTTGTGACATATGGGGGCACACAAGTAGGATAAATGATAGATGGGGGCCCACAAGTAGGTTGCCCCCTAACGACCTCTTGGCCTGACTAGGGCGACCCAAAGCTTGTGCCTTTGAAATTTTAAATTTTCATCATGTGTTTTCACCTATATTTTCTATGGTATTTCCCTTTTTTTCTTTAGACTCTATAATTAATCGGAGTGTTAACACTGATATAAAAATTTAAATTCTAGTGGTCATGTAAATAATTGTGTATATTAACTACACTGATCAATAGAGTATACTAATTAATTGACTATTGAGTTGAAGTTTATTGATGAGAGATATATTAATGAAATGATTAAATAAAATTCCTTAATTCAACACATTCAATATAATGGACCACATAAAAGTGTAATGTTGTAGGGGTTTCTAGTTATTTTGCAACACTACACTATAAGAGGATGGTTCCACTATAAATTACAGAAAGTTACATGGGGGTTGTTCCATTATACTTGGGGTCATAAAATTTTCATTTTCCCACCATTGATAAAGAATTAATGAAAATACTTGTTTGACCAAAGTTATGGAACATGGTATAGGGTCATGCCACTTTGGCATGCTACCATCCCATAATAATTAAAACGCAATTAAACCAATAATTATGAAGAGGTAATAAAAAAGAGTAGTGGGACTCATAGGGGTAGAATTCATATTTGGAGATGAAGTAACGTCATGAAGAAGGAGGAAATATGAAAATGGATTATTAGAGATTAAATATTGAGGATAAATCAATCTTTTCTTACCATATTTAATTTCTCATAGGCACATAAATTGTTAGTAAATACTTTTGATATTATGAAAAAAGATGAAAATCATTTTAATAATCACTCTGTGGTTTATGAATAATAGATTTTCGAAAAATTGGAGAGAGGAATTACTATGGTTTGGTATCATAAAATCATTTAATGAGTTCTAGTTTCTCCATTAATTGAGAAAAACTATAAAAATGAGTTCAATTAGAGGATAAAAAGGGGTTTCCTTGATTAAGTCCCATATTCAATAATTTAAAACTTTAATGCCTAAGAAATACAGTGGAACTATGTAAAGGTGATCTAGAATCCTCAATTTAGTAGGAATCATCCATTTTATTCTCTATATATATAAATAATCATGAATGTATTAATGTAATGAACTTTTTTTTATGAAACGTACAAAATTACAAAATTGGGTAGATTTTAAGCCTTGGAATCTCTCCTATTATAGTATTTTCTAAATTCTATAATTATAGATTCCTAATTTAAAAATCATTATTTTAAAATTTCATTGCTTGTACATTATTTTCATATATACCTTAATTATATGAAACTATTCTATGTGTGTCAACCTAGAAATCCCAAAAAATGTCTAGTATTAAATAGTCGAGTTAATAAATTTCTACACTTAAGTGCACACTCATTATGAAGGCACCATATACATCATGACTCATCCAACACAAAAAACTAGTTTCGTTCCTCATGAGTGAAACTAAGCATTTTCATACAATCTTAAAGTCATGTTAATCATCATATGTTTTCACAAGCCATAAATCATCATGATAACCATTTATTAAGGATAAGTCAATGTCTTTCTTTGAGGTGTTATTTATCAATTCGTTTTATAAAATTGGTATCACGGATAAATGAATGATACTGTTTAGATAACTTTTATAAAAAATAACACATTTTTAATATTCTCAGACTCCATTAATAATACTAGGAAACCATATATAAGAATCCATTTTTACTATATCCAAAAGAAAAATACATCAATATTTTTATATTTTGTTGGTCTTGGTAAACATGTTAGATATTATGTTACTCTAATTACATATCAGTGTAACATCTATTACATCATAATATAGCCATCTAAAAAATCATTCCACTGAACTACTTTAGTATCTATAATGAAATATTTTTGAATAATGATGAGGTAGAGATTTATAATCCTTATCTTCAACACTGGAATATTATATTCAGAGATATTTTCTTCAGAACATCTAATGTAATGATGTTAATTTCATTTTTTTATATTCATATAACTCTATATAATATTTATACAATCATTATCTTGGAACATTTGAAGGAAATTAGGGTGTGGTGGATGCACGAAAAATAATATATTTAACATTTTTTATTTGGATTTAGGTTAAAAGAATTGGATCCACAAAACCCATAACTCAAATTTCATAATGTCTGAGGTTTAATTCAATTTAAGAACAAAAAATAAAATAAAATCAAATCATAATTGGTACCTTGTTTATTTGAAGACACCATATTGATTTTCTCATCATCGATGTGTTCTGGCTCAAAGGCACCAAGCTAGGCATCTTATAGATCTTTCACATGTGCACCAGAACTCCTAGATCATTGATATATATTTCCTTGGTTCTATAATGGGAAAATAAAAGAGCATTACAATTTCCCATTGACTCCATGAAGATCTCAGACATTATCAAGAAGATGGTAACGATCTAGCCTTATTCTTTCATCTGAATCTCTCTCTATGAACATGAGAGTAGAGGAGAGACTCTCTATGAATACGTGATAGATCCCACTATTGAAGCATAAGGTATTCTACTCATTCATTCGATGTCCCCTACTATTTGTGGAGAAATCTTATTGCATACATTAATATCACATGACACTATAAATAATCTGATCATCGATAGTTCTTTATTTTACCTTTTGAGTACCATGTCAATATATTTACTTTTACTTATCCCAATAATACTATGAGATCTACATAAGATTTCCCAAGTATTATCATTGTATCACTGATAGGTAGAGGGGGAGAATCAATGATATATTTTTATTTTTTCTTTCCTTTATTTTGAAAAACCACTCACCTCCAATTAAAGATACGTTACGTTAATGAAAAAAATAATCATACATCCACAAGAAAAAAATAATTTACAAGTTTTTCAACTAAATATGGGTAGTTAAGTCCTTCGTATAGTTTGGAAGCAATCAAATACCACACAATAAATTAGAAAATAATACTTTTTTCTAGGTAAAATGGGGTTTATATGACTTTATTCTCACGAAACACTATAATCAATACATAAAGTGCATGTGATTTAATTATCACAAAATTATGTATTAAAATTTTGTTTAACAAGGTATGAAACATGTTACTATGATGCCTTGTCAACTTTCACAAATAAGATACTCAATATAACTCATCACTTTCTTACCAATTAGAAGTAAAAAAATTCTCTATAATTCATAATGATACTCAGTATAACACACAATATGATTTTCCAGTCTAATTTCTTACTCTGATAATACAATGTTGTATGAATACGGTTGAGATAATTATGAATTCCTTCTACCTCTGTATGGAAATCTCATTTTGATTTATTATTCCAATAATGAAACTATGATTACAATATTCTATTTTACCCTTTTCTTAGAACATCCACGTGAAACTCCTCTCTATAAACTATGGGCTCTTTTCCTTCCCACTTCAACAATACATCTGTATAAGAAAGTAAAACATACCTCCTCTTTTATTGGTGAACCAAAAGTTGTTTAGGTAGGAACCTGAAAATATCTTATGTCTTAACAAAATCTCCCAAATCATGAATTTTCCTTATATTTTGGATAAATATTTCACCAATTCAGTACCTCTCAACTATTATTTATTCTTCTTGAACCTTATCAATTCTTCTCACAATTTAATCTCACTTCACACATTCTTCACAATATTAAGTTCAATTCTGATTACCATTCTAATTTCTTTTTTATGATGAAGAAAACATATTCTCTATTATTTTTCTCCACACCAATTGAATGATATGAAAATTAAATATCTTCTCATTGCAATTCTCTGATCTAACTAAAAACAATCTTCTCATTCTGATGCTCCATACCAATTGATATAAATAATACATTGAAACCATTCTACCAAAAACATAGTGGAAACTTCTAAAGATTCCAGTACTTTTAGACTAATTTTTATCATTGTCTTCAAAAATATTTTTAAAAATTATCTCTTAACTCTTTAAAATTAAACTCTCCTTAAAAACACTTTAATAAATTCTTTACACAATTATTCTTTTTTTTATTTTTCTCTAAGACCAATGGCTCAACAACCTATATCTCTATCAGTGTATGTTTCATTTGATGAATCAGTCTCTCCTTCATTCTAATAAATGGTGTCAGCCCCAGTATAATAAATCATGTCCCAATTGAAAACTTATCTACGTTCCTATTTTATCTTGACCAAATTGAAAAAAAACAACAATAGATGTTAATTAAAATGGTTAAATATATTATTGATCAGTCTCTGACATTCTTTCCAAAATCAACAACCTTATCTAACTTATCTTATTTAACGAATGTTTCCACCTTTGATTATATTTTATAGCCATTGATGCATCTGATGATCCGTGTCAGAGTTACTCTAGTGATTGGTGGAACAAAAAATCTAATGAACCAGGTTAAGAAACTTATACTTCTTCAGGTTTTTCAATTTTTATGATTATGATGCACATCAGAATCTTTCTCTGAATATTTGTTTCTGGTGGTTTATCGGTCTGACTGAAAACTATCATCTTCCTCTTCTCTCGATCTGAACAAAAGCTTCACATTCTTCAAACAATTTTGTGTCTGATGATCTCACACTGATGAACATAGATCAGACAGATTTTTCTTCACAAACATTATTCTTATATAAACGTTTAGTTGTATATTGACTTCCACATGACTTTGAGAGGTATATCATTATCTTAAATAAACATGAAAGTATTATAACTTCCCATACTTCAAGAAACTTCTTCCATTCTAATATGATCCTCAATACGATTAGAATTCGTTTTCCCCCATTTATTCATAAGGTTTTCATCAAATGTTTCTCATACAAATTATGACATTTTTAAATTAAAAAATATCAAAGCATTATCTTATTTCCATTATATCCATGTGGACTCCGATTTACTTCCTCATTATGATCATAACATTCTTTCTAGACACATAGTTAGTTAAATGATCCTTTACTCCTAGAAACATTATTCTTAAACCAATGTAATTTCTTAAGATTTGTGAGTATGATTCCTTAAATATGATGGTTCATCTAATGATTAACTTTTAGAGAGTGAATATATTTTTTTATTCTTTGACAACAAAATACAACACTTGAAATACAAACTTCATTTAGCTTCCAAAAACAACTTTTTTCCAAATTTTTCCCAATAATATACCCCAATAGATTTTTATCAACCAAACTTCATAAGTCATTAAACTCTATAACTGTAACATACCAAGTATGTAATGAATAATATATATTCTTATCTATGTCTATTTATGAATTAGATATTGTTTTAGAGTCTTAAAATGAGAATAAATCCAATCTTAAGCATGGAATACACTAATATTCTTAAAAGATTATTTTACTTCCTTTTGATGGAAATCCATTTTTAAATCAAACTTATAACAAATTTATAAGCTCTATTTGTCAAAATAATATTATTATTTATTATTGGGACATTGAAATTTACAATGGTTAATTTTTTGGTATTTTTCTGACAATGTTCATTTTGTAATGAATAGTAAAAAATAATGCATTTTACATCAAAATTTCCTTTTAATCTAATTTAATTATATGGTTAGATTATCATTTTAATTGGTTTTATAGTGTAAATAGAATATATTTTTACCATGTAATCCAATGGTGGTCATTGGAATTAATTTCGCTTTGTAATTGGGCATAAACAAGTTCCAAACTTTTCATAGATATTGTTTCAAAAAACCCCACTATTTGTTTTGACAACGGGAATTATTTTTAAATTAATTATTGAAATTTATAAGTTTGGAATTTGGTAAAATGGATTCCATATTTGGAATAATATGTTCCAAATTATGTAATTAAGACTCTTTTGTTTTTGGACATTATGAATAGTATCGTCGGTAATTATCATTAATTATCTTGATTAATGAGTAATCGGGTAGTTAAGGATAATAAAATAATATCATAATAATAAAAAAAGACACCAAAATATGTCCTAATGCTACTGGTTGTCTCATGGCCGACCATGGGATGTCGTGTGCCAAACTTGGGGACCCCATGGAATCACTTTTGTGTGAAAGTGACTTTTTATCTTTTTTTTAAAGAAAGTTAAATATAACAAAGAATGTATCACCTAAGTAAAACATTTTTAATTTTGTCTAGATAAATGATATTTTGGACTATAAATAGTCATTGGAAAGCTAAACATATTTCCTACATCATATTATTTGTTTTATAATTTTTAGACCATAAATAAATTAAATTATTTATGACATCATGATGATGCAGCGATTACCTCATTAATTAAGGATTTAAATAAAATGAAACAATAATGTAAAAACTATAAATTACACTTGTCAAAGACCTATTTGATGAGTATATTTCGAACCTTTATCACCTTATACTAGAAATACATCAATGTGGGACCTTTAAAATCCCAAACTCATTTGAAAATAAAGTAACCTTTTATACCTTTCCAAGAGTGCCCCTCCTCTCCTCTTATAAAAGGCCCCCACCTCTACCTCCTTACCCAAACTTACAAAGCCTTTGGCTCAGCCAAAACCTACCCATTTTGTCTCTCAAAATCCCTATCCAACTCTTAGAAGTCTCAATTTTGGCATAAGTCATCCCAAGGAAGCCTTTGAGCTCAAACCAAAGGGAGTTACCCGATTTTAAGGTATTGTCTTCACTTGAGTCCTTTTGATTTATTTTGCTTCTCCAACCCCCTAAACTCTTTTTATTCATTTATTTTGTAACAACTCAAGTATCTTAAATATACTAGGATGTTGTTATACAAAGGATTAGAGCTACACTTACACACACCTACATATAATGGTTAGAGAACATACTGTTTCCGTGGATGGCGAATTTCTGCCTCACGAAACGATGATTGTTCAATATTATTCTAACACCTTCAAAGGTGGCCATTAAGATGTCACTATATTTATATATGATATATAATATGTTTATTTTTTCCTTAATCTTCTGTATTTTTCATTTATGTCATACCTTTATGGCTTCCATTATGGGTATACACGATATCTTAATTTTAGGAAGTGCGGACTACCGCCCCCTCAAAGTGATTTGATTCGTTAATACCATATGTGGTATGTATAAAGGATATATTTAATGATATTATATATGATACCATACTAGAATTAAAATACTATTATGTATCATTATGTTTTAATTCCATTAAATATGAAATAGAAATGGAAGTAGCAATCATGCGTACGTACAGCTTACCGTCTCCATGAACGGTGCATTTCATTTCTTACCTCTAAATGTTATGTAATATTATAAATGCATGAATGTACTGGATATATATGATATATATGATATGTACATCATGAATACAATTTTGGATATAATGTATATTTTACCACATGAACAACTTGTAATTATAAAGAGTTTATTTTTGACTCAAGTACCAATGATCGTTAAAACGACCGTTATTAACTTAAATAATAACATAGTGTTCATGACATGGTAATAAGTGATATAAGGGGAATAATGAACTTGAAAAAGGTTCTTAAACAAGTATAAATTATCTCTAGTTTATTATTCAGGAGATTAAAGAACGATCGAGTCATGTCTGACCTGAGGTAAGGGACTTCATCTCAATCTCCATTCATTGAGTCATATTTTGTTTTATACACAACCTTCTTTTATACGGTGTATAAACCCCTTTTACTTTTACATTTATGCAGAAGGAATATTTTTATATGAAGCCTTTTACTATATAAAAAAAGGGAATGTTTTTGTCGTACGTATGCGGCGACAACGACATCTCCGCCGTCGTGACCATTATTTGAGTTTCAGCTTCCTCTATAAGCCAAACCTTTTTTTTAAATGAAAAATAAATACCATGTTTTACTTTTATTTTATTTTGGTATTGAAAATGGTTTTCATAATGTTTTTATATCAATGTGTTGTATTGATATCTTGTGATTGAAAAGTGGAAATGTTATGTTTCCTTTATGCATGTTTTATGTGATACGATTATGATGTGGTTCTTGGGCATTATTATGAAGACGGGTGGTTCCGTGATAAACTAAGGGAGGGTGAGGTTGATATAGCTCTCTAATGCATTGGGTAACGCGAAGGGGTTAAACATTGAGGTTTCTCCGAAGAGATTTAGGGAATATATTGTGATGGGTATTCCAAATATAACCAAGAGGGTTACTCCCTACGTAAGAATGTTATGAATGCCTCAAGTTACCTTTATATCTTATGATTTATATGATTTGTTCATGATTTGAGGAGGTATGTTGAAGTGATTATGTTTAATGAGAAGAGTATGATTTCATTGATTCTTGTGTATACATGCACTCATGTTTCCTTTCCATATTTTTATATCCCTTACTGAGCTTTTTATGCTCATACCAAGTTTTTTGGAAATGTTTTTCACAGGTCAAGGGAAGGGTGCATGATATGATTATAGTGTCAAGGAAGTGTCAAGAAAGAATCCAGGTTTTATTTTAAATATGTTTCCGTTGATGGGAAAAATGAATACTATCTTTTATGTAACCACTTTGTATAAATGTGGAATGTAATGCAAGTTTTACGATCTAATTCTCTAAAACTCTAAACCTGAAAAGATACTCAAGGAGTATTCTTGAAATATCTCAAGATTAAGTAATGTTTAAGGTTGGGGCCTTATAGTTGGTATCAGAGGGAGGTTTAGATAAATTCAGGACTTAGAATTCTGTTAAATGATTATCCAAATTTTTTTATGGTAAAATTGAAATGATATAGCATTTGAAGATTACCATGTTGCTTCATCTAAGACATGTTTGTTCAGAATGGTTTTCCGTAGAGGAAATTGGGAAGCAGTGCTAGGAATTCATATAGAGGGAAATGATCTTTTGAATCAGCATCTAGAGATGGTCAGAATTAGAATTGACCAGTTTACTGCACTGATGGCTCAGTTGAATCAGGTGATAAATGGTGGCTGTGTTTACTGATAATATTTTGGTATTTTCTAAAAGTAAAGAGGAGCATGAAAGACATTTAAGGGTTATTTTGAATACCTTAAAAGAAAAGAAATTGTATGGTAAATTCAGCAAATGTGATTTTTGGTTGCAATAAATTTCTTTCCTTGGTCACATTTTTTCTAATGATGGGATAACTGATGATCCTACAAAAACAAAGGTTGTTGAAGAATGGCCAAGACCCACAAATGTAACTGAGATTCGTAGCTTCCATGGTTTGGCAGGCTATTACCGAAGGTTTGTTAGAAATTTTTCACGGTTATCTCGTCCAATGACTTAGCTAATTTGAAAGGGTGTCAAGTTTATCTGGACAAAATAATGTGATGATTGTTTTCAGGAATTAAAAAGAATATTGGTGAATGATCCAGTTTTGGCACTACCTTCCAGGAATGGTGAGTTTGTTATCTACAATGATGCTTCATTGAAAAGACTTGGTTGTGTCCTAATGTAGAATGATCAGGTAATTTCTTATGCTTCACAATAGTTGAAAACTCATGAGGTAAATTACCCTACACATGATTTGGAATTAGCTACTGTTGTTTTCACTTTAAAAATTCGGAGGCATCATTTGTATGGAGTAAAGTGTGAAATATATACCGATCACAAAAGTTTAAAGTATATATTCACTCAGAAATAATTGAACATGAGATAGAGGATATGGCTAGAATTAATCAAGGATTGTGATTGTACAATTCATTACCATCCAGGAAAAGCAAATAAAGTGGATGATGCTTTGAGTCGAAAAAGTAATGCTTCATTAACAATGTTGTGTTTGGAACAAGATCCTTTGCTTAAGGATTTGATGAAATTTGGCATTGAATTTTTTGGGGCAGGATGTTCTTCTGTTTTGTTTTAGGTATCAATTAAATCTTCTCTATCAGACAGAGTCAAGAATGCACAGAAGCAAGACAGTGAGTTGCAGAAAAAGGTAGAGATGGTTCAGAATGGTATGTTGCCTGAATTCAACATTGATAATGATTGCGTTTTGAGATTTGGGAATTGATTGTGTGTGCCTTGTGATTCACAGTTGAAGAGAGAGTTGTTATGTGAAGTTTATAGTTCTCCGTTTTCAGTTCATTCTGACAGTACTAAGATGTACAGAGATCTGCGGGAGTATTACTGGTGGGATTGAATGAAAAGAGATATTGCTGATTTTACTGTGAAGTGTTTGACATGTCAATAGGTTAATGCAGAGTGGAAGTTAACGAAATGGATGCTTCTGCCTTTACCAGTACCAGAATGGAAATGGGAAAATATATCCATGGACTTCGTTGTGGGATTGCCGAAGACACATCGAGGTAATAATGAAATCTGGGTTATTATTGATCGCTTGACTAAATCTGCTCATTTCCTTGCTATATGGGATATATTTTCCCTAGATCAACTTTCCCGTTTGTATCTTAAAGAGGTAGTCAGGTTTCATGGAGTTCCTCTCTCCATTGTATCTGACCGTGATCCCAGGTTCACTTCTAACTTTTGGAAAGGCCTTCAGAAATCATTGGGTACTGAATTAAATTTTAGTATAGCTTTTCATCCTCAATCAGATGGGAAATCAGAACGAAAAATTCAGACATTGAAAGATATGCTACGTGCTTGTTCGATGGATTATCAGGGAAGTTGGTACTATCATCTTTCTTTGGTTGAGTTTTCTTATAATAACAGTTTTCATTCCAGTATACAGATGGCACCATTTGAGGCGTTATATGGGAAGTGGTGTCGAACTCCAGCTTTCTAGGATAAAGTGGGTGAAAGGAAGCTGATGGGACCAGAATTGGTAGAAGAGATGGCAGAAAAAGATCAGTTGATTCAGAAACACATGAGAACAACTCAGAGCAAGAAGAAAAGTTATGCGGATAACTGGAGGAAGGATCCATCTTTCGAGGTTGGTGATCATGTCTTTCTCAACGTTTCTCCATGGAAAAGTGTGATTTGATTTGGTAAGAAAGGAAAGTTGAGTCCAAGGTTCATTGGAACATATGAAATTCTGGATAAAGTTGGATCAGTTTCATACCGAGTGGATTTACCTCCAAGTTTATCTCAGGTACACAGTGTTTTTCATGTTTCGATGTTGCGAAAGTATATGCCAGATCCATCTCATGTTTTGAGTCCAGAGGTAGTTCAGTTGGAAGAGAACCTATGTTATGAGGAACAACCGGTCCAGATTCTTGAACACTAAGAGAAAGTGTTACGAAATAAGTTGATTCATCAGGTAAATGTTTTGTGGAAAAACCACATGATTGAAGAGGCAACATGGGAATCTGAAAATGCAATGAGGGCTAAATACCCCCACTTATTCGATAAGTAAATAAATTGCGGGGACGCAATTTTTTAAAGGGGGAAGGATGTAACATCCCAAGTAAGTAATGAATAATAGATATTCTTATCTATGTCTATTTATGAATTAGATAGTGTTTAAGAGGCTTAAAATGAGAATAAATTGAATCTTAAGCATTGAATACACTAATATTCTTAAAAGATTGTTTTACTACCTTTTGATGGAAAACCATTTTTAAATCAAACTTTTGAAAATTTTATAAGCTCTATTTTTCAAAATAAAATTATTATTTATGATTGGGTCATTGAAGTTTACAAAGGATAGTTTTTTGGCATTTTTCTGACAATGTTCATTTTTTAATGAATAGTCAAAAATACTGCATTTTACATCAAAACTTCTTTTTCATCTAATTTAATTATATGGCTAGATTATAATTTTAATTGGTTTTAAATTCTAAATAGAATATATTTTTACCATGTAATCCAATGGTGGTCATTGTAATTAATTTCACTTTGGAATTGGGCATAAACAAGTGCCAAACTTTTCATAGATATTGTATCAAAAAACCTGCTATTTGTTTTGATAGCGGGAATTATTTTTAAATTAATTATTTTAATTTATATGTTTGGAATTTGGTAAAATGGATTCCATATTTGTAATCATATGTTCCAAATTATGTAATTAAGACACTTTTGTTTTTGGACATTATGAATTGTAACGATGGTAATTATCTTTAATTATCCTGATTAATGACTAATCGGGTAGCTAAGGATAATAAAATAATATCATAATAATAAAAAAAGACACCAAAATGTGTCCTAATGCTACTGGTAGTCTCATGTCCGACCATGGGATTCCTTGTGCCAAACTTGGGGACCCCATGGAATCACTTTTGTGTGAAAGTTACTTTTTATCTTTTTTTAAAGAAAGTTTAATATAACAAAGAATGTATCACCTGAGTAAAACATTTTTAATTTTGTCTAAATAAATGGTCTTTTGGACTATAAAAAGTCATTAGAAATCTAAAAAAATGTCCTACATCATAGTATTTTTTTTATAATTTTTAGACAATAAATAAATTAAATTATTAATGACATCATGATGATGTAGTGATTACCTCATTAATAAAGGATTTAAATAAAATGAAACGATAATGTAAAAACTATAACTTACACTTGTAAAAGACCTATGGGATGAGTATATTTAGAACCCTTGTCACCTTATCCTAGAAATACAACAATTTGGGACCTTTAAAATTCAAAAGGCATTTGAAAATAAAGTAACCTTTTATACCTTTCCAAGAGTGCCCCTCCTCTCCTCTTATAAAAGGCCCCCACCTCTACCTCCTTAACCACACATCCAAAGCATTTGGATCGGCCCACCCCTGCCCATTTTGTCTCTAAACATCCCTATATAACTCTTAGAAGCCTCACTTTGGGAAGAAGTCTTCCCAAGGAAGCCTTTGAGCTCAAACCGAAGGGAGTTACCTGATTTTAAGGTAATGACTTCACTTGAGTCCTTTTGTTTTATTTTGCTTCTCCAACCCCCTAAACTCTTTTTACTCATTTCTTTTGTAACAAATACAGTATCTTCAATATACTAGGATGTTGTTATAATAAGGATTCTAGATACACTTACACACACCTAAATATAGTGGTTAAAGAACATAATGTTTCCGTGGATGGTGAATTTCTGCCTCACGAAACGATGATTGTTCAATATTCTTCTAACACCTTCAAAGGTGGACATTAAGATGTCACTATATTTATATATGATATAAAATATTTTTATGGTTTCCTTAAGGTTCTGTATTTTTAATTTATGGCATACCTTTATTGCTTCCATTATGGGTATACGCGATATCTTCATTTTAGGAAGTGCGGACTACCGCCCCCTCAAAGTGATTTGATTCGTTAATACCATATGTGGTACATATAAAGGATATATTTAATGATATTATATATGATACCATACTGGAATTAAAATACTATTATGTATCAATATGTTTTAATTGCATTAAATATGAAATAGAAATGGAAGTAGCGTTCATGCGTACGTACGGCTTACCGTCTCCATGAACGGTGCATTTCATTTCTTACATCTAACTGTTATGTAATATTATAAATGCATGCATGTACTGGATATATATGATATATATGATATCTACATCATGAATAAAATTCTGGATATAATTGATATTTTACCACATGGACAACTTGTAATTATAAAGAGTTTATTTTTGACTCAAGTACCAATGATCGTTAAAATGACCGTTATTAACTTAAATAATAACATAGTGTTCATGAAATGGTAATATGAGATATAAAAGGAATAATGAACTTTAGAAAGGTTATTAAGCAAGTAGAAATTAACTCAAGTTTATTATTTAGGAGATTAAAGAACGATCGAGTCATGTCGGACCCGAGGTAAGGGACTTCGTCTCAATCTCCATTCATTGAGGCATATTTTGTTTTATACACAACCTTCTTTTATACGGTGTATAAACCCCTTTGAGTTTTAAGTTTATCCAAAAAGAATATTTTTATACAAAGCATTTTACTAAACGACAAAAAGGGAATGTTTTTGTCGTACGTATGCGGCGACAATGACTTCTCCGCCTCCGTGACCATTATTTGAGTTTCGGCTTCCTCTACAAGCCATACCTTTTTTTAAATGAAAAATAAATACCATGTTTTACTTTTATTTTATTTTGGTATTGAAAATGGTTTTCTTAATTTTTTTATATCAATGTGTTGTATTGATATCTTGTGATTGAAAAGTGGAAATTTTCTGTTTCCTTTATGCATGTTTTATGAGATACAATTATGTTATGGTTCTTGGCCATTATTATGAAGACAGGTGGTTTCGTGATAAACTAAGGGTGGGTGAGCCTGATATCGCTCTCCAATGCATTGGGTAATGCAAAGGGGTTAAACGTTGAGGTTTTTCCAAAGTGATTTAGGGAATATACTGTGATGGGTATTCCAAACGTAACCAAGAGGGTTACTCCCTGCGTAAGAATGTTATGAGTGCCTCAAGATACCTTTTTTTCTTATGATTTCTACGATTTATTCATGATTTGATGAGGTATTTTAAAGTGCTTATGTTTAATGAGTAGAGTATGATTTCATTGATTCTCGTGTATACATGCACTCATGTTTCCTTTCCATATTTTTATATCCCTTATTGATCTTTTTATGCTCATCCCAAGTTTTTTTGAAATGTTTTTCACAGGTCAAGGGAAGGGTACATGATATGATGATAGTGTCAAGGAAGTGTCAAGAAAGAATCCATGTTTTATTTTAAATATGTTTCCGTTGATGGGAAAAATTAATACTATCTTTTATGTAACCACTTTGTTTAAATGTGGAATGTAATGAATATTTTATGATCTAATTCTATAAAACTCTAAACCTGAAAAGATCCTCAAGGTGTATTCTTGAAATATCTCAAGACTAAGTAATGTTTAACGCTGGGGCCTTATAATAACCCTAAGATATGGATTACATAACAACAATTCTAATCCTATGTGAGATAACTCATCATAGGAATTAATAATTATTGACAAAAAAACTATAATGTCCTAAATTAGTGACTCATAGAACTTCATCATATTTTCTTCACATCTTTCTTCACTTATTCACCTTTCCTATCAATATAATATTCTTACAAACACTCTAAAAACTGTTATAATAGTCCACACACATACATGTTGTGATCATAGCATACCCAAAACTCCCCTATTTACATGCTTCTATAAAAGGTTTATCACATAAAAATGGATATATTCTTGAAACAATTCCCCCCCTTGACAATAATATACAAAAAAAAGATGAGACAGGGTAAAAACCTCATCCTTGATGATAAAGAATTTGGAAACCCTTGTTCAACAAGAGATTATAAAAATCTCCCTTAGGTAAAGGTTTTCTGAAAATTTTAGTAAATTGTTCTAATTTAGGAACATACTCCGGCTTCAATTCATTCTCCTAAACATAATCTACGATGAAGTGATAGTTTATATTAATATGATTTGAATGAGAATGTTTTAACAGATTTTTTGTAAGGTTTATTTTAATTTGATTATCACAACCCAAGAGAAATGGTAACTTTACTTCAACAAGTAAATCTTCCAATTGAGTCCCCACCTACATAAGGTGAGTATAAACCTGAGTGTAAGAAACATACTCAGCTTAATTCATTCTAAGAGTTACTGATTTTTGTTTTTTTGTATGACAACTAACATTGATTTTTTTTAAAAAGAAATCTCCAATGGATGTGGATCTTTTATCATCATAATGTCCTCCTCAATCATTGTTTTAATACCCAAACAAGTCAATACATTTTAAGTTATTATACCTGATTCCAAAAAATTTTGTGCCTTTGATATATCTATGAATTGCCTTTCCATCCAGTATATGTGATTCTTTTGGGTCACTATGAAATATTACACATTAGGTGACAACATATGAAATTCCGGTTCTTAAGGTAGTTAAATATAAAATACATACAATTGGCTTTTGAAACTATTTAGGATCTACTTCATTGATTTCCCAATAA
This sequence comes from Viscum album, assembly GCA_963277665.1. Taxonomy (NCBI): domain Eukaryota; kingdom Viridiplantae; phylum Streptophyta; class Magnoliopsida; order Santalales; family Viscaceae; genus Viscum; species Viscum album. Next base: position 184,372,864 of record OY728129.1, read on the forward strand.
TTTGTTAGCTTTGTTCCAACTAAAATTGGTATAAAAACAAGTTTCGAATCCTCCCTACCAAACTACTTAAAATTTTTCTTATTATTATTTTCTTGTGAAAGAAATTTTTTTTTCATTTTTGAAATTTCTACCCAAAAAAAGTATTTCATTTCACCCATCATAAACATTTCAAACAACTTGTTCATCTCTTCAGTAAATATCTCACAATTTATTTCATCATTAGTAGCAAAGATAATGTCATCAACATAATCAAATACAATGATGGAAAACTACTAAATTTATTTGAATTATAGATTATTATCATCTCTTCATTTCTTAAAACTCATCTTCCTCAAGAAATTATCCAATTTGGAATACCATTCCCTTGGTTCTTTCTTCAATCTACCAAAGTCATTCTTCAACTTTCACACATAACATTCATCATTCTCAGCAACATAGACACATGGTTGTTTAATATAAACTTCTTTTTCACTTGAAATAAATGTGTTTTATTCATATTTATATGTAGGTTTTCCATTTTCAAAACCCATATCATAATTGTTAACAAAAATTATTTTATTTTGTTCATCTTTCTTATTTTCAAGTTTCTATTTACCTTACTCAACTTTTTCAATATCATTCAAATAAAAAGAGTCAACTAATATTCTTGATTATTTGTTGAAACATTTGTATACTCTTAATTATAGTGCATAGGGAAGAAAAATTCCATCTTCAACTCTCTTTTGATACATCCCATGGTTTCCACCTTTCTTCTTTATGATGCACAGGCTCCCAAAAACTCAGAATTGTTTCGAACATGGTTTTTTATCATTAAAAATCTCATATGGATTCATATCTAAAATAGGTATGTAGAATCATTAGTTTGGAATATAAATATAATTTATTGTGTTTTTCCTCTAAAATTAATGGTAGAGACCAAGTTCATGTAACATAGTTCTTCCCATATCAATTAAACTTCGATTATTCCTTTTGGAAACACCATTTTGTTGAGGAGTGTATGTTTTAGTGAACTCATGAAAAATTTCATTCTTATAAAGATACCTTTCAAACTCTCCATTTTTTATTCTCCCCATTTTATATTCTCAACTTCTTTATTGAATACAAAGATTCCTTCTCGTCTTTCCTCAGGAAACCTTTAAGCATTTTTAGTGCATGTGAATTTTGTTTCATATCCAAAAAACAATTAATTTGAGTAATGGAAAAAAATTAATGTAATTAATTACTTATCTCCATGAGTTTATTAATTTCTCATTGTCCCACATATATATGAATGATTAAGTTCCTAGAATCATATTGAACAAATATAACTTTCTTATGCACATAGTTGACAATATTTCCTTTATAAAAAGTTGTGCAACACTAATCTCTTCATCTTGAAATCTTAAGAACACCACAATCATTGTCTCTCTTTGATACATATATCATTTTTATATGACACATGTTTCCTATGCTTTTATTCCATAATTTATTTTCTTCCATTATACCCATGAAACAAGAGTTTTGAACCACACTAAATTGAAAAAAGTTTCATTTTCTATATTGGCATCTTGTAAGAATCATTCTAGTTTTCACTATTTTTACAATAAAACCATCTATTCTGAAAAAAAAATTCCTTTACCATTATGTTGTGGAACACTTATCATATTGTGTTTCATCCCATAAACAAAAAAAATATTTCTTATATTTCAACTATTCTTCCCCAATGATGGATGATCCAACATCTTTGATTCAGATAGATTCATCATTTCCATATGTCATTGTTCATTCTTTGAAATCTTTAATATTCTTCAACAATTTTATGTCACTTTTCATATGAGATGAAAACTCAATATCCAAGAGACAAGGTCATTCTTGTTTTCTATCATTGAGAGTAGTATTGAGAACAAGAACTTTTTCATTCCCTTTATCATTATTAATATCCATCTTCTGTGAATTGTTAACAATTTATTTATGTTAGTAACAAAACAATACATCTTTTGTTAGATTTATTGTTTATTCAAATCCAAAAAAAAATAACTTCCAATGGATGAAACCTATTTTCAAATTTTACACCAACCTTCTTAGGTTTCTTCCGAATATCATTCATAGACATCTTCTTTTAAGGATATTGAATCCCCCCTCAAACTTTTCATTTGGTAAATTTTTATAAGAGTAATAATGTTTTTTATTGAACCAATCCAGATTTTTCATTTTCTGAAATACACCACAATACCATCATTATCAATATAATGAATATTTTCCTATGAAACTTCCATACTATCTAGAGTTGTTCACATGTTTCTTAGTAACCTTCTTATCTTTCTTATTAGAACTTCTTTTGACCACAAAACTTTCTCTATTCCACTAGAATTTTCTTTGTCATCTCATTTTTCTTTTCAACCTTATTCGAACCAGAAGTACAAAATTTTCATCAGAATTAGATTTTTTATAATCTTCAGATATCTTAACTTTGTTTATTTTGGACACATATATAACTTTCACAGCTTTCTTATTCTCAAAAACACTTTTCATCATTATTATCTACCTTTTAAGGTAACTTTTTATCCTTTTTAAGTTTACCATTCCCAATGTTTTCACCCACTCCAGAAATAGATTTATTGAAACTCATATCCCTCTATTCATCTTTAGAATGTTTTTTGGGAAATGTTCTAACACTTCTAATTTTTCCTTCAACATTACATCCAAACCATCATTAAAATTTTTTTCACTCCCAATAGATTTCCTAAATCCAAATATATTTTCCAGTATCTTATCCTTTTCATTAGGAAAACATTATTTATTTTTTAGGGTTTTTTTATTTTCCAATTTCGTGATTTATTTTCTGAGCCTCCCAATTATCCTCATACATTCTATAAATTCTTCATACAGACGAAATTATAATTATGTTTCTTCTTCTTTAGAATTGATACTTTTGAAAACTTCATTATTCATTATTTTAATCAATGTATTCACTCCAGCCATCTCAATTGACTTTTTAGATTCATCTTCGCTATTTTATTCTTCATTATCTTTTGATAAGAAACTTATCCATTTGGATTTGGAGAATTTTTTTCCTTCCCCTTTGGATGAATATTTAGCCTTATCACCCAATTTTTCCCAAAATCTTCTTAGAATTAATTTTTCTTCATAAATATCTTATGCTTTATTTATTTGAGGAAATTAGCTATAACCTTCCCAATTTATCCGTAATAAAAACAATTCAAGGGAAGTTTCCCTTTATAAATTCTTGTACCTAATTTCAAATTTTTAGAAAACAAGGATAAAAAATCCTCAAGAGTTTTACATTACATATATTCAAAATAAAAATCACCTGCTTCTTCTTTGTCATGAATATTCATAATATTTTCTTTCTTGTATTCTTAGAAATAAATTTCTCAGTCCAATTTTTTTTACATTTATTAACTTCTACCTTCTCATCTCATAATAAATGTGTGTTCTATGAAAATCATCTACAGATAAAGTTTTTTGATATTTAACTTTCAATGAGGAAATAATGACATCAAACTTGTTAGCAATAATTCTCATGATATTTTCAACTACATCATAATCTTCCAATGTTTCAGCATGAAATATGATGGTCCTAGAAATGTATTCACCTTAGTAATGAAGTCACCAATAGATTCATACTCACCCATATTAAGATTTTCATACTTTAATCTACAATTTTTTAATTATTTCATATTAATTGTTGTATTTCCTTAATAAATGTTATTCATCTTATCCCAGATACCATTACATGTGGAAACAACCTTCATGCTTAAAAAATAACATTGTAAAAGTGATGAGAGTAAAGAATTCTTAGCTTTTCCCTCATTCTAAATATTCTTATTTTCAACAGATTTGAAAATCAATTTATCTTCAATAAGAGGAAATCTATTTGTTGCAACCTCTATTATATCAGTCCCAATAGACATAAGATAAGTGAAATTTATATTTTTTTCAGATATGATAGTTTTTTCCCTCAAAGACCGGAATACCCTTACTGTTCACAAAATTTAGATTCTCCATTAAAAATTCTCTTCAAAAAAATCATAAAATTGAAAATGAATGGAATTTTGCCTCTAATACCAATTGTTATTTCCCAAGAAGGATCGATGTATCACTAAGAGGGGGAGGGGTGAATCATTGAAATATTTTTCTTTTAAATTTCCTTTATTTTGAAACAACTTTATCCTCTTGTGAAATATTTTTTACCTTACTGGACAAAATATGATCACACGTCCATAAGAACACACAAGAATTTACATGTATCACTACTCAATAAGAGTATCCACATCCTTGGTATGGTTTTTAAACATTAAAATACAACGCATTCCCTTATAAAACAATCATTTTTTGTGGATTCAATAAGTAGGATATGCCCTTACACTCATATTGCACTACGATAAATACAAAAGTGAATGTGATTCAAGTAGCATGAAATGATGTAATAAAAATTTATGTAACAAGTTAAGAAATATGTTACTATGCTTCCCTGTCAACATTAAAAAAATATTATCTTCAAAAAGAATCTTCACTTTCTTACCCTGTAGTAGGCAAGAACATATCTATAATTAGTAATGATACTCAGTCTGATACCCAGTTCGATTTTCAAATCCAATTTCTCAGTCATATAATACAACTCTATCTGAATACGTTTGGGACAATTATGTACTACTTCTGCCATTGTCTTGGAATCCCGGTCTGATTGCTTACTCTGATCCAGAAACTTAGATTACAATCTTCTATCTTCTCCTTTTTATCCAATCTGACAAACTTCCCCAAGAAATATCTATCAAAGAGAATTATATCAATAAAATTTCATCTCTCTACCTTTTATCTTTATTAGTACGTCTGTATAAGAATGTATAAAGTACTTCCTCTATTTTAAGGTGAGGTAAAAGTGGATTAAGTGGAAATATGAAATTTTTTTCCTTGTTAACAAAATTCCCAAAATCATAAATTTTCCTTATATATTGGATACATGTTTGACTTATTCAGTTCTTCTCAACTCTTCTCTCTTCTTATCGAATCTTATCGAATCTTCTCATAACATGATCTTTATATAGAATTTATTCACAATATTTTTTATGATTTTGAATTCTATTCTAATTTGTTCATTATGATAACTAAAAAATATTTTTTATAACATTTATCTTCACCAATTAAAAGATATGAAATGTAAATATATTCTCTTTATGATTATCATATCCAACTAAAAAAAAGATGATCATTCAAATGATTCATACCAACTCATGGAAATAATGCATTGAAACCATTTTACCATAAACATAGCGGAAACATCTAAATATTCAAATACATTAAGAAAATTATTCAGAATCATCTTCACACTTTTTTCACAAAAAATCTCTTTAAACTATTAAAACTTATCTCTCATTGAAAACACTTTAGTAATGAAATCAAGAAATTATCTTTTTTCTTCTTTTATAATACTATTGATTCTACATATGGTATCCTTATTGGTCACAATATGAATCAGATGAATCATTCTCTACTTCATTCTGATATATTTTGTTAGTTCTAGTCAAATGAATCTTAACCCAATGGAAATGTTATAAGAGTTATTTTTTTCTATTGAATAATTAGAAAAAAACTAACAATTCATCTTGAGGAAAATGGTTCACTATATTGTTGATCAGCCTCTGAAATATTTTCAATCTTAAAACCATTCTCTTAGTGATCTTCTTTAACAAATATTTATTCCTCTGATTTTATTTGGAAATATCATTGAATAAGATGATCAGTGTCAGAGTAACTTTGGTGATTGGTGGCACACCGTGTCTAATGGACCGGTGTCAATACTTTAACTTAATCAGATTTTTTCCTTTTTATAATGACAATACACATCAACTTGTTTCCCCGAAGATTTTTTTCTTATGTTTTATTGGTTTGATTGAAATTCAACATCTTTTTATTCTTTGAATCCAAACCAAAACTTCTCAGTCTTCAGACAATTCTGTGGCAGATGATCTCACATTGGTGAACTAAGGCCAAGAATATTTTTCTTCATAAAAAATATTCTTCTATATACATTTTTTTTGTATCATGATTATTAGGATGTAAATGATCGATATTGAATTTTCAGAATTATATTAGAATGTGTTATAACTTCGTTTAGTTCAATAAACTTATTTCTTTCTAATATGATCATCAATATAATTTACAGCACATATTCTCCCCCTTTTATTCATAATTATTTCATGAATGTTTTATCAGAAATATTTTGTATTATGGGAATTAAAAAACAAAAACTGATTATTATATTTTCATTGGATATATAAAGACTCTGATCTTTTTCTTCATTACGATCAGAAATTCCCTTCTAGACTAGTAGTGAGTCAAATGATCATCTTCTTCTTGAAATATTCTTCTTAAAAAACTCGACATTCTAATGACTTTTGTGTCTGATTCCTTGAATACAATGTTGTTTCCAATGATCAACTTTTATAAATTGAATTGATTTATTTATTTTTTGACAAAAAATGAAAACACTTGAAATACAAACATATTTCACCTTCCCAAAAAAACTTCATTCCAACTTGGTCCCAACACAAACTTGATAGATCATAATCCCAATAATATACGATTCTTTATCTATGTCTTTCATGGGGAATAACTCATTTAACCAAGTCTTCACTATCTATAAGAATTTCACTTTATTTCCCATTAATAATAATTCATCAACATATAATACTAGGAAAATGATGGCACCTCCACTAACCATATTATAGACATTTGTCTTGAGTTTATTCTTAATAAATCTAATTTATATTATTGCCTCATCAAAATGAATATTCGATGATTATGATTCATACTTAAAACTATAAATGGAACTTGGTATATTTCACACTTTATTGTCACTATTTGAAATAATAAATTATTCAACTTGTATCTTATATACATCTTCAATTAATATCACATTTAGAAAATTCATTTTGACATCCATTTTTCTAAATTTCAAATTCATGGAGATAATCTATTATATGTAATATTCGGATGGATATTAGCATCAAAATTGGAGTTATGGTTTCATCATAGTCTTTGCCTTGACGTTTCCTGAAACCCTTCACCACTAGTCATGTATTATAGTTTCTCACAGACCATCTGTATCCATGTTTTTCTGAATACCCATTTACACCCAATAATATTTAAATATGACTGTGGGTCTACTAAAATCAAAAAATGATTTTGGAATACATTTTGGAATTCATGGATTATATCCATTTACCATCATCCTTTCCATCTACAACTTCCTCACAGGATAGAGTTTCATCATTCTCTAAGATTTATATGTCACCTGACTCAATGAAAATAAAATAAGATCACTCTGGTTCTCCAACATCTCTTGTATATCAACACAATACTTGTGTATTAGGGGCATCTTTGTATCCCACTATCCCTTGTTGAGACTATCTGCATACCAACTATTATACATCTGGATCATTAACTACATCAAATTCAATGTTTCACCCATTATTTCTATTATAAATGTGTTACCTTTCTAGAATTGTAGAATTTCATTCAATAACCAGTTTTCTATTTGAAGGGTTATATAGGTAATATCTTATAGTCTCCTTAGGAGAATCTATAAATCTGTACTTCATGCCTTGATATGGTAATTTTTTACTGGGTATGGTATTAAAAAAATCCACACATCCACATACATGTATGTGTGATAGACTATATATCATTCCACACCACAACTCATATGAAATCCCATCTGCTACTTTATTTAGTACGTGGTTTAGTGTACACATTACAGTTTGTAGTGTGTATTTCTAAAAAGAATAATGGTAGAGTTTCATAAATCATCATCAATATGAAAATGTTAAGTATGGGATAATTCTATATTTCACTAACACCATTCCGCTGATGTGTATAAGGTGGAGTGAGTTAAAAACCATTCCAACACTCATTTAAATTATCCATAAAATATTGGTTGTGATATTGTTCACCATGGTGTGAGTGGAGTTTCTTAATATTATTACCATGTTGATTCTCTACTTCATTCTGATATATATTAAATATAATAAAGTAATATTACTTATAAATCATTAAGTAGATATATAATTATCTACTATATTCATCTGTGAAAGTAATAATGTGATAAAAAAACTCCCCATTCCACTATTGGAAATGGACCACATACATTAGTTTAAACCAATTCCAATAGTTCTTATGCTCTTTTTATGTTCTTACTAAAAGGTTCTTTGTTTATTTTACCTTATAAAAAATAATGACATATATCCAAGGGTTTTAACTCCATGGATTCTATATACCATTATTCATATAGTTTTCATATGTGCTTCTCATTTACAAGAACTAGGATAATGTTCCAGAGGTGGGTATGATATGAATCATTCTAACAAGATTTTTCATTGAATATTAATAATATATTTTCTAGGTCATTAATATACAACTCATTGTTATGATATGCCATACCATACCATATTCTATCCTTATACATAAGAAAACAACTATTTCAAAACTTCAAATAAAATCCCATAGTGTCAAAATTTGACCCTGATATTATTTTTCTGGTAATATATGATATAAAATTACAATTATTTATCACAAGAGCCATCCAATTAGATAAATAATATGGTAATTTCCCACTTCTAATATTTATTATCTCACACCATTTTCTACTAGAATGTAGACTTCATATTTTTCAATTGACTTCAATCTACGTAGTTCATGTATTGTAATAAAAATTTATTAGCCACATGCAGTATCTAATACCCAACTTTTAGAAATTGATAGATTACATTGAATGAAAAAAATACATGTAGCAGAAGCGTCAACTTGCTTCTTTATCCCAACTATGAAATTTTTATTTCAGTGCTCTTTCTTACCATGGACAATGTAGATTGCCTTCTAATCATTACTACCCCTCTATATCTTTGGGTTCATGAATCGGTGGTGCATTGGTGTTTTTGACATAGACTTATCCATTGACACTTTAGCATTGGTTTTCCTACTCTTGTTCACCATAAGGACCGAAGTGTTGGAATTATTCATATCCTTTTATTCTTGGTGAACTAAAAAAAATTGGGAATGACTAATTCATTTAATTCTCATAATAGTTAAAAATTAACGTCAACAAGCTATGTTGTAAAGAGGAAATAATGATATCAGTTGTTTGATATTGGATCAGTTTGAACCAAAGGGACATAAGAATATCATTTTACCTGATCATATTGAGTATATGAAATCCTTCTTGATGTAATATTTTTATCCTATGTATACATATTGAACCTGATATTATATGTCTTTATTTCAAATCTCTCTCCTAGTGTATCTCTTAGAGATAATATAATATTGGGAAGGAATATTTATCCTCATGAATTTTCTGCAACTCACTAGACATAAATGACAACATGGAGCACTGAACATCTAGTGCATCATCAATATGATCCTCATATTTATCTTCATCCTCTTTTCTTACTCCATTATGAGGCTCAGTAGGTAATAGGGATTCTAGCAGGTAATGATTCCTCTCTTGAAATAGTACTATGAAAAAGAGCCTATACCACTCCTAGAAGTTATGACTAGTCAGGATATTCTTTTTATCAAATATTGATCATATTGAAATTGAATTTGTGATGGTTTCCATTTTATAAACAAAAAATAAACATAGAATATTAGTACTTTATCTTAATTACTAGTAGGAATTTTCAAATTATTAATTTTAAATTTCTCCCACTATTTTATCAAATCCCAATACCCCAACCGAATTCCACTATATCCAGCTACCAGGAACTGTAATCACATCATGCTTCAACATAAAATTTTTCCCACAATTATCCATTTAAATATCATTTTTAATTTAATTTAACAATGAAAAAAATCAATAAAGCGTAAATCGTACATTATTCATTTATAGTCTCTAGTTTGATTCACCCACTGTCGACATGTCATTGCTCAAATGTTCCAATATTTGAATCTTCTAGATCTACACCACATGAACCACATCTCCTACATCTTCGATCTACATTTCATGGGTACTATAATGGGAAATCAAAGAGCTTCATGATTCCCCTTTGATCACATGAAGAACACGGACTTGATCGAAAATATAAGATCGATCCGAACTTATTCTTTATTCATAATATCTCTCTAATAACTTGAGATCTATAGATAAGAGATATGCACTCACTAACTTCGTCCAAATCATTTAGATCCATATTAAAGAGGTTAAAATTATCTTTTATACCTTGGTTATACATTTCAAAATTGAACTTTGGTACCTAGAAAGTAATGACCTTCATTTTAGGCTTTTTCTCATATGTATGATTTAATAATCTTTTCATAAATATCAAAAATATTTTATCACTCCTATATTGCACTATAAAATGTTACATGATAAAATAAAAACCATTAACTCAGCATGTAACCTCCCAAAAAATAATTTAGTGAACCATAAACATCTTATATTCATTCTAAAAATTAAATTTTATCATATTTAACATTATGATCTAAAAAGTTATGAATACCATGAGAAATAAAGAAAATCATCATTATTCTAAAATTTAATAATATAATTGAATTGTTTTTACTTTTGATTAATCATTCTCGGACATTCACCGGCCCCAACACACTGGGCTACTTAATCCTAAACTCATATTCATGAGAATAGGTGGAACCTATCAATAAACATAATGTGTGGCCCTTGAGTTCCTAATTTCAATATCAGTGAGTCCAACCCATATACCAATAGAATATTCTAGAAACCTATCATGGAACCTATAAATATAACGAATTTTATATCTATGAGTACCTCATACGAACACGATCTGTGTAATATAGTCTATTTATCTCATGCTATCTCATAAAGTAGGATGAACACTTTTGTCATCATACATTCATTTATTTATCTACTTTGTGAAAATTCTAGATAGACATACCTTCTTGTTCCATGATCATGGATTTAAGGAAGGTCCTAACATCATGGTTATCAAGGACCTTCAATATATCTATTCCTCACCTCTGAAGAAAAAAATTCTATCTTGATCACCCAACCAATACCACACCATAAATAACACACCCAATAAAACATATCTCACTATGATATCAATGTCACGGGTATTTACTTGCATTAAATTACTTAATAAAATGGTACACATTGATAAAAACATTTTTTCTATAGTCTAATACACATGTTTATAGATAAGATCAACTAGTGACACCTAAAAAATTTGGTGTTCCTATTAGAGGGTATATCCTCATGATCTCATCTAGTTGAGATCACTATGTGTGAAAATAATGAGAAGAAGTATCAATGATTTTAATCCCCCAACACCTAATATTCATACATAATTTGATCCCTATCAGTATAAGGAATCTAGTCCATATGAAATATGTTTAAGATTACTTTCATAGTATCTCTAGGTTCTCAATATATTCTGGAACTGATATAAACTTTTGATGTGATATGTTATCAAAGGGAATTAACATGAAAACAGTGGATTGAAAAGTATCAATAATATTATGGAATGAATAAACGTGTGTACATATTAAACTATTTACATGTAATGTAAATCAAAGTACATAATGGAGTTTTGTATAGGGAACCCACTCACAACAATATTTTCCTCTTCAAACTTTTTAGACCATTTCATAAAATACTAAAATATAACACTTAATGTTTGTATCCTTACTTATAAAAATATTATAATTTTTTGGATGTATATTTCCCTTAACATTGAATTAGACTAGTATAATCATTTATTTGTAACACAATGAAATTCTACAATTTCAAACATTCTCCCTCTAGCATCTTAGAAATTATAGTTTCATAATATATAACTCTAATTTACAAAAAATGTTTTTTATAGAAAAAAAATTATCTTATTTGTTCATAATATTTAACAAATAAACTGTTAATAATCATATATCATATTAAATTTTACCTTTTTAAAGAATTATCCTCAGAATAAAATCAATACTTATTAAATATACCAAAAATTGATTTTGGGAACTCTTTCCTTTATATTTTTAAAAATAACATAGATAACACACTTTTATCCTAGATAAAATTCGTTTTATATTTTATTTTCAAACCCTGTCATAAGATTGATCAAATTATAAACCCTTTGTATGAAAACAATAACTAATTTCTGTTAAAAATAAATAAAGTTTTATATATTCATTATCTAATATCATAAGTGTAATATTATATGATCAATAGAAATCCGTTATATTTTATAAATACATAAATATTGAAGTAATTATTTTCATTCAATATCTCTATATTAGAAACTATTTCCATTTAATTTGAATGTAAACTTCAATTTTCATGAATCTTTTTCATAATTTTTAACTTCATTAAATATTAACAAGAATTGTTTAATATACAGTTTGGAAGATATACACTGCAAAATGGAAAGATTTATTTCTATAATAACAGTTCCTGATGTGGATTATCCATTGATTTTTTACACCCCTTAGGTTATCCTGGGAAATTATAGCTCCAATGTCCAAGCTTTCCATAATGGAGATATTGGCCTTGCTTCTTGACACCTCCTATATATTTAAATGAACTAGGTTTCTTATTTGAACCACCAATAGTTTTAATATTATTTTAAATTAAAATTTTACCCTTATTTATAGTTCTTAGAGCCTAGATTTCCATGTCATAATTAGATATCCCCGACATATTGTGGAGATCATATGAGCTTTTATATTACTTATATATATTTTTGTTCATAATGAATTGTTTCATGATTTTTGGAAATAGATATAGAAATAATTTTGAATCATGATATATCCTTAAAAGAGACCTCAACCAATCCAAGTCCGTGAATTACCCAATCATATTTATTATATGAGTAAAGAATAATGTTTCTTCAATAATTTTACATATGATCAATTTCATTAAAACATCATATCTCTTATACCTTAATTGTTCTTATTAAATCCATGTTGGGTTATATATTATCTTGAACATATCTATGTTCTCATGTTTCTATCGAAACATAGGTTCTATGGGTTCTAGAATAAGAATAAAAACAATAATGAAATAATTTCAATGCTTATAATTAGTATCAGGATTGTCTTATCGAAAAAATTCACTAAATTATTGACTGGGAAGATGATTATTTAACAAATAAAATTATGTCTTCTTTCTTGGGAAATATTTTTATCTTTCTATATTGGTCCAATAATATTATTTCATTAAGTCGCAACTTCTCAATTATTGATCTAAAACATAAGATTGATGATGATGTCATTTAATCTACGAAATAATCTTTTATCAAATGAGGATAATGTTTTATAATATTTTAATAAAATTTATTTTTAAATATGATCCCATTAAAATGATGATACCTTTTAATTTTACATAATATTTTTTATTGGGCCAAAATACATATTTAATCATGCCTTAACCTATCTAATATCACAACATAATCCCTAAATATATGTAGTAAAAAATATTATTAATCATATCACATATGAATCTTCACTAGATTATTAGAAAATCTTTTCGTGAATCAATCATAAGGTTCATCCAAAGTCAATTCCTCTAGGAACCTAATTCTTTTTGGGTCACCTGATTAAATGTAATCCAAATCCCTTATCAGATACAAGAACATAATCCTGTTAGTGTCACTCATATTTTTTCCTTATATAATATAATCCATAGATCCCCATATTTGTCATGTCCTACCCATTTCCCTTATCATGGTCGGGAAAAATGTTTACTATAGATGGAATCTTTAACTTATAATTTTTAATATTTTTTTTACATTTCACTATCTTACAACATGTATCTTCTCCATGTGTGCATAATTATAATGATTTAGTTTTCTATCTCATACTTATAAAAAAATTAATATATTATATACATGTTAATGTATAACACATTTTATGATTAATTTTTTTATTACTTACCTAAAAATAAAATTTAATTATATCTACATATATTAAAATGCATCTCAGGTATAAGTTACATTAAAACCCTTAATATAAAGGTTAATAATCATTTCAAATATAAATTTCCACAATATTAAGTATTGTACATGAGGTAGCCAACACTCACTTTTCTAGATATATCATAAGATTCCTAGATATTTGGAGGTTTGGTCTAAAATTCCATTATGTATAGATTACGACATAAGTGATACCATAATTCTAATGCAATCATAACAATTAATATATGTTAATTGTAATCAATCTGAACTATTGAGTTCATATTCTAAATAAAATCAATGTTATTTTTGAAGAAAAATAAATCTTCTGTTGTAATTGAATCCAAATCCATATATGAATAACATTAAATTTATAATAAATAATTTAAAAATTCTAAAATAAAGAAAAAAATATTAATAATTTAAACACTTTTTAATTATGAATAAAAAATTATTCAATAACTAAATAAATTCAATATTTTAAATATTTAGATATGATATATTCATTGATGAATGTTTCATAAAAAATAAGTATAAATACTTTATCATTTAAATGTTCAATTATGAACATTTAATAACATATAAATATAAATATATTATACTTATATCATAAATATAAAAAATTTAAATCATATCATTTATATGGAAATTATATAAACTCATCCATATTAAAATATATTATTTTTAAGGAAAAAAACTTTTGTATTCCTTTATATATGATCATTTTGTATCAATTATGTAAAAAAATTACATTATTTCTAATATCATATATTTTTATATTTATTTAAATCTTGTATCATACACATTCTATATTTTTAAAATTGGTCTAAATAAATTTCTAAATTAATACATCTAATGTGATGTTTTCATATTATAACTTATATAAATTTCCTAAAACAATATAATATATAATAATTTACCTTATTTTACAATTTATAATAAATTTATAAATTAATAAACCATATATGTTAAAGGCTTTAAACATATATCTCATCCAAAAAATAATTTTGGTATACCCTAAATCATCCCATCGGGTTCGAATTGGATTCATATAGCCCCCTATAGTAATTGTTTTTTACAATTTAAGAAAAACACCATTCTTAACTTGTTCTTCTTTAATAACCAATATGGGATCCTTCTCATATGAAAACCATTCTCAAATGATCCATGAAGTTTTAACATCATAGAATATATTTTCGGTAGAGCCTCAAAAAGTCATACTTTTAAACCATGATGTGATTTTTGTTGAAATTCCAAGGTCCTTCATATGGTACAAACAATGAATAATTTATCAAAAAATATGACGCAAAACATGTGAAATTATGCTGATTTTTAAAAAAAATTAAAACACCCATTTTTTTGAAACCATGATGTCATTTTATAAATTTCATAAATGTTTTCTTATTTAGAAACACTTCATGGTTATGAAATTCATCATAATCCATATTTTTCTTTTTAAAATACATTAATTTATTGGAAAATATATTTTTGTTTACAATTTTCATCAATTAAAATTTCAATCCAAAATGATATTGAAGTGACTCTAATACCAATCTTGGGTTTTAGTAGGGAAAATTATTGTCTATAAACATTTAAAATTAACCACTAAAACTATTTTTTATTAGAACCATCCATTTTATTAAATTAAATATAACATAAATGATGTAAATAAATTACTATTTAAAGTTGATCCATCCAAACTCTTATACATGAGCTTCATGGAGGCCAATTAGAATTAATCAATAGACTACTTCCTCAAATGAAATTCACCAGGATATATGAATCATGTAATCCTTATGTAGGATTCTCTCTAACTCCCATAACCTTATAAATATTTAGTGTTAAAGGGAAATAAATATAAATAACTATAAATTCAAGGAGTTTTATGGATCAAGATTGAAAATAATTCTATATGGTTTTAACCTCCTTTTACAAGCTTCATGGATACTCATTTAATGATTAATATAATTTGAAATTTCAAAAACATTAAATTTCACACCATTCAAAACATTTCACAAACATTAAAACTTTGAAAAATGTTAAAACTATTTAATAAAATTTATCCAACCATAATGAAATGTTTAAATATTTAGAACTTTTACAAAATTTCATCTGAACTACTCCAGACATTAGCTAATGATTTTAAAATTCATCATGATATCTTTCATTGGTTGGAATAATAGTCAACATGCATTATCCTATAATGTTGTCATTGTCGTGAACATGACAATGACATTGTAACCATTACCACATTTTTTTTCTATTTAGAAGAAAATAATATGTGTCAAATACATCTACATAATGGTTTATCATTACTTCATATATTTATCAATATCATTAATTTCATGCTGCACACTATTTTGATAAATAAAATCAATACAAAGAAACATTGAAACATTTTAAAGAATGTCATTGAAATTATTTTAAAGGGGTAATGTTTGATGTATTAGATATAAATTCTATGTCTATGACTTGGTTTTTAATTGGTTTCTATGTTTACTGAGTTTTATGTGTTGAATGTACTATTTGGAAGTGCCCATGATATTATTAGAAAGGTCGATTTTGATTATTTAGATGATATTTGGATAAGTGAAGGAACCCTGTAATGAACACCAATTTGTAACTCTCATGGGTTCGAACTCCACAGTGAGGTCACTAAGGGTTCCAAGGGAAGTTATAACACCTTGGGTTTCAGGTACATTACCATTATATTATGTTCATAGAATTTATATAATACTTGGGAATAGTTTTGGAGTTTCTAGAGGGTTTTGTGGTGTTTTTTATGAGTTTCCAAGGGAATGAAATTTGAGCATAGTTTGGGGTAAATATTAACATTTCCCATGATTAAATTGTAAATTACTAACCTGAGGGCCACTAAAATGGTTCCCTATGATGGTGGGTCACATGGACTCAATTTCACATCCCATATGTGTAACAGCCCAAGATTTTATAAAGAAATATTCTTTTTAATTTTATTAATGTCTTGTGTTGTACGCTACACCAAAAGGAGCTTGCACAACACACATCCTTGTCTTGCCTTGCATTACACGCAATCACGACCTTCCTCGATAGCGTGTGTAATACGCAATACCGAGTTTCACTAAACAACAATGTGCTATTAAAATATTATTAAAACTAGCCGTTATGAATAGTAATAACCACTTTTTAAAATTCTGTAAATCTTATTTTTCAAAATGAACTTCATTCTTGGATTCGGAGTATCGAATTTAGCCTAAGGTGAAATTTTGGTACTTTTCGGATAACTTTCATATTCTGATGAATAGTGAAAAATTACTAAATTATAATTAAAAACAACTTTTTTAATCGAAATAATTAATAGTGATAAATTATTAATTTGAGTGGTTTTAAAGTATATTTAGAATATATATTTTTACAATTTAATACAATGTTGGTCATTGGTTGTAATTTCACATTTAAACAAGACATAATCAAGTGTCAATCTTTTGATATATATTGTTTCCTAAAAACACGCTATTTATTTTAACAGCGGAATTTAATTATAAAATTAATTAATGCAACTTCTATGTTATGAATTTGGTAAAATAGATTTCATTTTTGAATTCGGAATATGAAATATAGCTTAGGATGAAATTTTGGCATTGTTCTGAAAAACATCAATTTTTGATGAATAGTGAAACTACTAAGTGGTAGTTAAAAAAACTGAATTTTTCATAAAACTTAATTTTGCCGCTTCTGTGAATGGAATTTCGAAAATCCGAGAGACATGGTTAATATCAAGGACTAAAATGTGGTTCAATGAGATGAAAATAATTTTTTGGTGAATAGTAACTTTTTACTTTTTTACCGCGGTTAATAGTAAATAGGGTAACTAAGGGTAAATATGATATTACTATTACCCTAACACATGTCCTAATTCTATTGGACAAGTGTAATTCGACCAAAAACAAACTTAGGAATAAAATATGACCATTTAGGCCCACTTGGATTAGATTAGGACATTTATTATTAATTTATTTAAAGAAAGGTTAAAATAGTTAAAATCAAAGTTTAATAAGTAAATCATTTTTAATATGGGGTTATACATAAGATAAATTCGATTGTAAATATTAATTAGAAAGCTAAAAAGATTTCCTACATGATGGTAGTTTATTTGTAATTTTTAGACATAAAATAATTTATTTTATATATGACACAACGATGATGCAGTAATTATCTTATTAATGAAATATTGACATAATTGATGTTATAAACACCAAAATAATTGTAATTTGAGATTTTTTATGAATTCCACTAATTTTCTAGGTTACTATGATATATTAATGTTGATTTAATCAACTTGGTTCGAACATTTAATTCTGTTATGACTTTCACAAAAATCATATATCAAATAGTGTCAAAATTGACACAAAATAGTTTTTAAATCAAATATTATATTATTAATTGTTATTGTATTCCTAAAAATCTAAGGTTCGTCCAAATGACCTATATAAGGATATATATATTAATAATAAACAATTTGGGGTTCGTTTGGCATGTTATAGTAAGTTTATTAACCATATAGTGAAAGAAAACAAAAAGACATGGTAAAAGTTAAATTATTTGACTTAGAGTTAAATTTAATTGATAAGGTTAAAATAATATCCTAAACTTGTCTAAATTCTATTGGTTGATAGGATTTAGACCCCTCCCCACCTTATCTTCGAAATAAGACCCTTTGGAACCATTATAAACCGATTTTGACTTTAATATAAAATAATATTTTGAGATATTCCTAAGGTGCCCCTCTCCTCCCTTATAAAAGGACACCTCCTCCCCCTTCCTCCTCACACCAATTTGAGCATTCAAGCTCGGCCAACCCCTGCCATTTTCACCTCTCCACTTCCCTAGCAACATTATAGAGGTTCTGGTCTTCCTCAAAGACCAATTTTAGTGCCCTAAGAGGAGGTCTCAAAGAGGCGCTTCAAAGAAGAGGTAATTACCGTTACCAATTCTTTCATCTTTATTTCTTCTTCCACTTCTTCTTATTAGGTTGTTTCATTATGAAGTAATAACATCAGTATCACTCATATACTGATATGTTATTATAAGTATGAAACAACCCTATTTCACCATCTATCCATCCTACGGAAAAAGAAATCACAACGCGTGCGTACGTACGGAATACCGTCTCCACGCCGTGGTGTAATCTATTTTCCGCCACCACCTTAATTGGATGGGTATAATGGTGTAATGAGTAACTATATATGATTATTATAAAGTGATATTGATACATAAATAGTATACAAACACTTCAACACAATTCCACGACCATGGGAACGATATCATCGCTCGTGCGTACGTACGGACTACCGTCTCCACGACGCGATGAGATTCATTCTCAATGATTATCCATTCATGAATGATTATAAAGTATATATAATAAGTACTAATGAAATATATGACATAATAATGATACTGGATTTATGTATATTTATATGTATGTCATCTAATTCCATTCAATTCAATAAGGAAACGGAAACAGCGTTCATGCGTACGTACGGACTACCGTCTCCATGAACGGTGTATTTCATTCCATTATCAATATATTATATATATATGTATATTCTGAATATATATTATATATAAATCATGTTTTACATTCTGTATATAAGTAATCATGATCCAAGTAATCATATTAACAATTACAAGTTAAAAAGACGAACGACAAATAAGACGATTTTACCCAAAATGCTACTTTAACATGAATTTACAAAAGACCGGGTAATATAAAGCCATAAGAGAACCCTATATGATATCATAACAATGAATATGATTCGGTAATAAGTCAATAACATTATGTAAATCATTATACAGGAGGTTCGGACACGTACAAAGCAAGTCGGACCTAAGGTAAGGGATAAATTTTCAATCTCATTTTTATTCGAGATTGCTTATACTTAAGTATTTACTGGGGTTACGTTTAACATCCATGACCATGTTTTCTAAAAATGTTTTTATAAAATGTTTACCATTCTTCCATGAATGTTTAAAGTCATTTTTACCCTTTATTGACTTTTTACCACATTGTATGAATGGAATCTTTCCTTTGGTTACCATATAAGGTACTTTTTGACTTTTCCGAAAAAAGTACGAGGAGAATGTTATTTTTAACTTATACGGCGTGAAAGGATTTTTACGGTTTCATAACACCTCATTTTAAAGAATCTTCCTCTACAAGATTTCATGATTATTTTCAACAAAACCCTTATCTTTTAAAATTGCATGGAATTTTGTGAAAAGAAAATGATTTTAAAGAAGAAAGGATATTTTCCTCAAGAATTCATTTCGAGTGTTTTTCTCAAAACTATTTTCCATCTAAGATGACATTATTTGATATGTATGTTTCAAGTAAAATGTCTCTATGATTTAAATGGTTTCAATATTCTTATGATTGAATGATATCAATTGTTTATGGATTATGATGGCATGATGTTTAAGATTCCCATTTTTATTACATGGGTTATGCAATGATCTATGATTTATGATTTTGTGGCACACATAAGAATGGTATCATTATGAGATGGGTGGGACCTATATCTCCCTCCAATGCATTGGGTAAAGATTTTATATCTCATGAGATAGACATGGCTGAAATGGTAGGTTATACCGGTTCAGTGAAACAGGACTGAAACGAGGGTTACTCGATTCAGAAAGGGACTTTGTCCACTAAGATAGTCTTGGCAATGAGTCTTGACTAACAAGAAATGATTTTCTATGATTATGTGTGTATGCCACAAAGTTTCATGTTTTAAGTTATGATTATTGGGATTACATTTCACTTCTATGATTTATCCCATGTTATGATATTATGAGCTCTTTTGCAGGTTAAGATTTCCAAAAGCTATGTTCTTATATGATATGATTGATATTTCTTTTGTTTACCCTTACTGAGCATTTGAGCTCACCCTTTTATGTTTTCTTTTCCCCAGGAGATAAAGAAAGGTTTTAGGTATTAAAAAAAAGAAGATCTTTATGGGAGATGTTGAAGATCTTTCACCACGATTAGAAGATTACGTTCCGAGTTTCCAAAGACACTAAACTATTACGATCCTTGTGTGTTTGTATTTTTTTTATGTACTAAGTATTCCGCAAATGTAATGTAATGTCCATGTACGTCAGGTTTCGGGTCCCTACAATATGCCAGAGGAGGTTGACTAGAATTGATGGACCATAGTAGAATAATGGGGAGACTATATCCTCATAATCAAAGTCACACAACATAATAATAATATCAATCAGTATAAAAATCATAATTATAAAAAATAATATAAATAAAATAATTAAATAAGAGAACATAAAATATGATATACTCAATGAATCCATGTCATGATATAAAAAATGGATAAATAGTAATATGTGGCAGCACATAGATACAATAAACTATATACAAAGATATAAAAAACTCAAATGATATCCTCGATAACATCAAGAGCCTAAGCCCATTCCAATTCTTTTGTAATCTATCCTAGAATATAATCATGCATACATAATAGGTATCTTTCCCTTATCTACACTTGAAATCATTGAATTTGTCCGGGTACCAATAAGAAACCCAAACAGGGTGTGAGTAAAACTCAGCAGGCCACCACCAACCGTGACTAATGCTATTCAGATGGTAAAATATAAAATGATCAATGTGCAATAATAATGAATATAAGTTAGTAATGTTACATAACTATGTCATTCCAGGTTCATAGGGGTCACCCATCAAACTGTACCTTCTTTGGCTTAAGTCGGGAATGTCTTTGAACAAGATTCACTATATTTATAGATGTATATATATATATATATAATTATATGTACCATCATATGTATGTTTATATTTCAAAATGAATATATAAATATTTATTCAGTACTACAATGGACCCATGGAATATAACCAAGTTGTCCATGAGTAATCATATGAGTAAGACATCAGATAAATATCAATAGCTCAAGGAACCAATTATGGGAAGATGATATTACAACCATCAAACCCAACAAAACAAGATGATGGAATTACATCCATACAACAAATAATAATAATATTAAAAACCATAGACCAGGATTACATTATTACATCCATTAAACCAAACCATAAATATTAAAATTTCTCATTTTGGGACTAAGTTATTACATCCATCAAACCCAGCCATAAATATTAGAATGTATCAGTATATAAGTATAGTATTATGTATATAAAACCCAACCATAATAACATTATATTGGAATGACATAATTTATATTTTATAAGGATTCACCTGAAATGGTTTACCATTCACTAACACAAAAATTCGATTAATAATTTGATAAGAATTGATCCAAAACCACTTAGAAGGTGGTTTGCTTCATAGGGGCTAACAAAGAGGAAATCAACCATCTCACAATTTAATCATTTTGATTTAACTACACCTTTTTTTCATTTATAATACAATGCACCTAATAATGTGATTTTATTATAAAACATTTTCTTTTTTAACAGTGAAATTCAAGAATTCACCCCAAAGGTGGTATTTAACTCAAGGACATTAGTCTTCAATAGAATTCCAAGAATGCAATGTCACAGTCAATGAAATATAATTTAAGGAATTTCAATTTTTTAAGTAATTCCCTAATATTATGGAATACGGAATATTTTCATATAATACAAATAAAAAAAATTAGGGAAAATAATTTGACCACCTACCTCATATGTATGGAAGATCACTCATCCATTGTTGTCCTCCAATCCAATCTATATTGGATGAACTAGGAAAAATAGACAAATACCCTAAAAAATAAATTTTTGGTCACAAAAATATAACTTATTCAATGGAAAGATAAATGAATGAGTGAGTAAGATAAATAAAGATATTAATGATACTCATCCAATGAGACCAATGACAATCAATTTCAACACTGAACGAATGAGGAGGTTCAAAGCCTAGCTTGGAAGGAGAAGAGGGATCCCAAGCATGTGGTCTATTGTGCAAAGGAGAAAAGAGGTTCATATTTTTATTTTTAGAGGAGGTTGGGGAAGAAATAATAGGTAACCCGTTATTTAAATGGGATCATGGTTTTTCTACTTGGTTTTCCAAACCATGTGTTTAATTGTATAACTATACTAGTAAAGTGGAACTAAGTGTGTAGGTTATGCAAACAATTTGGCTAAAACATGCATTTCTTATGCGAATCCTCCATAAATACTTTCACCATATTACATTTCCATGTATCCAAGGTTGAATAGTTTAAAAAACTATATAACCCAATGCATCCCACTGGATAACACTACAAGGTTTAAGTAAACTGTTTGACTCAAGTTGAAAAGATTTCTCTAATCATGTAGCATGCCCGTTTTCCAGAAAACTCAGATATCTGAGCTTTGACCAATTCCCAAACACTCACAAAACTCCCATAAACTCCTAATAAAATCATAGGAATAAAAAAATAATTTATACTGAAAATTAATGATTTTTTACTTCAAAGAATAATCCAGGTTGATTCCATCTTCCCCCTTAAAAAACATTCCCCAAGTTTTCCTTATGAGTGTGGTCAAATATTATCTAATAAAAGTTCCAACCATTGAGAACATACATGAACTTCTCAGTCCTAGGTATCATCTTAAACGCGGTCATACTACAATATCAGCGATAGTGGAGAAACTAACCTGCCATGAAGATCCATCATTCTCTAACCAACTATATGTATTGGCTGCACCTCAAAGGATGTATCAAACTTCAACTCATCCTCATTTGGATAAAGAAAATGATATTGGTCTAAATGATATCATAGAAGCTAAGAAACATTGAATAAATATTTCATGGCTCGATAACTCTAAGGTAAATGCAACTAGAAAGCTATTGGACCAACACTCTCTAATATCTAGAAATTCATGACATAACTAGGATAAATATTAACCTGTATTTGAATCCATTTATGCCCCAACCTAGGATAAAACATAATAAGACATCATCCCCAATCTCAAACTCCAGATTTCGTCAAAAATAATCTGAAAAATACTTCCTCATAGAATTATATGTAGACATCTACATCCCAATTAGATGAACCTACTCTAATGTATCTTAAATGAGATGTGTACCTAGTAGTATGACGTCTCTTGCCTATAACCAGAACAAGGGTGATCAGAACAAACTATCTTATATTTCCTCATAAGTATCCATCTATATTCTAACATAGAAGCTATTATTGTAATAAAACTCTTTAAGGGGTAGGTGCATCTCCCAAAAACATCCAAAATCGAGGACACATTCTCATAGAATATCCTCTCACACCTTTATCGTATGCTCTAAATACCCATCAGTTAAAGGATGATAGGTTTTACTAAGATATAACTATGAAACCAAAGCCATATTCAACTCCTTCTAGAACCATGACATGAAATGAGAATCTCTTTCTAATACGATTGTATGTGGAACCCTATAGAGTTATATAATATACCAACCATAAAGACTCTCAATACAATCCATTGAAAAGGTCTCTCTGATAGGCATGAAATGAGTGACCTTTTTCAACCTCTCAACATTCCCGCAGACTATTCCATAGCCCTAGGGTGACCTAGTTAAACCTGTAACAAAATCTATAGTGGTGTTTTCCCACTTCCACTCATGACTGGGAAATGGCTCTGTAATCCCCACAGGACACTGGTGTTCTGCCTTCACCTACTGATAGGTGTAAAAATGAATCAAAAAATCCATGATCTCACTTTTCATACCATTCCACTATAATTAGAAGTGAAAATCATGGTACATTTTCATAAAACTGAGGTGCACTTACCAAATAGAGGCATGAGACTCCAATGTCAACTCTTCTCATATATCTATAGGAAGTCAAACATGTCCATTAATGTGAAAAATCCTATACTTATCAATAAACCATCCAGGTGAAAGTTCCTCACTAAAAATTCTCTCTCATAGGACCAACCCCCCAACATCTGGTAGCTGCATCATCTTCACACTCTCTAGAAGAAAATATGTCACTGATAACCATTCAAATAAAGAATATACATTGAGATCTTAAACATCCAAGTGCATCTTATAAAGAAATTAACTAATTTTTCACTCACTAATGGCCTCCTAAACTGTTAGTGCATGATTCCTTCAGCTCAGAGCATCAACCACAAAATTTCCCTTGAAAGGAATATAAGTGAGATAAAAATATAAAGACTATAGTAATTTATCCCACCTGCAATGATTCAATTCATGCAATGAAAAATATAATTGGGGATTTTTTGGCCCACATATACCTAGAAACAATGTTCATGTAAATAATTCCTCCATATTTAAAAGGCATGAGAAAAAAACTAGATTCAGATCATGTGTCTTGAAATAACACTCACAAGGCCTCAGCTGACAAGACTTGTACTCCATGACTCACTAATCCTACAACAGAATGGATCCTTGCCCAATAACTGACACATAAAAATACACTATATAAAATCTCATATGATTCAAAAAATCAAGATCTTCACTAAAGTAAATCTACCATTCATATCCTGAAAGGATCCCTCACATTCTTCGGACCATAAAAACATGAAACCCTTATTTGTCAAGCCTATATGTGGTGCTGAAAAACATGAAAAATATTCTATGAAGTACCTATAATGTCTTGTTATCCCCAAGAAACTTTTAATATTAAACATTTTCTTTGGATACACTAGGTAAAATACAAATTTTACCTTATATGGGTCAACTAATACTCATGACACTTCAATAATATGACCCAATAAGTGAACATCGTTGATCTAGAAGTGTCACATTGAGAGGTTATCATATAACTAATGTTATCTCAGTGTATTTATTATGACCTCAAGATTTTCTTCATGGTCATATTGAGTATGAGAATAGACCAAGATGTCATATAGGAAGACCACCATGAATGAAAACAAATATGGGTGAAAAATTCAATTCATCGTATCCATTAAGACCACCGGTTCATTCATGGGGCCAAAAGGCATATCCAAATACTCATACAAGACATGTTTTTGATGGAAATTTGTTTGTGGTATTTCTAATGACCTATCATGAACATGATGGTATCCTGACCTCAAATCAATATTGGTGAAAACCCTCAATCCTTAGAGCTGATCAAAGAGGTCTTCTATACAAGGAAGTGGATATCGATACATAACCATTAGATGGTTAAACCAGAGATAATACATGAAAATACTCAGAGAACTATCCTATTTCATGTAGGAAAGGACCGGTGAACACTATGGGGAAGTACTAGACTGTATAAAACTCTTTTACTCTAATTCCTCTAACTACATTTTGATCTCATGAAACTTAATAGTATCTATCTTGTATAGAGGATTTCACAATAGTATTTCTCTTGGAACTTGTGTGATGGTGAATTCCACCTATCTATCAAGAGGTATCCCATAGAATTATTCAAGTAATACATCCCTGAAAGAATATAATATCATAGTCAATTCCACATTTTTTATTCGTTGTTCATCTAAATAAATAATGGCCATATGGGTTATCATCCCACCAAGCCTATGATGCTCGGGTCCATCTTGACTCTCTGAAATATTCCATTCACCCTTGTAAATATACCTATGACCCAATGGTGATGTAAAAGTCACCCTCCTATGATAAAAGTCAACATGAACAAGGTAAGGGACTAAATAGCCCATTCCAAGAAGGATATCAAAACCCATCATCTCGAGTACATAAAAATTTTAAAAGAAAAGATATATGTCTATCTCAATGGGATAATCCTTACAACAATTTATTATCTCTAGGCATGATCACAATAGAGTATCTAGGGTTAATACCCCATATAAATACACTATCTCTAGCTCGAGGATCTCCAAGATAGACATAAATATAAAATAATTTTAATCACCTATGTCAAATAAATATTACACTAGGGTAGAGGATACTACAATAGTAACTCGTATAGTTGAAGGCATGGCGCTCCTCTTCTCTAGTAGAAGTTATACTTCATGAAACTATCATGATCCTAGGCCCTGAGATGTAGTCTAATTTCCTTGAGCAAGGCCACTCTGCTACCACTATGTTTCTAGTTCCAAGATACAACACCCATGACCACCACCTCATCTCGTCTTGTTGGTAGAAGTCCAACTCCTTTCCAAACACGAAGCTACTAATCAAGCTCGTGATCACAGATTTAGTGAAGATCCCCTCTCATTAGCCACTAAAAGGTAATGTCCTATTGAAAGGTTGTATGTGGCCTATCCTTTTGTAACTTCAACACTCAAATTCATCATTGTTTCACTATGGCTTCATATGTCTTTACTTCCAACACTAATGACATATCTCAAAACTATTACTGTGAGTCGTCTGACTGCTACTTCCCCCATGAGAAACAACAAGACAAAATTTATTACAACTAGAAGATACAAGACAATATCCGGGTGTTGAACCACATGGGTTCACACTATCATCATTATTCAGTTTGTTCTTAGTAATTATATAAGGTTTCACTATTTCAAAAATGGTATTCAATCATAAGAATGTTCACGTGAGACCAATAGGTTTATACAAGTCCATCCTCAAAAAATTTAACAGTCAAACACTCATCACCAACCAGATTTTTTGAGATGTGATAAAGACATATGAAATCAGAATAATACTCCCTGAAATTCATATCACCATGATTCAATTTCATGAAATCCATAGCCTGATCCGATCTCATCATTTTCAGAAAAAAAGTAATTGTAGAATGTGGTCTAGAAGTCACTCCAACACATAGTATGATCCTGATCTTCATGGGTAATGGAATTCCACCAAAACATGGTAGAATCCTGAAGCATATATATATGGATATTGGGAATCTACTCTTAAGGTTCTAAAAGAGGCCTGAAGATGGTCTACATGACCTCTATCCATGACTCGGTAGACCACAGACCGCCATCACCCAAGCACATGGGTAGATGCAGGTGTCGTAATTCCCATGTTAGAGCTTCCATGTGACATGAAAGTATCTGCGATCCCTATATGGATGTCATAAGTCATAAAAAAACTATTAAAAATGGGCATTACTTACCATATTAAGAAGAACTAGAGGTTCCATAAGTGGCACTGTAGGAGGTAGTATTGCCACACCCAATTTTTCTAGATTTGGCTTATGCTCCGGTTCAGTGGGAATTTATAGTCTTTTATTGAATTCTGGGTGTTAATATTTTATGTGTTTCCTTTAATTTATTTGTATAATTTTCCCTCATGGTTGATCCTTGGCATGTTTGGAAATTTTGGGGAAATAATGGATGTTTGGACTTGGTAGACCCTGGCACACAGTTGGTGCACGATTAGTGCCAACCGTACCGCCAGTCTAGGAAACCATGAGTTTGATTCCTAGATAAACGTGCAACCATTTCATACACAAGCAGTGCCTATCTCATAGTCACCACATGTGTTTTTAATCCATTATGCATAACCATGTGACATGACCAGTTCTTTAATTTTGGTGTTTTCCAAGTATACCCCTTTTGATATTTTAGTCCCAAACCCTCTTATTCTCTCCCATCTAGTTTGTTTAGCCCTTGGGGAACTCTCCACTATTTATCAGGCCTCGAACCTCATTCTATGTTGAATCCAATGAGAAATATTCAAGGGTTTGGTCAGATCTATCAATGTAAACCCCTCCCCTTATCTCTCTCTTCCTTCTCCTCTCTTTTGTTCGTGGATTTGTCTTCTCGTATGGTCATGTAGACCTAGGTTTTTGGTTCCCCATAGTTTATGATGGGTTTTTTTCTCATCAAGGGTCCATATTAATAGATATTTGGTTTTGGGGGCTTGTGGAGTGTTTTTGGTTGTGCGCTGTCATTCCGCCATGGATCCAAGGTAGGTTTCCCTTGTACATTATTTTAGTTTAAGAACTGTTAGTTTCATGATTTTGGAACATTATTTAATTTATAAATATTTATGTATGATCCTTGGTTCAAATTTTTGGTGTGAAAGTGGGTTTTTAATCATCGTTTTGTTATGACTATAATTATTTTGGTAAATAGCGCACACCAAGTGTTAGATTAAATACATGATTGGATTTTGTGGGTAATTTTTTATATAAGATGCACGGTTTAAATGTGTAAATGTATTATTAATATGTGAAATTATTTATTTGGAGGCTTTTATTGTTTTCCCAATTGATTTTTGGTTTTATAAAGAAATAGGTATTGGTTGTCAACATGTTTTGGAATTTATTGCCAGTAAATGGCCTGTTTTGCATTTGATAAAAATGGTTTTGTTTTGAAAGGGTGATGTGAATGTTTTAAAAAAAAATTGTAAATGAATTTGAAATTGTAGATTGTCTGTTTACACCCTTTAATGAAAAGCGGATTCATATCTTTGATGAATTTTGGTTTTTTTTGAGAAATGCATAAAGGCCCATTTGGAAACTATGTGAAAATTATGAAAGCGTTTGTTATGAAAACCTCCTTTTAATTTTTTATCATGACGTGTATATGTATAATGGATGTGATGTCCACACTCTATAATCATTATGATAAATTATTTGATTTAATCAAGTTATATTCTTTATGTTCTATTTATTCTATGGCATAAGATCAATCCTTAGGGTGGATCGGGGTGATTCATATTGTGAATTATTATTGATATTATATATTGTGATTGCATGCTTGGCTGGAATCAGTTTCCACACACTCGTTATATACATATGAAATGGGTGCCTACCATATTGAGATATTTTTCTGAGAACTATTTATGCACTAGTAGGTCATGTACTGACTAGTGGCCCATTGTTGGTTGATATTTTATGGTTTATTACTATGGGATTGGGCCCCTCGGTGTGTCTTGAGTTAGGGTGGCCCAATATTTGGGTGTTTTTATTTTTTTTGTGTGAGGAATGATACTGGGGATGGGGTCTCACATATTGGAATGTTATGGATTATTCTTGATCTCATGGGTTCACCTATTTCAATTAGCTCTTAGTTTTCTACACTGATGAACGTGATACTTGTATACTTATTTATATTTCCCTTGTTATATGATCATTATGGTTTTATTTTGTGTAGTTATTTCATGGAATTGATGTGTTGGTTTTTAAAATTATTTTGAAAAGTATTATTAGGGAAAAGTGTTTTCCATTCCTTTGTGCAAATTGAAAATTAAATCATCACTTCCCTTTTTAAAATGTGAATGTCACACTAATGGAAGGAGATTTCTTTTGAGAAATGAATAATGGAAATGGTTTATAGATTGTTTTCAAGTAAAATATGTAGAAAATAATACTATTATAGATTTTAGTTAATACAAGAAAATGTGGTTTCTTTTATGTTAAAGGAATTGAATTGGGAAATAGATTATTGGGTTGGCCTACTGAGATTTAAAACACATTTCTATAGTTCATTTCAATTTTTTTTCCTTTTTGCACCTTTCAAATTGAGTTTGGTCACCATCGGTGATACATGATCATGTGTTACAGAGTGACCCAAGGATTCACTTGGATTTTTTGTAGTCTTCTTGTTTGGTTGGTGGTATTTTGTGGTTCAACTATATATTCATATTCTTTTATAAAGGATTTTTAGTTCAATTTCATTTAGATATTGATCTTCTTGTGCAACTTGCTGTTGTTTAGTCACTTTATTTAATTATTGAGTGAAATCATTACCTTATTGTACTATATTGATTCCCAACACTATTATCTATCCTAAGGGTATTGGGAATGACCTTAGGTCCATGTCACAAATCAGCTTTGGTGACCAATTTAAGGTTCACCCATGTTGGTTCGTGAAACTACTTGTGGATCAAGTCCAGCCACCTATGGAATATGGTCTTATGAAACCTCATGATGCATGAATCGAAGTCATTATGATGAAATTTCTCTAAAATTATAAACACACACCTCAAAAAATTAATATAAGTATAGATCACAAAGAAACAATAGGACTGGTACAAGACATCTTATGTAAGAATCACACCCCTCTGTCAGCTCCTTAAGAAATATATGGATAAAGTATGATCATAAAATATTTCCAGAGGTACAATATATTAACCACTACTAAGGTCAGTTTAGGGTCTATTTCACGATTTTATAATGTTGGTCCCCACATATGGAGGTCAAACTACAAGTTAAGAAGGTAGATGCTCTGTAAGTTAACCTTTTCACCCCCATTTACTGGAAACCATAAAAATTTATGTTCATAACTCATTATTTTGTATTTTCATATATATATGTACCACAAGGTTAAATTATATAAGATACCATTCCCAATTTACAAGGTCTCATACTCCTTATAAATAGATATTATCATTTATTTAATTGAAACCATTTTTTAAATTCAGTATCATAACATAACAAGCCACTTATGATGGTTGAATTATATGGATCTCCATATTTCAATTTATAATGTCTCTGAATCATTATAAATTGAAGTTTTTTATATACCTAATAACAACCATAAACATCTTTCAGTCCATGAAGCCAAGGGCCCATGGATAATATGTGTCATAATTGGTTAGTTATTGTGCCAAAATCATGCTATTCAGTTAAGAATTTTTTAGGTTGATGTTGAAACATTAATAAGATATTATGTATCTCATTCTCCTTGAAAGAAATGTTATCACAATTAAAGGAGATAAAAATCATGGAATGAAACCTGATGCAGCCAATGCATGTAGTAATATAAACATGGCATGGTATATATGTGGCATATAAATTCTATGGTGCCTAGAATGGTGCATGATAAAAATACGTTCTTACTATATTGGGAAAAAGGAAAAATAAAATAAAAATTATCAATAATATAATCACATAGAATGTGCATTAACCAATATTAAAATAAAATCAACTATAATTGGAATACTCCATGACAACATACCCCATCCTAGGTAATCTATAATTTCTCCGTACATGGATTAGTTACTACAAGTCATGGATCATTACGAAATCCAGAAATATTCCAAGTCTTATGCCTATAATTACCATAAAGAAATAAAAAAGGAAAAGGAGCTTAGATTCCAATTTGTAATGTCTTAACGCCAGGTAAAGTAAAATGTTTTCCTAAGCCAGTGGGTCACATGGCCGCAAGCACACCTCTCGGTATGCAAAAGGTTGTCAACTAGTAGTGACGGTTTGTGGTGTAGCAGTAGGGAGAATATACCTGCATAATCAATGTGGCACATCAGAATGATAAAATCAACCAACAATAAAATAATAATAATAAATCATATAAATAAACCAACTAACATATACCACATCCAATATCATTTAAAAAATTATGTATTTTCATGATATTTAAAATGGGGAAATATGAATACATGGTAGTTTCTAGATATAGAAAGCTATAAAAAAAATAAAAAATACTCCAAATATATCAATAATATCATCATGAGCCTAAGACCAATCCTATACTCCTAGAATCCATCATATCAAAGAATCAAAAATCCAAAATAGGGTGATTACCCTTGTCTACCCCTGCAATCGTAGAGTCTTTACATGCACTAATACGTGGTCTGAACATGATGTGATTAAAACTCAATAGGACACCACCAATGGTGTCTAATTCTATCCATACAGTGAAATATATAATGTGTAGTGTGAATGAATAATGAATATAAGGTGATTACATAACACAGCCAGATAGGGTCAGGTTCCTAGGGGTCACCCATCAAACTCTTCCAACTTTGACCAAAGTCGTGAATATCTTAGAACATGAGTCACTATATATTTATATTTTTATAAACACACACACACATATATATATATATATTTATATATATTTGATAAACTATAAATACAGGTATATATTCTGTACTATCCTAAACCAATGGAGCATAACCAAGTCATCCATGTGTAATTATAGGAGTATGGAATTCGATATAGATCAACAGCTCAACGAGCATGTTCTGGGAAGGTAGTGTTATGTCCATCAAACTCAATCAACCAAGATAGTGTTTTTATGTCCATAAAACCAATAATAATAATATCCAAACCCTCATTTTGGGAGTACGATATTATATTCCTAAAACATAATCATAATGATTAGAATATCTTGGTATGGGAGTATAATATTTCATCTATCAAACCCTAACATAAAGATTAAAATGTCTTAGTCCAAGAGTACAACATCACTTCCATCAAACCCAACAATAATAAAATTATATAAGTAGGTCATAATTTATAATTTATATGGATTAATGTGATATGGTTTACCCCACACTAAAACAATAATTCAATTAAACAATTGATAAGAATCGGGGAAAAAACTACATTGAATGTGGTTTGGTCAATTTGGGATAATATGGGGTAAACTAAACCATCCCAAACTATAATCATTTCCATTTAACTACACCTTTTCCATTTGTAATACATCATACCTCGGAATGTAGTTTTATTAGAAAAAATTTGCTTGTTTAACAAGGAAATGCAAGAACCTACCCAAAGGGGGTGGTTTAGTTCAAGGCCATTATCCTTTAACGACATTCCATGTTCCTAAGGTTATATTTTGAGAAATTTAATTAATGGTATTTTAAATTTTATAGAAACACTAATAAGGACAGGTGTGAAGCATAATAGCACATCATATAAATCAAATAAACATTAAGATAAAATATTAGACAACCTACCTCTTATATTTTGTAGATACCTCATCTATTGGTGGCCATCAATTCAAGACAGAATAGAAAAAAACCCCATGAAAATCAAGCATATTATGTCGTACTAAAATAACATCATTTACAAAAAGACAAATGATAATGTAAGATTAATGAATTAAGAGATTATTAATACTCATCCAAAGATACCAATGGAATGTTATTCCCGAACAAGATGGACAAAGAGTCTCAAAGCATATCTTGGAAGGAGGATAGGGCCCTCAAGCAAGAGGTCCACTATTTAAAGTGGGAAATATGAGGATATATGAGTTTAAGAGGATTCATAGGAAAAATGACATTTCACACTTCATTTAGCAGGGCTCATGGTCTTTCTACAAGGTCATCCAACCCATGCACCTAATTATACACCTTTACTAGTTAAGTGGCACTAAGAGTGAGGGCTAGATGCCCAGGTTGGAAAAATAATGTGTAGCCAATGTGACCAAATCTCTAAATACATGAACAATTTTTCATGACCCTGTGGCCTTGTTTTCACAGTTTAAAGAAATTTCATGACCCTTAATAGCCCACTTAAGACCCCATATAGTTTAACTAAACCATTTAGACCACCTTTTTTCTCTAAAAATCAGAGCTATAAGCTTCGAATGATCCCTAGATTCTCTAGAAACTCCAATAAACTCTTGGTAACAATCATAAGGACTAAGGAAATTAATCTAAAAATAATTTTAAATATCCATAATTGATATAAAAACTACAGGCTATTAAAACCTTCCAAGATATACGTTTTTAGGAAGGTAGTTATGCATGGTTGGGGCATAGTTTTTCAAAACACTTGCCATAACCATGTGGTGCCTTTGGTAAATGAACAATAACACCCCACTTTTGGGGTACATTTTTTCAAAATATGTATAAAACAATGTGGCTCTCTATTTTAGATATAGTGGGGGGTTCATTATTGGTGCAAGGTTTGTTAAACTATCAATCCTAACCATGCGAGATGAATTAAAGGATCCTAAAATTTGTGTTTATTTCAGATTATAGCCCCAAAAATCTTATTTTTATTCTCAGATATTAATATTTCAAACTCCTATCCTTCCCTATATTATGTTTGGGTTTCATTTTTATCTAGATGCATGTTTTTATGAACCAAAGTGGGTTAGGTCTCTAGAATCAACAGTAATTCCTTGTTTTTTCTTGTTCTCCCTAGATATACTCATATTATTTCTCATTGATCCGTAGATATTATCTTTCATGTATATATCTATATTCTTTTATGTGTATCTTGATAATATATTTTTGGATATTTTGATAAAAATGGTATTCAAGGATTGATCTAGAGGTTTCGTGTTCCATTTTCCATTTTCTTGAACCGTTATGACATAGTTCACTTCTATCCCATTATACTCAATCTGGAACTCATAGTATTGATCTTTAAATACCTCTATCAACAATTGTTTATAAAACACTGTTTTTTAGTATTTAAATCCATATTTTTAGATTGTTGCACACAATGTGTATGATAAAATGCATGAAATAAAGTAGTTTTTAAAATAAATGGTTCTTGTTTAAAATAGGGAATGTGTGGTAGGTGTTCATTCATGCTCATGAGTAAGTATCATAGATGGAAGTTCCACCATGAATAATGAAAATATAGAATGATTTGTGGTCAAAAGTGAAACCATTCTTGGGGCTCACCAAGTGATTCCTCGATGAGATGATTACTCACTACTCAATTGTATCGGGACATCAGTGGTTTGAATTATACTGTGTGTGAGTGTGAGTGTTAACATGCGATGACTATATAAAGTAGTAATAAATATTGGTATACATTCTTTAATATTTTTCATACTTTTAATTTATCTAATTCATGGTATTAAATAGAGTATCCACTTCTCCTATGTTTTATAAATGTGATAACAAGTTATTATCCTAGAGGAATGCATTGGAAAATATTTGGGTATTGCCTATTAGGTTTTATAATACCCACATAATTGTGATATTTTCTGTATTTTTTGATGTTATATACTAATAAATAGGTGAAAAAATGATGTTTTAATTATTTAATGGAAAATCATGAAATTTCATTCTTGGTTTGGTGTTCAGAGCTAGGATTTCCCTCTTAGAGTCAATGGAGTGATTCTACAGAAATGTCACTACATTAGGATGTAATTTAGTTTATCTTTACCATATTTTATTAATTTTTCTCTATAGTTATGATGTTATTTTTTATTTTATTTCCTTTTGAGTTTTATTTTAATTATTCATGCATCATATGGTTGGTATGGTTGTTTCTATTTTGTCTCATTTGGTTTTTTTATTCATTAAGTAAAATCATCCTCCAAATTTTTAATAAGTAATTAACATTCTTTATCATCAATTAATGTCTTGGGAATTTCACATATGGTATGTATCTTCTATGACCACACCCAAGGTAAAGAGTTGGGGCAGGATGTTCTAAATGATAATAGGATCTAGTCAGTCTGTCTATCTTTTTGGGATAGTTGAAATGAGATAGGAAGTCAGAACTTGAAATGTATATCATAAAAAAGATATAGATAACTGGTTTATATATAAATTCAAGTTACTAGGGTGGTTGGGGTATAGAAGTGTACTAATAAAATTCTATTTCTTTTTACATCTCATCATTTTGGGTTTAGTCGATGAGTGTAGCATATCATTCATTAGTACCGAGACTTCTTAATATGACTTCAATGTTCATGTAATGTTTGATGTTTTTTGGAAATTTGTTAAAAGTGTTGTTTATTTTTAAAATGATCATTGTGATTCGTGTTCTTTATGGTGATTTGGAATATTATAAGCCTTCATTTTCTAGTGATTTATAACAAAATGATTTTTTTGTTATAAAGAATAGTACTGGGTTATCAATGTTTAAATTAACAGGAATAGGATGTATAAAATGTGGTTGCACCTAAACCATAGGTGAACCAACAACTTATACATACCAATTTTCATTATTTTCATGCTATTATAAAGGGAAATAGAAAAGATAAACCAAGTAAAGTGGTTCGTTCAATGTAATTACAAAATCAAAATGCACCAATATTTCAGGGGGGATTCGAATCCTGAAAAGGAAGTAGTGGGGTTCGATAGAATGAAAATTATTTATTATTTTCTAGGTACCCCAACTGAGATAAATGTCAAGTTAGTGGAATATATTTTGGAGGATATTTCATGAAAATGGTGTAATTTATCTAACCAAGCTAAAGTCAACCATGTCCTTGTGTGGGAGTAACTTGAAGAATTGTTCAACAAACAATTAATTCCTCGTACAATAAATATATATCAAATAACTGATTTATTCATCATAAATCAAGAGAATATATCAGTGATGGTGTATGCTACGAAGTTTATGAACATAGTTAATTTCATCAGAAGTATATACAAGTGTGTCCTTGAAGGTATGAACTCTTGAATTGGGATTGCGATTGACGATTCATTATAAGATAATCATCTTCTATATTATTGATTTTATAGTGATGATTAATAGAGTGATAGTGGTGGAAAGGGATATTATTGGTATTAATATAGGAGAAAGTATGTTTATATCCAATTGAACAATTGGGAACCCTAATGTTGGGAATAAGTGGAAGGGGACACGTATTCTGAAGGAGGTGGTACACCTCCGACTTAGACCATAGAACTGGTTAATTCTTCTTCAATGCCAAATATCAAGCTTGTTAGTTTATAATGTCATCATTTTTCTCATATAAAGCATGATGTTATGGAACCACCTCAAGTATCTCATAATTTTAATCATATGGTACATCTTTAATGTTATTTTTTATTACTCTAAAGCCAGTTACTATAGATACATCTCATGTATCTGAGACATCTTATGATTTGACTGGAGGAACTCACCTGAATAACTCTCATCCCCATAACTTAGTGTGTGAAAACCTATGTAATGTTAATAGAAAATAAATTAAATTTCTTATTAATATTCATTATTTTTTTATATAGTTATATATATTATAAGAATATTATTTACTTTTTCATTGAAAAAGGGAAATAATTTTATTCTTATTAAATTTGTTTTAACTTATTATAATGTTTTATTTAGAATAATAATTTCCAATTTTTTTATTTTAATTTGAAAATTTAAACTTCATTTTTGAAATCAGAATATATATTTTATATAAGGTTGAAATTGTTTTCTCTAAAAATATTTATTTTTCAATGAATAGTGAAAATACCTATTTTTTAAAAAAATATTATTTATTTCCATTAAATAAAGTAAATCAAAAGGATATTTTGATCCTAAATTAACATAATTATACTTTAATTATAAATGACCGAGTAAATTATATAGGAATCATCTTTATAATTTATTTTGGTATAATTGTTTTTTAGCATTAAAACAAATTTTTCTAAAAGATTCTTTTCGTTTTATTTTGCGTTTAAATATTACGGTAAATTCTTACCCTTCTTGAAATATTAATGTTAAAAATAGATTCCATATTTGTAATCAGTAAGATTAAATTTTCATAAATATTTAACTTTTATTTTTTTCATTATGAATATTAATTATAATAAATATTTACCACCTCAGTAAGGGTAAATAAAGTAATTAAGGTTTAAAATAGTGTGATAAGGCATTTAAATCTCCATTAAAATTTTCATTATTTTATTTTATAAGTTTATTTTTACTATTACTATCAATGTTTATAACATTTGACAATATATTTGAACTTTCCTTTGATAATGACATCAATATAATTTTAAATAAATAATAAAAACAAAAAGTCATTGTCTTTGATTTAATATCTATAAATTTATTATTGGGATAATATAATGTAATACTTTGTTATAAATGTATATTTTAAATATAAATTAATATTTTATCATAGTAATTTAGTTTCAATGTTTTTTTGATGAAATAATTACCTTAGAAAATTATGTAATGCCGATACAATGCTTATGCAAGTAGTAGAAAAATAAAGTAAATGATTTTAAAAACTATAAAAGTAATATTGTTTGGGTGGTTGATAGTTTAAAAATAAATTAATAGATAAATATAACCAATTATGGATGTTTAAAAAAACTATATTCAAATTTTATTACTATATTTATGTTATTGAATTCAAATTAAATGAGTAGTTCCAGAATGACATTAATGATATATTAAAATAAAAAATGTTTTATTAAATGATTTAACTTTATAAAAATATTACATTTATCCAATTTAATGGAGTATGGTTTATAATTTCAACCATTTTATTTTTTTGGGTCACTTTTCCTTGTATAGTATCATTCCTATCACCTACGTAGTAAACACCTTTGATGTCTCGATAATCATCAAACGAGATATTGCAGGTTAAAACAATGATATCAAAGTAAAAACATCACCTAAACTTGTAAAAAATTTATTTTATGAGACTAAGTAGACTAATACTATTAATTTATTTTAAATATATCAATTTGGTTCCATTTAATTTTGGAAAATTAATTTTAATTAATTTAATTCTTAAGTAATTCCATGAGTTCCTTCCTCTAACTTAAAAAGGGGACCTCATATCCTATCCTCCTCAAACCTTTTAAGAACTATAGTTCCACAAATACCTACCCCAGTATCTCCAAAATATATATACCCATGACTTAGAGGTCTTTTTATCACAAAAATACCAAAAATAGAAGGCTTAAGTTGTAATCTAAAGTGGTTATCCGATGAGAAGGTACAAATACTAACTGACTTATTTCAGGTTTATTTATTCTTCTTCCCCCTTAAAATCTAATTTATCCATAAAAAATAATAATAATTTTATTTTATATATACAAAATTTTTATTATGATTATGATATAACCCTTTTTCATCTCGTTTTCGATCCTATGGGAAATGAAGAAATCACTTGTGGGTACATGTGAATTACCACCGATATAAATGGATGTGTTTTTTCCATCACCAACATTCATGGATATTTATAATAATAGATTCAATGTATTTATATATAATTATTCTATTCATGAAATTATTATTATTTTTTAAATATAATATATCATCTAATTTCATACCATTTCTTCCATTGGGAAATGACAACTTTGTTCGTTCAAACACTTAGATTACCACCGCCACAAATCAATGTGATTGATTTCTTCATTATGCATTTCATGGATAGTTATAATATTTTTTAATGTATATAAATAATTATTGTTTCATTATTATCATTATGGAGATTATGTAACAATAACTCATTTTACCATGGTCATGCAATCAAATCTATTTTAAGATTAGTAACAGAATATCCCAAAAACACCAATATAAACAATGTTGATTATATTAGTAAATTAAAAATAATAATAAATGATATAAAAGGGGTAATAATAATGGAATAAAAAATTAAACGTTTATTAATTAAGTAAATATTTGACATAGGTTTATTATTTAGTAATATAATGAACATACATAATGAGTTTGACTCATGTTAAGGGACTTTTTTTTCAAAATACTTTTTAATGTTTCCCTCCAACTCTATTCCTTCTATGTCCATATTCATTTACATATTTCAATAAAATTATTATTTATGAATAAATTGATTAAAAATTTTAATTTTTACCATATTTTACTTTCTTTATAGTGGTTTAAAAAGGGAATATTTGTTACATTTTCTGTATGGGTCACATTGAATACTTTTTTCCGAAGTGTAAAATAATGTTTTTCATTAACATATATATCATGAAATAAATTTACATTCATCATGAATTTTAATTAATTTAAAGCTTCCATTTCAATTTTATATTTTTATTTAGAAATTAAATAATTCACATACTATTTTTGGAATTTTTAATTTCAAAGAGTTTTCAATAGAAAGGGGAATTTATCCATAATTAATTCCAAAATTGAAAGTGTTTTTATTATGGGTTCAACATATTTTTGATGGTTTTTATGATAATTTTTTTTGACATGGTACATGATAATTATATATAACTATTGGTGATCCTGACACAACTTAAATGAAGGGTGATCTTGATACTTCTTATACAATAGGTGAGTACAATATATCTCTCCAACGAATTGGGTTATGTTTCTTATCAAAAATGGATAGAAGGTAGAGTTATTCTATGTGGTTTCCGATATATATTTAACCGAGACCTAGTTATTTTTTATATATGTTTATGATATGTTATGAATATAATGATATGTATTTCCTAAAAGGGTTTCTAATTTCATTATATGGGTTTTAAATGTTTTTTCATAAAAATGGGTTTTTTCATGTCGATATGATCTATTTTATACAGTGAATGAATATTGTGATAAATGTAAACATTTTATGATATTTCATATTTTTCACTTTTCTACTGTATTTTTAACTTTTATAACTCTTACTAGGATATTTTGTTATCATCTCACATTTTTAAATGTTTTTAATAGGTTTTAAGGATTACTAAGAATAAATAAGAATTCAAGTGCAAATTCCCGATGATTTTCATGAAAAGAAAATGTATTTAAATTTAAATGTTTTATATTTTTCAAAAAAATGGATACTCATTATAAGGTTAAACAATGCTATTTATAGGTATTTTCGTCTATATTAATGGCGAAATTATATAAAACTATAACCCATAAATATCTTTAGAATGTAGTTAATTCAATTCTTGACAAAAAAACTCAAGATTTTGTACTATTTTATGGTGGGGTCTTTAAATTTGGTATCATAAGAAAGGATTCGATAAATTTAGAGTTTATAACAATATTAATAGAATACTTTAGAGAGATTTTACTATATGGTTTATTTGAAATGACAAAGAATTTGAAGATTATCATGTTGTGTATTCTAATATTTGTTTATTCAGAATGGTTTTCAATAGAGGAAATAATGAAACTCAAGTAGAAAGGAATCAAGAAAACAATTTTCATCCAAATCAGCATCCTATATTGGTTAGAATTAGAACTAGTAAATTTTTAACGTGGTGGATCCATTGACATAGACTATAAATTTTTATTACATCCATGTTTGAGATAATCCATATTTACAATATACGACCATGCCAATAGTTGAGAATTTTATGAAACTGCACCCTATGACTTTAGATGGAACCTTATATCTATTTGTAGTTGAAATATAGAGCTATGATCAGTAAAATATATTCAAAGTCATAGGATATTCATAATTTCAAAAGTTAACTCTTTCTATTTACCATTTTGATGGTTAAGAAGATCAGCGGTGGTCACCGGTTAAGAATACTATAGAGTGGTAAGTGCTTGAGGTCATGGAATAGGATACATTTGAGAATAATTTTCTAAAAGTTGTTCAAATTATAATGGAGAATAAATTATAGTAATTAAGGTAAAAATATAAATATTTAGTACACCTGTATGGAGAAAAAATTTCAAGATTATCCAGGTATGCACTGAATATTATTTGGGGCCTTGATAGTAAAATTAATAGATTTTACTTAGAATTAAAAAATATATTATGAAGAGATTTAGCCTCTTGAAAATTTAAAAGTTATTAGAAGATTCATTGTTGTTCCAAGAAAGTTGAGATGGACTTTCCGGACACTTATGTGCCTGGAGATATCAATAATAAGAAGAAGTAAACTAATAAATCTATAGGTATACCCCAAGAATGTTCCAAGTGCAGGAATAAACATTTCAGGGAATGTTTGATAGTATCTAGAATTTTTTACCATTGTGGAAATATTGTTCATGGGTCTCGTGACAACAAAATGTTAGGAAAAAGATGAAGATGACGGTGTTCATTTTCAAATATTGGATTTTTTTGTCGAAGAAGGATTTGTTTTACCATGGAATGTTTTAATTAAATTTATGGCACCTCAATTTGTATTTGGTTATTATTTTCAAAATAAATAGAATCACTTTTTCCATCGTAACGAGAAGAATCCATGTTGAATAAGTGTTTCTGATCAGACTCACCTTAGGCCCACTATGTAAAAATATTGTAATGATAAGTGATCAATATCTAGAATGAAATATAGTGTATCTTGTTGGAAGTAAATGGTTATTATATTCCCTTTAAATTTTGGTGTGAAACAAATAGATTTTTAATGGATAATCAGAGTCTTTATGACTATGATAAAATTAATATTAAAATGATTTCTTGATTTTTATTTCATAAAATGTATGTTAATTGAGTAACTTATGATGCAATATTGTTGAAATAAAATGGAAAAAAGTTATTGAAAATCGTACCCTAATTTATCATATCATGGTGGAAGAGAAGAATGATATGGTTTTGATTGAAAATGAATTGTAATTAGGATAATAATATTCAAGCTGATAAGGAAAGAAAAAGTTGCTAGGAATAATACTCAAGAGATCATACCGAAAATGAACATTGTTAGGAACTATAGCATATGATCATCTATCATATGCATAAAAATTAATTCGTACCCAGGATGATCGTACTCAGTCTTAGGAAGGAAATGATCCTACGTAGTATAATCAAATTTATAGTGATCGTATCCAGGATGATATTATAGAGATAAGATCGTACTTAGGTTGAAGA
The DNA here is from genome assembly GCA_963277665.1 of Viscum album. Taxonomy (NCBI): domain Eukaryota; kingdom Viridiplantae; phylum Streptophyta; class Magnoliopsida; order Santalales; family Viscaceae; genus Viscum; species Viscum album. The sequence continues at coordinate 184,415,797 of OY728129.1, forward strand.
GAAAACAAATAAGGTAGAATAAATGGAATGTTAAGATACTATACAATTGAATTATAATGATTATAAATCTTCTCTAAAATGAATTTAAAGTCATTAAGGGTGTCATTATACAAGAACAAGAGTGTTAATAATGTGTTTTTATGGGGGTTAAGAAAATAGAATGAGATAATAATATCAACAATATAGTCAACCAAATCAAAAGAGTTAAATTACTTTTTAGGTTTCTAATTTTATTAAGATAAGAGGATAAGTTGGATTTTTGTATCACATGTGGGTCAAGAAAAAACTTGAAAAAGGGTTTTTTTATATAATATCAAGTGGGAGCGCTAAATTCAAAAGAATGAGTGTATCCTTACTTTATAAGTGATATCAATTTCTCATACATTTTTTATAAATTGATTCAGATATTTTTATTGAAGAAATCAGTTTCATAAAATCAGACCCATCAATTGAAATTGGATTGGAAATTGAAATTAATATCTAAATATTAATTGAAAATTGTAGAAGAATCAAGAATAATTGAGAAGATTTGATGAAGTCAAAATTCACCCAAGATTTTTGGGAAAATTGTGATTAGGGTGAATTTGATTAAGCAGGAGGTTTTTTGGTATTATAGCCAAGGCCACTCGAGGGTCACCCATAATAGGTGAAATGTACATTTTACTTTTACTGGTGACTGGTGTACTATTCATGAGAGAGATGATCTGAGTTGTTGAGATAAGAAGAATTTTATGTACTCATTTTTAATTGATAGGTTTTGACGGATTGAAGTGAAAGAGACTAAACAAGATCACAACATTATATTTGGCGGATCATTGTACTCAGTGTTTTTCATACATAGTTAAGTACTGTATTCTACTTTTCAATCATATTTAGATGATTATAATATCAGGATAGATTAATCGGATTAGTATTTCTACATAGGGTTTTCTAGTTCTGAGGAAGAATTGTATTGTGTTTTCTATAGTCAAAATTGAAGTGGTTCTAATTTATCTATATTGTATTCTATCAAAGTTATATTTTTCATACTAGGGAGAATTTTACTTGGACATATCGTGCTGAGAAGAATCGTAACAGGGAGAATCATACTCTAAGGAATAAGACTAGGGATATTGGACTTGGTTTTTTGTTAACAAATTCTATTACGATCTTACCATATTCTAGTTGAGAAACTGAAGAAGTGTTTTCAATTTAATACATTTGTGGAATTGAAAAGAATCACTGGTAACATGAGATGTTACAAAAATATTTTTTTACCCTATTTTTTCTAAGAGGGTGCACCATAGTATTAAAATTGTTTACATAGTGATACATGAGTGTAAGGGTATATCCTATTCATTGTAATCCATGGATTATTTTCTAGTTCTTTTTATCATATTTGATCATTTCCAAACCATACCAAATATGTACCTATTATTATTTAATAGTGAACCCTATAAATACTTGGGTTCCTTTAGATGTGTGGTTGAATTGTTTTTAGTAGGGAATTGCATATTTAACAGGAGGTGAAGGTTGTTTCAAGGAAACATAAAAGAAAATGTGTCACTGATTCACTCTTCTTTCTCTTAGTGACACAATCATCTTGATTAGGAACATTCATTTTGTATTAAAATGTAGGTTCCATTCACATATTCTTTTCTTTTGGAGAATTGTAATTATGTGAATACTAATTGTATTACTGTCTTTGATGGAATGAATTGTCATATCTAGAAAGATAGAATGTTCCTTTAAGTTATGTCTAATGGATATAATATTCATGAAGCTACAATAGATGGGTTTTCTCCTATTGATTTTAAAGCTCCTATTATATCTATTGATAAGAAGAATCTCAAGAATTATAGAAGGGACATGAATGCAATATTATTATCCCTTTAAAAAAGTGAATTATTAAGAGTGAAAGGAGTTTCCTCAGAAAAATGTATATGGGATAAACTGAAAAATAGATATGAAGGAAATAAAATAGTGAATAATGAAAAGTTAAAAATATGGACATTAAAATATGACGATTTGAATATGGCTGAGCATGAATCTTTTGGAGACTTCCTTACTGGGGTAAATGGAATTTTGAGTACTATCAGATGCCTTGGGGAAAAGTTAGATGATTCTATAGTGGCTGAATATATTTTGAGAATCCTTCTTAATAAGTTTGATATAAAGGTTTCTACATTAGAAGGTAGAGATCTTGAAAAATTATCTCTTGATAATTTTCATAACACTATCCTTACTTATGAAATGAGAAGGGAGAAATCTATGAAAATAAAAATAATTTTTGATAGAGAAATGTCTTTCAAGGATGTAAAGAAATAATAGTCAAAGAAGATTATTATTGGAGATAAAGTTGGTGAATCTAATTCTGAAGATGAGGTATGTAAAAATCTTGACAGTGTTTTAACCTTATTTTCTAATAATGTGAAAATGGTTATAGGTAAATACAAAGGGAAAATTACCTTGAAATGTTTCGAATGTGGAGTCATTGGCCACATTTCTTCCAATTACCCTCAAATGAAATAAAAAAGAGGATAGTGAAAAAGAATAAATAAAGACAATATGATATTGTAAGAAATAGGGTGAAAAAGGAAAATTATATTCCACATGGAATGATAGGAAATTCTTAAATTCCATAAGAAAATCCATCTTATCAAAATATGAAGAAAACGAATGCATTGATGATTAATCCAAAAAATATATTGAATATGGTATTGAAAATACTTTAATTGCAACATTAAATGATTAAGAATTAAGAATTAGTAGTTTTTAATATTAACCACAACTTGAACATGATTTGAAAGAAGGGTAAAAAAAATGTCTGAGAATGATCAGAATGCGTGAAAAGAGAAAAAAGTTGTAAGATTAATTCTCTTCAATAAAAATAAAGAATATTTTATGATGACAAATTAATATTTATTAAAGAGATTGATGAATTCAAAAAATCCCCTAAATAAAAATTGAATTGTAATGAGCATCTAGGGGTGAATCTAAAAGAAAAAACATGAAGTTTGAAACTTGTCCAACAAAAAATCCATAAAGCTGAGTTGATAAATACATGTTTCTGAAAATCTATTAATGATGTTTGTGAAAGCTCTCAAAATGAGATACCTAAGAAGGATCCCTAAAAGTTACCTTCAAAGAGTGAGAGGAAAGATGGAATATTATATGAAAAGAAGATATATGGGAAAGATGTGTGTGTGTCCAAGATTGAAAAAGTGAATAATTCAGATGTTACAAAACATCTTGAGTTAGAAAATGATTTATTTGGATATGGAAAATATTCAAATAATTATGATTCTATAAAGGCTAAAATGAAAAGGAAGAATCTAATTGACAACAGATATGTTGATGGGGTTGAAATGAAATATTAAAGAGTTACCGAGAATAATTTTCACAATTCGAACCAATATGGGTGTTTCAGACGAAAATAATCGTTCTACGGATGTTGTTGGTATTGTGGTGGATTTGGACATATAAAAAATATGGTTTATTTTAACCAACAACATTACTATTACTCCATAGGTTATGAAAGACAAAGGTTGAGGGGATTCAATTCCCTCAAATTAAGATGTTTGAGAAGGTTGTTATGATGAATCCTAGGAAAGGTGATGTAAAAATTAAATATAGGTTCCATCCTTTGGAAACTATTATTGAAATGTGTGAACAACATATACACCTTGAAAAAGAATGTCCAATTTTTTTACTGACACAACAAAATATTCATAACAATTTCCAAAAGATGAATATGATCAAAGAAAGGGAATAAGTAAAATAAATTATTGTTGAAACCTCATTTAAATCTACAAAAGGGGAGTGACCTTGGATTCTGGAATGTGAGTGTTATTCTCATATAACAGGATATTTGAAATTTTTTAAGAATTTGATGGATTTTAAAGAAGGCACAGTGAAATTTGGAAATGATGAATCCTTGAAAATTAAATGTGTTGGATCTGAAATCATTGGGAAAGAAAAGATGAAATCCAAGAATGATTTGTATGTTGAAGGGATGAAACAAAATATTCTGATAGTTTCACAATTTTTTGATGATGGTAACATTGTTATCTTCTGAAACGATAGGTTTGTTGTTAAAAGTGAATAATATGGAAATATTTTTACAAGAGGAAAACATAAAAAAGGAAACCTGTTTCAATTTTGTGAAATATAAAAAACTTTAGTTACATTAGCATAGTGGAAGAAAATAAATTGTGGTGTAAAATTCTAGGACACATGTGTCAAATAATAATGAGAAAGTTATCTCAAAGTGATAGTGTCTGAGAAATTATAGATTTTCCAAGAAGAAGATATTGGGGTTGCACTATTTGTGAAAAAGGAATGATTATAAATATTGTACATAAGAAAGTTGATATTTGTTCAAATAACCTATGTTGATGATTCATTATGATATTTGTGGGTCAATAAGAAAATATTCAACCAATAGATAAAATTACATCATTGATTTTATTGAATATTTTACTTGAATTACTTGTGTTATGTATATGAAAAATCAATTAAATACTTTGAAAATATTTAAAATTTTCAGAAGGAAATATGAGAAAGAATGTGAGTATTAAGTGAAGAAGTTGAGAACAGATAATGGTGGTGAATACATATGTGATGAATTTGAAAAATATCTTGATAATCATGGAATTCGACATGAGTATAGTTCCCTATATACTCCACAACCAAATGGGACTCCTGAAAGAAAGAATATAAGTTCAGTGGAAATGGGATGAACTATGTTACTTAAACATGGACATTCCCATTAATTTTGGGGGAAAGCCATGAGTACTACTCTTTATATCCATAACCATTTTTTCTATAAGATTGAATATGATAAGACCTTATATGAATTTTGTTATGTATAAAAACTCGAATTCTGAAATTCTAAAGATTTTTTAGGAGCCCCTGTACGATAAACAAGAATGGTGGAAACTATGGAAATTTTGAGTTGAAAGGTGAAGATGGAATCTTTCTTGGCTATGCTTTAGAAGGAAGAAGATATAGATTATTAAGCATAGAGACAAAAAGATTTGTTGGTTCTCTTAAAGGAAATGTGATAAAAATATGTTATAAATAAAAACATATTCCCATAGAAAATGAAGTTGATTGAGTTAAGGAAAATAATTCTGATAAGGATATAGACAATTGTATTCCTAATCAAGAAGAAGAGTCAAACTTATCTATTTGATGTTATGAGGAAGATATTTGAAAATCTCATCCTAGGAATAGTAAGAAAGTTTAATATCATAATATAATTGGTGATCAACATCATATGGTTCAAATAAGAAGAACAACAAATTCTATCACACATACTTATTTGTATTCAAAAGTGTAGCTAAATGATATGAAATAAGCTTTTGAGTATCCAGAATGGATTTAACCCATGAATTAAGATTTGGATAAAATTAAAATGAATGATACATGGGAACTCATACCCATGCCAGAAAACAAAAACATCACTAGCACAAAGTGAATTTTTCGGAACAATTTGAATAAAGAAGGTGAAGCTAAAATAAAATATATATATTAGTGTGTAAAAGTTATTCAAAAATTAAAGGTAATGACATTGATGAAACCTTTTCCCGAATGGAATGAATTGAAAATATCATAATATTTCTTGTTATTACTGTACAATGAGGTTAAATATATTTCAAATCAATATTAAATTCACATTCCCAAATGGTGATCTTGAAGAAGAAGCTTATATTGAACAACCTTGTGGTTTTTTTTGGGAAAGATGAAATTTATGTGTACAGATTGAAAAAATCCTTTTATGGGATAAAACAGGCTCTAATGGCATGGTATTCCCAATTGGATAAATTCTTAAGGATGATGAATTTAATGAAAGGAAGAGTGGATAACAATTTATACATTAGATAAAGTCATGAGTATTCCCTCATTGGGATTGCATATGTTGATGAAATTGTTTTTGTTGGAGATGATGAAAGAATTTGTGAAAGGTTTGCTGAATAAATAAAAAAGGTATTTAAAACGTCTATGTAGGGAGAAATGAAATAATTTCTTAGGTTACAAATACATCAAAGGAAGGAATAAATTTTTTATTCTCAAAAAAAGTGTGCTAAAAAACTTCTAAAGTGGTTTGTCATGAAAAAATAAAAACCTATTTCCACACCAATTTCAGTGGGATTTTTTTTTACAAAATATGGATAATGAATAGAAGTTCATAAAAGGAAGTTTTGAAATTTGATTGGAAGACTTTTGTATTTGATTTCTACAACACTTGACAATGTTTTTTCTATAAACTTACATGAAATATTTCATAGTGATCCAAAAGAACCACATTTAATTTCTAGAAGAAAGGATTCTTATATAATTTAAAGGAAGAACATAATTTGGAATTAGGTATGGTAGCTCATATATTATTGATTTATATGGGTATTCAGATGCTGATTAAGTAGGAAATATTGATGATAAAATATCCAAATATAGTGGATTGTTCATTCTGGGAATGAATTGTGTTAGTTTTCATTCCATGAAATAGAATTTAGTAAATCTTAGTATGGCTAAAGATGAGTATGTTTCTACCACTCAAGCCACTACACAACTCATGTGAATGAAAACTCAATTGGAAGATTGACTTATTGAAGTGAAGTTTCCCTTTATTAGAAGTTGTGATAATAAAAGCACAATCAATCTCACTAGGAATCTATTTCAACAATATCATTCTAAACATATTGATGTCAAATGTCATTTCCACAAAAAACATGTGGAGAAGAATGAATTGAAGCTATAATATGTTCCAACATTGGAAGAAGTTACTGACCTATTCACAAAACCATTGTCGATGGAATCATTTTCCAAATTGAGTTTGAACGTGGTTGTCTAACCTATTTATCAATAAGGATTAGGTATGTTTTTCTATCCCCTCTCTCATCTCTCCTTGGATAGTGTTGTCAATGGGGGTAATGAATTGATTTATAAAAAGATAAAATTGATGATTGCAAAAAGGGGTAGTTGTGGGTAAGGTGTGAATTCAAAATTGTATTTTGAGTGAACTATTATAACTATTTTTTGGAGTTGTTGTAGAAAAAAACTATTTTTTATTTTAGGGACGATGATGAAAATCTATGTTTAAAGATGAGAAGAGGAAGGAAAATAAAAAAGGATTCCATAATCATTACTTTTGGACAACATATTTTTATTGTCAATGATTCTTTTTTCTTATAATTATTTAGCTCACGTAGGTTTGGAAGTATTGATAAGTAGTCCATTTCATTAGGAAATAATGTTCAGCTATTTATAAAACATGGATGACTGCAAAACCCTAAAGGGGGGATTGTTAGGACCATGTTGAAGATGAACGTGGTTATTTTAAAATGTTGTCTTTTTTCTCAAAAAAGGATTTTTTTATAAATGATGTTTAATATGAAAGGAAAATCACCTCACTTTTTATTTGGTGATTATTTTCCAAAGAATCAACTCATTTTTCCATCTTAACAAGAAGAAGTTTTGGTGAAAAAGTGGCTTTGATCAGACTCGCCTCATGTTCTATATGTGAAAAGATCATAACAAGGAAGTGATCTTTATCTAGAATGAAAGAGATCGTATATTGACAGAAGTAAGTGGTATGAAAATTCACTTTGAATTCAGTGTGAAAGAAGTATCTCTATTGAGGGAGAATCTGAGTCTCTATTACTATGATAAAATTAATGTGGTGATGCTTTTCTGATTCCTATTTCTTAAATCATATGTTAATTTAAAAACATATGATGAAAACTTTTTGTAAGAAAAGTGAAAAGAGGTTTTTCAAATCTAACCCAATGTTATCATATCTAGGTGGAAGATAAGAAAGAGATGATAACAATTGAAGAGGAATTATACTCATGATAATCAGATTATAGATAATAAGGAAAGACAAAGTTGATGGGGATCGTACTCAAGAGATCGTACACATAATGATTCATTTATGGAAATATAGCATCTGACCATCCAACATATGCATAAAAACTATTTGTACCCAGGATGATCATACTTAGGCTCAGGAAGAAAAAGATCCAACCCAGTATGATCATTTTCACAATGATTGTATCCCAGCTAATATTTTTCAGAGAAGATCTTACTCGGGATGATGAGAAAAGAAATAAGCTGAAATGAATGTAAAGTTATGATACTTTACTATTTAATTATGAAGATGCTAAGTCTTTTCTCAAATGAATTAAAAGTCATGAAGTAATTTTTGATACAAGCACCCAATTGTGAATGATGCTTTTTAAGGGTTTAAAGAGAAGAGAATGCGAGAATGAAATCAAAAATATAGTCAACCATTACCAAAGGTTTGAATTACATTGTAGGTTTCTAACTGGGACAATAAAAGAAGGGATTTTTAATTTTTATTTCTCATGTTTTTCAAGAGAAAAAGTGGAAAAGGATTTCTTGGGATATACTATCAAGGAGGATCTCAAAATTCAAAATGATGACCGTTTCCAGCATTTAGTAGTGATATCCATTTCTTTATGTATTAATTTTCAATTAATTCAGAGCCTTATATTGAAGAAATTAGATTTAGAAAATTAGACCCAAGAATTGAAATCATACTAGAAATTGAATGGAACGTATGTAGAAGAGGTGAAGATTTTATGAGAATCAAGAATCTTTGAGAAGAGTTGATGGTGTCAAAATTAACTCAAGATTTTAGGGGAAATTGATAGTAGGGTTAATTTTTATTGAGTGGGAATTTTTTTGAGATTCATTCCAAATCCACTGAAGGGTCACCTATAAAAGGAAAAAAGTACATTGTACTTTTAACAGTGACCAATTTACTATTCATGAGAGAGAATATTTGAGTTTTAGATCGAATAAGGATTTTCGTATTCATTTTGTTTTTTGACAAAACATTTTGATTCATTGAAGTGAAAGATAATATACAAGATCACAACATTGTATTTAGATGATTATAGTACTCTATGTTTTTTTATGTAGAAAATTACTATATTTTCCTTGTAAATTATATTTGGTTGATTATCATATCTGGTAAGATTAATTGAATCGGGATTTCGGCATTGGGGTTTCCATAATAAGGAAAAATTATACTGAGTTTTCCATACTCATAATTGATGTTGTTTCGATTCGTCTCTATCATATTGTATCAAAGTTATATTTTTAATATGGATGAGAATCATATAGAAAAGTTCCATACCGAGAAGTATTATAACAGGGAGAATCATACTTGTAGGAATCAGACAGGGAAAATTAGACATTGTTTTTTCTTAACAAAGTCCAAAAATTTCTTCCCATATTCTGAGTAAGAAATTGAAGAAGTGTTTTCAATTGAGTACATTTGTTCAATTGAAAATCAGAATAAGTAACATGAGATGTTACACAATATTTTATTACACTATTTGTGATAAGAGGGTGCACAGACACTACTGTAATTATTTACGTAGTGCTATATAAGTGTAAGGGTATATCCTTCTCTTTTTAATCCAATGATTGATTTCTAGTGGATTTTATGCCATTAGATCATTTCCAAATCATACCAAGGATATAAATATTCTTATTCAATAGTGAACCCTATATATAATTGTTTTTTATTGGATGTGTGGTTGAATTGTCTTCAGTAGGGAATTGAATCTTTAATAGGAGGTGAAGGTTGTTTCAAGGAAACATAAAATAAAATGTATCACTGATTCACCCCTCCCCTTCTCAAGATTACAATCATCCTAATTAGTCACTTTTAAAAACAAATGAATCTTGAACAATCCATGAATGAGGTAATATATAGCTTGACAATGATGAAATGATTTAATTGTAATGAGTTGTGTAATTATATTAACATCTGTCCAAATTTAGTTACTCTGGGTGGAAATCATCAAGATCAAACAAAAAAGTTGTGTGGAAAAATCATTTTCTATTAATACAATTGATGTTGTACCATCTAAGGAGGTGGTGATAGGTATGTTACTGGTTAATTTTAATTATTTCAATTCCCTGTTTGACTCTAGATCTACAAATTACATCATTTCTAAAAAAATTCAAGTAAAATGGGAATATAACATCATGAAAAGAGAATAGAAAATATCATGAAAATTTTTGGTGGAAATATTAAACCAACTAAAATTTGTTGAAATATTTCTATTATTATCAGTGGGATAGTCATTCTTGAAAATCATGTTGAACTTCACTTAATATAGATGGATTTTATTTTGGGTATGTGTTGGATCTCGGTTTATCCTGATAAGATATGTTTCAGGAATAAGAAACTTATATTTAATTAACTAATACCTTTGATGAAATATCAAGAAGTTGAGTCATTAATTTTATATAGCAACAAAATTTTCCAATATCATGTCTTTGAAAACAATAAAATTGTTCAGATTAGTGACGTTCCAGTATTAAATTAATATATCCATGTATTTTTTGATGTTTTATATGGTGTTATTTCTAATAAATAGTTTAAATTTACTATTTAATTAGTGTCTGATGCTAATCTAGTTTCAAAACCCACTTATCAAATTGTGCAGGTAGAACTTTTGGAAATGAAAAATCAGTTTCCATAATTTCATAAATAATGTTTCATTTGTCGAAACACATCACCATGGGGTGATCCTATTTTATTAATTTAAAATAATGAAGTTTCAATGATACTTTTCATTTATTATAAAGCCTTTAATAACATTAATATTAATAAAAAATAACATATAACTCATTTCAATAATTTGTTTGTTTAGCTCTTGGGAGGATAGTATTTTTTGAAGATTGATCTCTAGTGACGGTACGATCAGTTTAATTTAATGTGAAATATATTTGGAAGATTAACATTCAAATTAGATATAGGCATTATGAATTTTTTTTTCCTTTTGGGTTATCTAATTCACTAGTTGTATTCATGGATCTTATGAATATAGTTTTCCCTGAAAATGTAGATAAGTTTTGGTTATGTTTATTGATGATATATTGGTATATGATAAAAGTCTTGAGGGTCATTAAATACACCTATGGATTTTTATTAAAGCCTTAAAATAAAATAATTTATATGGAAAATTTCATAATTTTGAATTCACATTGAAACATTTTTTCTTACATGGTAAAATTATCTTAAAATATGGCTTAACTGTTGACCCTTATACAACAAATGTTTTTAAAAAATGACCAATACCAAAAATTATCATAGAGATTCATAGTTCTCTTGGATTAGCATGTAAATACGATTGTTTTATTGAAAATGTTACTCAGTTATCTATCCCACTGGCAAAGTTAACTAAATTTTTTTAATTTCATCTAGATCAAAGAATGGGACGATTGTTTTCTAGAACAAAAAATAAGATTAGAAAATTCGCCTTTATTGGATCTTTCCTATATTAATGCTGAATTTATTATCTATAGGGATACTTCATTGAATAGACTTGGTTGTTTTTTGATACGTAATGAATAAAAAATTACTTGCGCTTGATGTCAACTAAAAAAAATGAGTCAAATAATCCAACATAGGATATAGAATTTACTATTATTGGTTTTACTTTAAAAATTTTGAGGCATTATTTATATGGAGTAAAGTGTAAAGTATATATTGATAATAAAAGTTTTAAGTACATATTCACAATGAAATATTTGAACATGAGCTTGAGAAGATGGTTCAAACTGATTATAGATTATAATTGTGTTCCTCATTGCCATCATAAAAAGGATAGAAAGTAATTGATGCTTTGAGTTATAAATTTAATTAATCCCTAAAATGCTATGATACGAACTTAATAATGTTTAAAAGGCATATTTACGGGGTTACTATAGCATTAGAGTAGCAGTACTGTACAGTGTGCGGGTATTGTAGCAGAACTGTACAATGTGCGGGTACTGTAGCAGGCACTGTTACAGTTACATTAATAGGTATTGTTTGGTACTGTAGCATCTAGAACTATTCACCATGGGCCACGGGTTTGGGGTTGGAGTCTTTAAGGCTTTCAGGCAACCTAGGCCTTCGAATTATTATGGCTTTTGAGCCACCATTAAGGCCCTCGGGCCCCCTCAAGGCCTTTGGGCCAGATGCAGTTTCCCCAGACACACTAAAAGAAAGAAGCAACCCCAAATGAGGATTCAGAGCAGGTGCACTCACCAGAGCAGAACAAAATGGATTTTCATAATGAGAGGGTATGGCTATGCCATCGGTACCAGCTTGGGCTTGCACAGGAAGCCAATCCAGACGACCATGCAAAGGTGGAGAGCTATTTTCATGACGCAGATGCTGGGGAGGGGTAGTTCCTTGTAGATAGTCTGCTTGAATTCCCTAATACCTTCAGGTCATATAATCTCCTAAGCCTACGGGCCTTGTAATCTCTGAACCTACGGGACTTGTAAGGGTTCCCCCTCATCCCTTGAAAGGAGGGTTATCAATAAATCAATAAAAATTAAGTCCTTCATGCCATTCAAGATACGAACCCTTTTAAAAAAATCAATATTCGAAGAAAGACCATAATTTATAAGGAGGTGTGGAACTAGTAGAGAAAGGTAGGTTACCTGAATTTAAAATTTAAAAGGAAGGTGTTTTGATATTTTTGGAAAATGGTGTGTGTTCTAGATATTTCCTTTTTGAAAAAGAAATTTTTGATCGAATATTTGAATTCACCCATTTCTATTCATCCCTATAGTACTAAGATGTATGAAGACCTTTATAATTACTACTTGTGGGATAAAATGGAGAATGATATTTCAGAGTTTAGCATAAAATTTTTTAGTTTATAATAGGTTAAATATGAATAACAATTTAAGTAAAGGGATTATTCAACACTTTACATTGTTAAAGAGTAAATGGGAAAGTATATCTATGGATTTTTTGGTGGTATTAATAAATAAAGAATGTGATAATAAAGAAGTTTAGGATATTGTTGATCGACTAACAAATTCTAAAAATTTATTTCATGTTCGTGACAATATTTCATTTTATCAACTTTCTCGATTTTACCTCATGGAGATAGTCTAGTTATACAGTGTTTATCTCTCTATTTTATCTGATTTTGATCCCATATTTAGTTATAATTTTAGGAAAGGACGTCAAAATTTGTTGGGTATTAGATTAAATATTCATATATATTTTCATCCTCAATGTGATGGATAGTCTAAGAAATATTTTTGTACATTGAAATACATGCTTCGTTCTTATTAAATATATTAATAGGGAGGTTGGGATTAACATATTTCCTTGTAGTTTGATTTTATTATAACAATAATTTTCATTCCATTAGATAGATGGAACCTTCTAAGGTATCATATGAAAAAATTTATGAGACTCTATATTGTTGGGATGAATTAGGGTAAATGATGTTTTTGAGATCAAAGTTAGTAGAATAAATGGTTTATAAGGTGAACATGATCCAAAAATATATGTGGAAAGCTCAAAGTAGAAATAAAATTTATGCAGATAACCAGAGGAAAGAACATTCTTTCAAAGTAGATGATTGTGTTTTTCTTAAAATATCTCCAAGAAAATGTGTAATGCATCTTAGTCAAATAATTATAAATTAAAATAAAACACCACTGAAAATAAAACACCACTGAAAATAAAATAAATGTGTTTTCTAAAAAATTATTTTTATGCATGCAATGTTATTTTACATTAATATGTTAAACTAATAAATATTTGTTAGTTATTTTAATAAAAAAAATTATATTATATTTTTTACTAATCATTTAATATTTTTTCTAGGCATAAGATAAGAATAGATACAATTTTTTTGCTTAAACTTGTATTTTTCTAAAAAAATTGGTTCATCATGTTTTGCACACATATTTTATAATTAAAATTTTCCACTTATTGAAAATGTATTTGACAAATGAAATTAATTTTTAGATTCAACATGTAAAAATTATCTTAGAGTTAATTTTTAATATTTTTTTAAAAATGGTTAATTATTCAATGAATAGTGAAAATATTAATTTTTTAAAAATATTATTTTTCTTTTAAAGCATTTAAAAAGTTACAATTTATTTTAAAATTATTTTTAATGTTAAATTATTTCAATAATATTTTTTTTAATTCATATTAGAAAATAGAGATCAATGTTTTGTTGAATTTTTATATAAAAACATTTATACTTAAAAAACATTTTTTTGTGAAAATCTTTTTTCAATCATGATTGCATGTTTTATTTTAAACTAAACTCTTCTAATTATACGAATTAAATTTGATAAAATTAATTCCATATTTAAATTCAGAATAAATAATATTATTTAATAAGGTCAAATTTAATTTTTTTCTATAATAAGTAATAAAAATTGTAAAAATGTGTTCTCTCAGTTATGTTTAAAACGAGTATACTGTGGGGTTAAACAAAAAAGATCAAGGTAAGATTACCGATTAAACTTTTCAAAATATTATTAGTTGGACATAAAATTTTCTTATCCTATACCACAGTAAAATATAATTCCATTTAGATTCATTTTTAAGGGTAGGGATATTATCAATTTTTATTCTTTTATGAAATTTCAATGTTGGTCCCCTAACCCACAAATAAAAGGACACCCCATCTCTTCTCCTCCCCGCACTTCAGGAGAATTTTTGTTCCAGCATGCCTTTCCAAAATCCCTTACATATGTCCCTCCCTGTATACCAGAGTATTTTGTTTGATTATAATTATAATATTAGAAGGCATTATATAAAATCCTAATGAATTTTTCTAAATAAGATAATGTTTGAATGCGTACTAAGGAGGTCAAACCTAAGGTAAATGTTTATTTCATAATATTACTATTATTAAAAACAATTATGTCTTCACTGGTAAAATTATCTGATCCTCCTATCTTAAATAGAATATAATTTATTCTTTAATTTTTATTTCTATAAAATATAGGTTTTCATTTTCATTTTCCTCTCTTTATGTACTCAGGAGACCGGAAAAAATATTTTTAAGGATAACTGACATTATTTATCTCTTCAGTTATAAATGTTTTCTTTTCCACATCTATATTTCATAAAAAATGTTTTCAATAATGATTTTAGTATTCACCTATGTTTTTTTAAACTCATTATTACCTATGATTTACTTATTACAAAATTGTTTAAAAAAATCTTTTCATCGTTTTCTAAATGCGGTACTTTTCAAATTTTTAAAAATATGTGAGTGTAATATTCTATTTTAACTTATAAAGAGTGAAAAAAATCCATTCATTATAATTTATCATTTATTTAAAGATTAATTTAAAATTTTACAGGGTTCCTTTCAAATAAAATGTTTTATTTATAATTTTTTAAAAAATTAAGACATTAAATTAATTCTATTAGTGTCCAAAGGGTATTTTCCTCCTGATTTTTTCGAGTAATATTTTTAAATTATTTTTTTATGTCAATAAACATTGTTAAAAATTATGAGGATATACTCCAAATATATCATATTCTATATTTATATGGATAATTTACGATCATTTTGATTGTAATAAAGTATCAAAATTTTGTATTTTACTTCTTTTGATATGAAAAATTATTGATTTTTAAGGCATGATTGATTAAGTTGTATTATTTATTAATATTTGGAATGCATTGGAAAAACTAATTGATTGTTGTGGAATGGAATAACATAGAACACCTCAATTCATTTACAATTCTCATAAGACAAATTAGATTTGGTTTGTCTATGGCCTTACTCATTTAATTAAGATGACATGGCTTGAGACCTTAACGCATGTTTAAGATGTTAAATATTATGCATTCAATCATTAAAAAAATAATTATTTATGTCCATGTGATTATTTCAATCATTATGATAACCATGGATAAGTTTCAAGATCATGTGATTATTTATATCACTTTCTTTAATCATTATTTATTCCTACCATATTACTATTTTTCTCAAGTTATATATTAAATGGCATGTGGTTTTACTTTTTTACCTTCCCATATGTATTATTCATAATTTATACATGGTAGATTATATTGTATGGATACCCTTTTTATGAATTTTATCTCAACCCTTTATAATTTTTTCCTTTCACTAGGAATCATGGAAGTTTATTATGAATGATAAGTAAGGACATGATAGGGAAAATAATAATTATCCCCAAGAAAATATTATATTGTATTTATGTTTTCAATGTAATTTGTTATGAAAGAATGTATCTATTTTACCAATACTATTAAACTATTAATTCATTTAATATGTTATTTCTTGTATCTAGAACCAATGAAATATTGTAACAATTGAATCTAGGATACTGGATTCGGGTATGTGAAGATGGTATCAGAGAATGTTTAGTAGAAACATTGGGAACTTGATTTAGGAAAACATATATTAGGTAATATAATAGCATCAATGACATTAAGGATATGTCTAATCATAGGAAAACATCCTAAAGTTTAGGTAAGGTAGCTATTTTTATTGGTTCACTAGGAATATATCTCTGACTGGATACTACAAGGGGATTTGGTTATGGAATAGATGAATCATGGGTAAATAACCCTAAAAAGTGTTGGTTTGAATATATATCATCCACCATTCAAGTTCACGGTGAGTGTTCCATTACTGTCTGCCTACTTTGACACTCTTATGGGATATGCTTAGGGTAATTCACATTTTATTTATAAACCATTATGAATGATTTAAAAATATTTTTATGATTTTATAACATTCTAAAGGATCCCATGTTTTTTATTTTGATATTAGATACGGATAATTTTTTGAATTTCTCTTATTTGTTTCACTAGTTTGGATATTATACATTATGATTCATAATATTATGAATTAATATTGTCTATTCCATTATTTATAAATGGTTCCTAGTGTAAGTAATGGAAACCATATCAATGTATATAATCCATATTGGGATTTCCCTCTTGGGAAATAAAATGAAGCTAGATCTAGTGATAAAGAAATTACAACTTTATTTGGGTAGCTAACTTGTGGTATGATTAATACCATTTCCCGTATGGAATAGCCTCCATATATACAATATTATTTAATAATTTTAGACCACTTCATGTATTAGAATCCTCCTCCATTCAATGGGAATACAAATCCATTTCTATCTTTGAAATAGATAAGTTTATTAGAAAATATATTTCTCACCTTTGGATGTAATGAAAGGATGATGATTTTAATTGTATTTTATCATCTCTCAAGTGATATAGATATATAGTAGTCATTAATTAAAAATACTAAGGTTGAAGAGGAATTCAAAATCATAGAGTGGAGGGATTTTAATGAAATTTTCTTGGGGGAATATTTTCCTGATGAACAACAAGTGGATGTAGAGTTAAAATTATTAAGTTAGAAAAAATAAACAGGAAAATGATTCTAAGTATGAAGCTAAATTTACAAGGATAGTAGGGAATTCTGTAGACAAAATAAGTAATCCAAAGAAAAAGATTGAACATTTCCTTAATGGGAGTAATCTTATACTTTAAAGGTCACTAATATCTTAAACATTCTCATAATATGTGGATTTAATATTACTTATATAAATATAGGGATAGAATTATCTATGTCATATGGATTAGAAGGAAATAAAGAGAATAAGTGGTTTAAAAAGATAAAAATTGATAAGGGGAAAAATATAAAGAAATATTTTATACCATTTAATACTTGTGGAAAGAAACATCAATGTATATTCTTAAAAGGGAATGGTATTTTTCTTCATGTGTGGAGAAACAGTCTATCATGATCATATATGAAAGGGTAAAGTAGAAGCTATCAATGTACTATGATTTAATTGTAAGGATAAGAGGAAATATGCCAACCAATTCCACAAGTGTCAATGAAAACTTACAACCAAAAAAATAAAAGGGGAAGTCTTGGCTTTTTCAATTATTATGACTCAATAGGAAGTTGCTAACAAAGTGGTGAAAGGTAAACATATAATCTATTATAGGATTTAAATTGTTTTATTTGATTTTGTTTCTACCCACTAATTTATTATTGTTGAATTTTCTAAGGGTATAGAATCGTTACCACAATGATTAGATGTTTAGTTGGTTTAAAAAACTCATAATGGTAGGCTGACTGCATCTAATGTCTATAGATCCTCACCTCTAGAAGTTTATGGTAATTGTCTTCCTTTTAATATTGTTATTATTCCTCTAGATAAATCTATTTTAATTTTGGTTATGGATTGGATCTCTTAATGTAGTACCCATATCAATTATAAAGTAAGGGGTTATATGTGATATTATAAATAAACATGAGATCATCTATCAGTGTGAGGATGAGCTTGAACACATAATTGAAATCACTTCCATCATATGGTTTTTTCTTACTATTAATGAGGGATATTTATCTCAAACGGATGGGGAGAAACTCAACATTGAAAATGCGTCGATTAGTCCAGAATATGTGGAAGTTTGTCCTATATGGACTTGCCTAGTCTTCCCCAGAATCATGAAATTGATCTTTCAATAGATCTCATAACCGGTTCTAGGAATAAATTTCGGTATAACCGCAAAAGTGGCACACGACACAAGGAATAAAATTACATTAAATTAGATGGGGTTTATTTTCTTATTGATAGGTGAATGTATACTGAATTTCAAAGAGTTGAAGATAAGGTTGGTCAGTAAACCTATGCTTATACTACCCTACAGTGTTGAAGGGTGTTTTATCTATAGTGACTCATCACAGAAAGGATTGAGATGATTCCTCTTGTATAATGATATGGTTATAGATTTTGACTCTCTCTAGATAAAAATATAGTGATAAATTACTTGACCCATGATTTAAGAAGATAAATGGGTAGATGTATCTTTGCTTTTATTATTGGGAACAATACAAGATCACTATTAAGAACAACTATATTCTACCCCATGTTGATAATATATTTGATCAATTACAATGAGATATATATCTTTTCCCAAATTTATCATTGATCTATATATCATATGATAAGGAAAAATAATGAGGATATACCCAAGATAGACTTCTGTATATAGTATAGTAGTTATGGATTTACAGTAAGGTCATTGGGTCTTACCAATTACCCTGCTATATTCATGTATTTAATGAATAGATAATTTAGGGATTGTATTTATTAGTTAGCGGTATTCTTTATAGAAAATACTATTATATAATCAAAGTGAAATGAGTGAATGCATAACACCTATGAATTGTGTTGAATACCCTAATGAAGGATAAGTTAGATGCTATATTTACTAAGTGTAATTTTTTTATTTATAAGGTTTCATTCTTTGGTCATATAATCTCATGTGATGTTATATAAGTGGATCCTTTAAAGATGGATGTTATTAATCAATGGACAAGACCAACCATGGTAACCAAGACCTGTATTTTTCTTTGGTTTCATGGATACTAATAATGCTCAATGAGTTATTAATAAAGAATATATAATCCACACACAAAGTTGAATTAGATGGGGTTTAAGTTCTTATTCATAGGTGAATGTATAGTGAATTTCAAAGAGTTGAAGAGAAGGTTGGTTAGTACACCTGTGCTTATACTAACCTATAGAATTGAAGGGTTTTTTTAACCACAGTGACTCATCATAGAAAGGATTGAGATGATTCTCTTGTATAATGATATGGTTATAGCTTATTACTCTCTCTAGTTAAAAATTTAGTTATAAACTACTTGACCCCTGATTTGGAGTTGACAGTATTAATTTCTACTTTGATGAAAAGGATGCATTATCTATATGGTCAAATGTGAGATATATATAATGATCATAAAATCTGGAAGAATATATTTATATTGAAAGAGATAAATATGAACCAAATAATATGTTTAGAGTGGATCAAAGATTATTTTGCTCAATACATTACCACCCTAGGTAGGTGAATAAGGTCATAGATGCTCTGAATCATAAAGACCATGATAGTTTTTACATGATGAGGATTAAAAGAGACAAAATATTTATGGATATATAAAAGACGAATATTGAAATAATGAGGAAAGGGTAAAGAACATATATTTCTTAGATTAATGTTCAACCCTCTATCCACAGAAGGATTAAAGAGGCATATAAGGAAAATGATGAACTATAAAAGAAGTTTAAAAATGTTCCTATGTTTGACATTTGTTGTGATGGAATAATATGGTTCAAGAACTATGTAAGTGTTCCTTCAATACCATATTTGAATAATGATCTATTAGAAGAAGCTCATTGTTTATCATTCTCTATTCACTATGGAAATAAAAATATGTATAGAGATCTAAAAGAGTATTTATGTTGGGACAACATAAAGTGAGATATTCCTAATTTTGTATCTTAATTCATGTTATTTTAGAATGTTAAGGCTAAGAGACATATTTTTAAGGGGATGTTATAACCATTAACCAAACCTGAATGGAAAAGAAAAAAAATAACCATATATTTCATCATTGGAATCCCCAAAACATATAAAAGGAAAAATACTAAATGGGTTATAGTTTATCACCTTAAAAAAGAATATTTTATCCCTATTTGAGATGATTTATCTCTAGATAATCTTACTCAATTACATATTAATAAAGTTGTGATATTTCATGGTGTGCCTATTTCAATTGTATCTAATCAGGATATGTGGTTTACCTCAAAGATTTGGAGATGTTTTCAATAGGCTCTTGATATGGAGTTGAGTTTTAGGACTTCTTATAATCTTCAAATAGATAGTTAATCTAAGAGTATCATTAAAACTCTAGAAGAAATGTTGAGATATTTCTCATTGGATTTCAGTTTTTTGGGATAAACATATTCCCTTTGTGGGCTTCTCTTACAAAAATAGCTTTCACCTGATCATTCAACTAGATCCTTATGAATCCCTCTATGGTAGGAAGTGAGAAAACACCAATGTATTGGGATAAATATGGAGAAATAAAGATATTAGGACCTAATATTTGGATAAATGTAAGATAATGATAGACCAGTTCAACAAAATATTAGGTTTTCTCAGAGTTGATAAAAAAGTTATGATGAAAATCATTGAAGAGATCTGTATTTCAAAGTTGATGACAAAATTTTCCTATAAATATCTCCTTGGAAGAATTTTATGATATTTGGAATGAAATGGAAGCTAAGCCCCATATTTATTGGTGCCATTTATATTCTTTTTCCTATAATGGAAATATATCATCTCATAGTTCTTCCGCAAAATCTCCCCCACGTTCATGATATATTTCATGTCACTCTCTTAAAGAAGTACATACATCCTTCACATGTATCAAAGTCAAAATTACAACCACTAGAGAAAGATAAATCTTATGAGGAATAATTTTTCGAGATGCTATATTTTAAGAGATAAAGTGTTATAAAACAAGACCACTAACGTGGTCAATGTTTTGTGGCCAAAACGTAAAATTAATTAAACTACGTGGGAACCTGAGGATTTGATAAGGAAGAGGAATCCTCATGTTTTTGTAAGGGAGTGACAAAATTTTTAGTTAGGAATTAGTTTTAAGGGGTAGAATATAAAACTCTTATAGTATATAATATACTTATTTTTAAATAATTTATTTTATTTGTTATCTTGTGTTACATGAAACACCAACTCTTAATAAACAATGATATATTATTAAAAAATTATAATTTATTTCTCACACATATTTGAAAATTAAAATTTTTCACTTATTGAAAATGTATTTAAAAAATGAAATTAATTTTTAGATTCAACATGTAAAAATTATCTTAAAGTGAATTTTTCATACTTTTTAAAAATGGTTAATTATTAAATGAATAGTAAAAGTGTTATTTCTTTTTTTAAAATCATTTTTCTTTTAAAGCATTTAAAAAGTTCCATTTTGTTTTAAAATTTTATTGAATGTTATATTAGTTCAATAATATTATTAGTAATTCATATTATGAAATAAGGATCAATGATTTGTTGAATTTGTATATAAAAACTTTTATACATAAAGATCATTTTTTTGGAAAATATTTTTTCCATCACGATTGCATGTTTTATTTTAAATTAAATTTTTATAATTATAAAAATTAAATTTGATATTATTAATTCTGTATTTCAATTCAGAATAAATAATATTATTTAATAAGGTCAATTTAATTTTTTTCTATAATAAATGGTAAAAATTGTAAAAATGTGTTCTCTCAGTTATGTTTAAAACGAGTTTACTATGAGGTTAAGCAAAAAAGGTAAAGCTAAGATTTCTGATTAAACTTGTCAAAATATTATTGGTTGGCCATATAATTTCCTTATCCTATACCACCATAAAATATAATTCCATTTAGAATCATTTGTAAGGGGAGAGATATTATCATTTTGTATTCTTTTATGAAATTTCAATGTCGGTCCCCTACACCACTTATAAAAGGACACCCCATCTCTTATCCTCCCTGCACTTCAAGAGAATTTTGGTTCCAACAAGCCTTTCCCAAATCCCATACATATGTCCCTCCCAACATACCAGAGTATTTTTTTGATTATAAATATAATATTAAAAGGCATTATGTAAAATCTGAATGAATTTTTCTAAATAAGATAACGTCGAATGCGTACTAAGGAGGTCAGACCTAAGGTGAATGTTTATTTCATAATATTAATATTAATAAAGAAATTTATGTCTCCACTAGGAAAATTATCTAATCCTCCTATCTAAAACAGAATATAATTTATTCTCTACTTTTTATTTCTATAAAATATAGGTTTTCATTTTCATTTTTCTCTCTTTCTATACTCAGGAGACCAAAAAAATATTATTAAGGATAACTGATTTTATTTATCTCTTCAGTTTACAATGTTTTCTTTTCCACATCCATATTTCATAATAAATGTTTTCAAGAATGATTTTAATATTAACCTATGTTTTTTAAAACTCATTATTGCCTTTGATTTACTTATTAAAATATTTTTTAAAAACAATCTTCTTAACATTTTCTAAATGAGGTAATTTTTTACTTTTTAAATATACATGAGTGTAATATTCTATTTCAACTTATAAATAATGAAAAAAAATGAATTCATTATAGTTTATCATTGATTTGAAGATTCATTTAGAATTTTACAAGGTTCCTTTAAAATAAGTTGTTTTCTTTAGTATTTTTGAAAATATTAAGATATTAAATATGTTCTTTTAGTGTCCAAAGGGTATTTTCCTCCTGATTTTTTCTAGTAATATTTTTACATTATTTTTTTATGTCAATAACATTTGTTAAAAATTATGAGGATATAATCCAAATATACCATATACTATATTTATATGCATAATTTACGATCATTTTGATTGTAAGAAAGTTCCAAAATTTGGTATTCTATTTATTTTGATATGAACAATTATTTATTTTTAAGGAATAATTGATTAATTTGTATTTTTTATTTATATGTTGAATGTATTGAAAAAATTAAGTGATAGGTAGGGCCTGGAATAACATAGAAGCTCAATTCATCTACAATTCTCAGAAGACAAATTATATTTTTTTTGTCTGAGGCCTTACTCATTTATGTAAGATGAAAAGGCTTGAGACCGTAATGGCATGTTTAAGATGTTACATATTATGCATTAAATCATTATGAAAATAATTATTTATGTCCATGTGATTATTTAAACCATTTTGATAACCTTGGATAAGTTTCAAGATCATGTGATTAATTATATCACTTTGTTTAATCATTATTTATTCCTACCATATTACTATTTTTCTTAAGTTTTATATTAAATGGAATGTGGTTTTACTTTTTTACCTTTCCATATGGATTATTCATTATTTATACATGATATATTAAATTGTATGGATACCCTTTCTATGAATTTTATCTCACCCCTTTATAGTGTTTTCATTTCACCAGGAATCATGGATGTTTATTATGAATGATAAGTAAGGACATGATAGGGAAAATAATAATGATCCCCAAGAAAATATTGTATTTTATTTATGTTTTCAATGTAATTTTTTACTAATGAATGTATCTAGTTTACCAATACTATTAAAGTATTCATTCATTTAATTTGTTATTTCTTGTATCTATAATGAATGAAATAATGTAACAATTGAATCTAGGATACTGGATTCGGGTATGTGAAGTTGGAATCAGAGAATGTTTTGTAGAAACATGTGGAACATGATTTAGGAAAACATATATTAGGTAATATAATAGCATGAAGGACTTTAAGGATAAGTCTAATCATAGGAACACATCCTAAAGTTTAGGTAAGGTAGATACTTTTATGGGTTCACTATGAATATATCTCTGACTAGATACTATAAGGGTATTTGGTTATGGAATAGATGAATCATGGGTAAATAACCCTAAAAAGTGTTGGTTTGAATATATATCATCCATCATTCTAGTTCACGGTGAGTATTCCATTACTGTCTACCTAGTTTGACAATCTTAAGGGATATGCCTAGGTTGATTCACATTATCTTTATAAACCATTATGAAGGATTTAAGAATATTTTTATGACTTTAGAATATACTAAAGGATCCCATGTTTTTTATTTTGATATTAGATATGACTAATTTTTTTAATTTCTCTTATGT
This sequence comes from Viscum album, assembly GCA_963277665.1. NCBI lineage: Eukaryota > Viridiplantae > Streptophyta > Magnoliopsida > Santalales > Viscaceae > Viscum > Viscum album. Next base: position 184,440,149 of record OY728129.1, read on the forward strand.
TTTTCACTAGTTTAGAAATTATACATTCTGATTCATAATATTATGAATTAATCTTGTCTATTCCATTGTTTAAAAATGGTTCCTAGTGTAAGTAATGGAAACCATATCAATGTATATAATCCATATAGGGATTTCCCTCTGGGAAAATATATTGAAGCTAGATCTAGTGATAATAAAATTATAACTTTATTGGGGTAGCTAACTCGTGGTATGATTAATACCCTTTCCCGTATGGAATATCCTCCATATATACACTATTATTTAACAGATTTGTACCACTTCATGCATTAGCAGCTTCCTACATTCAATGGGAATACAAATACATTTCTAACTATGAAATAGATAATTTTATTAGAAAATATGTTTCTCACCTTTGGATATAATGAAAGGATGAGGGTTTTTATTTTATTTTATCATCTATCTATTGATGTAGATCTATAGTAGTCATTAATTAAAAACACTATGGTTGTGGAGGAAATTACAATCATAGAGTGGTGGGATTCTAAGGAAATTTTCATGGGGAATATTTTCCTAATGAACAACAAGTGGATGTAGAGTGACAATTATTGAGTTAGAAAAAATGAAGAGGAAACGATTATAAGTATGAAGCCAAATTTAAAAGGTTAATAGGGAATTCTGTAGACAAAATAATTAATCCAAAGAAAAAAGATTGAACATTTCTTTAATGGGAGTAAACAAATCCTTTAAAGGTCACTAATCTCCTAAACATTCTCATAATATGTGGATATAATATAACATATATAAATATAAGGATATAATTCTCTATGTCATATGGATTAGAAGGAAATAAAAAGAATAAGTGGTTTAAAAAGATAAAAATAGATAATGGGATAAAGATAAAGAAGTATTTTATAACATGGAATACATGTGGGAAGAAACATCATAGTATATTCAAAAAAGGGAATGGTATTTTTCTTCAAGTGTGGAGAAAACTTTTATCGTGATCATATATGAAAGGGTAAGGTAGAAGATATAAAAGTACTATGATTAAACTGTAAGGATATAAGGAAATATTCCAACCAATGCCCCAAGTGTCAATGAAACTTACAAAAAAATCGAAGGGAACAAGTCTTAGATTTTGAAATTATTATGCCAGAAGAGGAAGTTCCTAACAAAGTGGTGAACGGTACACTTATAATCTATTATAGGATTTACATTGTTTTATTTGATTTTGGTTCTACCCACTAATTTATTTTTGTTGACTTTTCTAAGGTTATAGAATCATTTCCTCCATAATTAGATGTTGAGTTGGTTTAGAAAACTCATAATGGTAGGCTGACTGCATCTAATGTCTATAGATCCTCACCTCTAGAATTTTATGGTAATTGTCTTCCTTTTAATCTTGTTATTATTCCTCTAGATAAATCTATTATAATTTTCGATATGGATTGGCTCTCTTAATATAGTACCCATATCAATTATAAAGGAAGAGTGGTTATTTGTGATATTATAAATAAACATGAGATCATTTATTAGTGTGAGGATGAGCTTGAACACATAATTTAAATCACTTATATAATATGGTTTTTTCTTACTATTAATGACGGATATTTATCTCAAATGGGTGGGGAGAAACTCAACACTGAAAATGTGTCAATTATTCATGAATATGTGGAAGTTTTTCCTATGGACATGCCTAGTATTCCCCAGAATCGTGAAATTGAGCTTTCAATAGATCTCATAACTAGTTCTAGGAATAAATTTGGGTTCAACCGTGAAAGTGGCACACAATGAAAGGAAGAAAATTACATTAAATTAGATGGGGTTTAAGTTCTTATTTATAGGTGAATGTATAGTGAATTTCAAATAGTTGAAGAGATGGTTGGTCAGTACACCTGTGCTTATACTACCCTACAGAGTTGAAGGGTTTTTTATCTATAGTGACTCATCACATAACGAATTGAGATGATTCCTCTTGTATAATGATATGGTTATAGATTATGACTCTCTCTACTTAAAAATTTAGTGATAAATCACTTGACCCCTGATTTGGAGTTGACAGTAGTAATTTTTACTTTGATGAAAAGTATGCATTATCTATATGGTCAAATGTGAGATATATATAATGATAATAAAATCTGGAAGAATATATTTATATTAAAAGGGATGAATATGCACCAAATAATATGTTTAGAGTTGATTACAGTTTATTTTTGTCAATACATTAACACCCTAGGTAGGTGAATAAGGTCATAGATGCTCTGAATCGGAAAGACAATGATAGTTTTTACATTATGAGGATTAATAGAGACAAAATATTTATGGAAATATAAAAGATGAATCTTGAAATAATGATGAATGGGTAAAGATTATATCTTTCTTAGATGAATGTTCAACCATCTATCCATACATGGATTAAAGAGGCATATAAGGAAAATGATGAACTATAAAAGAAGTTTAAAAATGTTCATAAGTTCAACATTAATTGTGATGGAATAATATAGTTTAAGAAATGTGTAAGTGTTCCTTAAATAACATATTTGAATAATGATCTATTGGAAGAAGATTGTTGTTTATCATTCTCTATTCATCATGGAAGTAAAAATATGTATAGAGATCTAAAAGAGTATTTGTGCTGGGACAACATAAAGTGAGATTCCTAATTTTGTATCTTAATTCATGTTATTTTAGAAAGTTAAGGCTAAGAGACTTAATTTTAACGGGATGTTATAACCATTACCCAAACCTGAATGGAAATGAAAAAAAAAATAACCATATATTTCATCATTGGAATCCCCAAAACATATAAAAGGAATAAATGATAAATGGGTTATAGTTTATCACCTTAAAAAAAGAATATATTATCCCTATTTAAGATGATTTATCTCTAGATAATATTATTCAATTAAATATTAAGAAAGTTGTAATATTTCATGGTGTACCTATCTCAATTGTATGTAATTAGGATCTTTGGTTTACCTCAAAGATTTGGAGATGTTTTCAATAGGCTCTTGATATGGAGTTGAGTTTTAGGACTTCTTATAATCTTCAAATAGATGGTTAATCTAAGAGTATCTATAAAACTCTAGAATAAATTTTGAGATATTTCTCTATGGATTTCAACTTTTTGGGATAAACACATTCCCTTTGTGGACTTCTCTTACAAAAATACCTTTCACCTGATCATTCAACTAGATCCTTATGGAGCCCTTTATGGTATAAAGTGAAAAACTCCATTGTATTGGGATGAAGATGGAGAAATAAAGATATTGGGACCTAATATTTGGATAAATGGAAGAGAATGATAGATCAGTTGAACACTATATTAGGATTTCTCGGAGTTGATAAAAACGTTATGATGAAAATCACTGAAGAGATCTATAGTTCAAAGTTGATGACAAGGTATTCTTATAAATATCTCCTTGGAAAAAGATTATGATATTTGGAATGAAAAGGAAGATAAGCCCCATATTTATTGGTCCCATTTATATTCTTCATCCCATAATGGAAGTATCTTATCTCATAGTTCTTCCGCAAAATCTCTCCCACGTTCACGATATATTTCATGTCGCACTTTTAAAGAAGTACATACATCCTTCAAATATATCGAAGTCAAAAGTCCAACCACTAGAGAAAGATAAATCTTATGAGGAATAATTTTTCGAGATGCTATATTTTAAGAGATAAAGTGCTATAAAACAAGAACACTAACCTGGTCAATGTTTTATGGCCAAAACGTAAAATTAATGAAACTACGTGATAACCTGAGGATTTGATAAGGAAGACGAATCCTCATGTTTTTGTAAGGGAGTGACAAAATTTTTAGTTAGGAATTATTTTTAAGGGGTAGAATATAAAACTACAATAGTATATAATATACTTATTTTTAAATAATTTATTTTATTTTTATCTTGTGTTGCATCAAACACCAACTCTAACAAACGATGATATATTATTAAAAAATTAGAATCATTACCTAGCCGTTAAATTGGTGGGTATGAATGAAACTAACTAAATTATAAAAAATTAATGATTTTAAAAAGTATAAAATAAATCAATTAGTTATCAATTAATTAGAAATTTAAATAAAAATAATTTGAAAATAAAAGAAATATATTTTTCTGAAATATGTTTTTAAGCGTACAATGTGTTTTTACATTATTAAATTAAATTAATCACTATTGGTGAGTGATTTTAATTAAATTTACATATTATATGTTTTATAATTCATAAAATATTTTTCTAGTCAATATATAAGAATGAAATCATATTTATGCTTCAAAACTGTATTTTTATAAAAAGTAGTTTTGTCACATTTTTCACAGTTATTTTTAATTTAATTGTTTTTCAATTTTTGAAAATACATTTGAAAAAATTAACACAATTTTTATGATAAAAATTTTAAATTTATCTTCTTGTTAATTTTTGAGAATTTTCATAAAATATTTGGTTTTTAATGAATAGTGAAAACAATAATTTTGTTAAAAATGTAATTTTTTATAGAATTTACAAAATTACATTTTGTTTTAAAATGGTTTTAAAAGAATATTTTATTTTATTTTATTATTATTAATCTAATTTAGGTTATTGGATTAAATTTTATGTTTATATTTCATATAAAAATTTCTATACCTAATAAATATTTTTTTAGAAAGTAACTTTTTTTCCACGATTAGATTGATAAAATAGATTTCACATTTAGAATCATCATAATTAATATTAGGTAATATGGTCAAATTAATTTTTTGAAATAATTCATAATAAACTATATAAATAATTTACCAAGGTTAAGGTTAAAATGAGTTTTTTGGGGGTTAAACTAAAAATATAAGGATAAGTTTTCCAATTAAACTTGTCAAAATCTAATTGGATGGAAAATTTTGATTTTATCATATAAAAAATTCAAATATATATATATATATTTGGTTGATTTTTACCAAGTAATTAATTTATTATTTTTTATTATTTTATGAAATTTCCATGTGGGTCCCCTCCCCACTTATAAAAGGACACCCCCTCTCCTTCCTCCCACACATCAAGAGCCTTTTGGGTTAGCCAAGACTTTACCAGGTCTCTTCTTTAATAAACTTTCCACATCCTAAAATCCATGGTTGGATCATAAAATCAATCTAGGATGGTTATGTGAAATCTATAACAATTTTTCTGATGATATGAAGGTTCAAACATGCATAATTAAAGTCAAACCTAAGGTAAGGGTTTTTTCAAAATATCATTATTATTCAAGATTTTTTACATATAAACTGGGGATATTATTTTATATTTCTATATAAATCCCAATATATTTTGTTCATATATATTTATTCCCTAAGAATATATTTTTTCTTTCACATACCTCTCTTTATGTACTGAATAAACAAAAAGAATATTGTTAAAGATAGCTGAATTTATTTCACTCATTGGTTGAAAATGTTTTCAATTACATATCTATATTTTCTATAAATGTTTTCAATAATGTTTTCAATATTCACCTATAATCATGAAAAGTATGTTATACCCCTGATTGACTTTTTTAAAAAAAATAAAAGTAATCTTCTTTTAATTTTTTAAATCAGTTAATTTTTTCTTTTTAAAAAATAGTTAATGAATTTTTTTATTTTAACTTATATGAAATGAATGAAATTTCTTGTCACCATGAAATATAATTTATTTAAATATTCCTTTAAAATTTTATATGTTTCCTTATAAATGAGGTCTTTTCCTTAACATTTTTTGAAATATTTTAGACTTTAAATAGTTGTCTTCATAGAGAAAATGTTATTTTCTTCATGAAGTTTTCTAGTGATAGTCTTAATGTATTTTAATATATTCTAACAACCTTGGATTTAACATATGATAATATAATACAAATATTTCATCTGCCATATTTATATGTATAGTTTGGATCATTCTGACTGGGTAATGTATTGAAATTATGTATGCTAGTTCTTCACATAAGAAAATTAATGATTTCAAGGGATGATTGGTTATAACGTATTGTTTATTCATATTATGAAGTAATTTGAATTATTAAGGGAAGGGCGGGGACAATAATTACATATCCCCCTGATGAATCGTTAAATCTAATGTGACAAATTTGATTGGGTTTGGTTGAGGCCATACCCATTTTTTTAAGTCATCTTGGCATGAGGCATTGACAATATGTTTATTATATTCTTCATTATTAATTACATCATTATGAAGTCAATTATTGATGTCCATGTGATTATTTGAATACTTAATATCCATGGATAAGTTTTAATATCATGTAATTATTTATATGGAATTATTTTCTCATCATTTATTCCATTCATATTACTATTATTCGCAAGTTATTTTGTAAATGAATTATTGTTTCAGTTATTTATCATTACATATTGATTATTCCTTATTGAATCATGATATCGTCCACTATATATATAACCTAGTTGATAATTTTCTCTCACCTCTTTCCAATGATTTACATTCCCCATGAATGTAGTAAGTGTATTATGATTGATAAGAAAATATAATATGATGGAAATAATGAGGATCTCATAGAATTTTTTTTTGTATTTAGGTTTTTAATAAAAACATTTATTCAAGTATGTATCTAGTTAACTCTGACTACTAAATTATTTGGTACATTGGGATGTGATGGCATATACATAACACCAATGAAATAAAGTAACCATCATCTCTAGGACATTAGATTCACTGAGTTTATTGGTTATGTTCAGTTATAAATGGTTATTTGAAATATAAATTATTATAATATTAATTTATTTTTATTTTTTATTTATGAAATAATTACCCTAAATTATTATGAAATGTCGACACAGTGGTTGGGAAAATTGAAGATAAATCAATTTAATGATTTTAAAGACAATAAAATTAATATTATTTTGTGTAATTTATATATTCATTTGAATTTTATAGATCAATATAACATATTAGGGATCTATAAAAGGTCTATATTTGAGTTATTTTACTATATTGATGTCATTATAGTCAAATTAAATGAACAGTTCCAAAAAATGACATTAATTGTATTTTAAAATAAAAAATATTTTATTAAGGGATTTAGAATTTATAAAAAAAATATATTAATCAAATTGAATGGGATATGGTTTAAAATATTAATCATGGTCTATTTTTGGGTCACTTTTACTTTTATAATAACTTTCTTTACTCCTATAATGTATAAAACATTCCTGTCGTGGTAATAATCAAAATTGTTAATGAGGGTTAAAATAATAAGATAAGGGTGAAAAAATAACCTAAACTAATCCAAATTTTATTAGATGTGATGATTTACACTCATCCTGATTATATATTTTAAATTCAAAAATTTATTTATATTTTTTCAAGAAAAATAATTTAAATTAATCTGATACTTAAAGTATTTCCAAGAGTCCCCCCCTCACTTATAAACGGAATCCTCTCTACTTTCTTACTCATACATTTTCAGCACTATATTTTGGATCCACCATACCCAAGTCTCTACCTAACATTACTCATTACATCCTAGGGGTCTTTTTCTCACCAAAATTCCAAACCTAGTAGTATTATGGTGTTATCTAAATAGGTTATCTAAGTAGAAGATCGAAATTCTAACTGTCATACTTCAAGTTTATTTATTCTCCCACCTCCATCAAAAATTATTTAACCATGGTGAAATAATAAAATATGTATCTACGAGATACTAAAATGTTATTATGATTATATTAAAACATTTTTTCATCTCCTTTTCCATCTTATGGTAAATTGAAACATCGCACATGCACACATGTGGATTAACACATCCATAAAGCAATGTGTTTCATTTTCCATCACTTCATCACATGTATATTTATATTTATGTATTTAATGTATGTATATATGATATTCATGAAATTATTATCATTCCAAAAAGATAATATATCATCTTATTTATTACAATTCCATCTGTTAGAAAATGGTAACATTGTTCATACATATGCGTGGATTATCAACTCCACCAAGTAATTTGAATAATTTCTCCTATATGTATTTCATAGATGGTAATAAAATTTATTTTAATGTATAAAAATGTATTATTATTTAATGATAATAATTCTTGAAATTATTTAACAATTTCCCCTCTAACCATGATCAACCTACGGAAATTGTATTGGGATTATGAATTGAACATCCCTAATCCTATGATGTAAACTAAACTAATTATGTAACTAAATAAAAATAATATTAAATGTAATAAAAGGGATAATAATAATTTAATAGTTATAAAAACATTTCTTTTTCAATTAAAAAAATTACCTATGTTAAATTTTCGGTCATATAAAGAACATATTTAATGAGTGGGACTCAAGATAAGGGGCTTCCTTTAAAAAAATCTTTTAATGTTTCCCTTACATATTTTTTTATTCCATGGTCATATAATATTAAATAATTAAAAAAAATTATTTAATCTTAAATTATTGTTAAAATTTATTTTTAATGATATTTTAATTTCTTTAACATGTTTTAGAAATGAATTATTTTAATGTTTTTCATACGGGTCACTTTTGTCTCTTTTAAATATTGTTTAAATGAATGTTTTTATTTATAATATATGACACAAGTGGAATTTATCAACATAAATAATATTATTTTCTTGGAATCTTACATTACAAGTATTCATGGTTATTTTTAAATGAAATAATTTCCATGATATTTTGGTAATTTTTTATTTTAAAAAGTTTTAAAGAGAAAGAATCATTTCACACAATATCTTGTGCTAAAATGTAATGTTTTTTGTTATGGGTTAAAAACATAAATAAGGGGATTATGATATAAAAGTTAAAGAATATAATTCTTTTGTTTATGATATGTTTCTTTCTAATTAAATATAAATATGAGTGAGTTCAATGTAGCTTATACGACGGGTGATCCCTATGTAATATGTATAATGGGTGAGCCTAATATAGATCTCAAATTAATTGGGTAATGTTCCTTGTCTTAAAATTGAATAAGGATGGAGTTAATCATAGTGATTTCACATCTGTATTTTACTGGGCTCTAGTTTCGGGTGACATGATTTTAACAAATGTTAACAATATAATTCGATAAGTTTGTTAAAAGGGTTTTTATTAGATTATTAGTGTTTTTAATGGTTTTATTTTAGAATATAATGTCTATTTTTAGATGTATGGTATTTATTTCATACGCTCAATTAATATTTACATAAATTTAAACCTTTTATTAGTTTTCATTTTTCTACTAGACTAATAGATTTCTTACTTTTGTGTCTCTTGATAATATTTTTGTACTCATACAAGTATGTAAATGTTTTTCATGGGGTTTAATGATGACTAAGAATAATGAAGATGTTTAGTTGAAATTCTTGATGAATTTTCATGAAAATAATTCTTATTTATTATTAAAAGTTTTATATTATGGGGAAATTAATACTAAGTAAAATTATCCACTTTGTAAAATATGTTTTCTTATTTGAGAGTTACGACCAATGATCTAAAATTTCGAATTGTTAAGCTTCTAGAATTGTAATAAAGTTAAATCATGATTAAAAACTCAAGATTATTTAATGTTTTTCATTTGGGTCCTTATATTTTTTATCAGAAAAAAATTAGATAACTTTAGAGGTTAGGATAATGTTAATATAATAAATTTGAGAAGTTCTACTTTATAGTTAATTTGAAATGATATAGCCTTTGAATATTACGGTGTTGCCTCATCTAATCAATTCAAATTTCTAATATTTTTTCAAAGAGGAAATATGTAATAAAAACTAGGAAGGTATCAAGAGGATAATTTCATTCTAAATCAATATCCTAGAATTGGTTCAATTTTAAGTGAGTTATTTTCTGTAGCGCAGTATTAGTTGAAATAAGATAAAAATAGTGGTTGAATCCATGTTAGATAGAAACCTGATTTATCATAGAGGAACATGTATATAGTTGAGTATTATATAAAATATTACCCTATATAATTTTTTGTGGCCTCCAAAGGTATTTTAAGGATGGATCCATACTCTATAAAAGATATTCAAAGTCATGGAATGTTAAAAACATCAAATTGTTACTCTTGTTATTTTCTGTTTTGAAGGTGAAGTTTATCGATAGTGCTCATTAGTTAAGAATACCATATATAGAAGAGATTTATTACATGGAATGGGATATAATTTAGAATATTTTTTTGGGTAGATATTTACCTAAGTTAGTTTGACTCATAATGGAGAATGAATTCTTGGAATTGAGGTAAAAAGATGAAGATTTTTTCTATGTATAATGAAAATTTTACAATATAGTCCAGGTATGCATAAAATTTTATATTGGACATTGATAAGAAAATTAATATATTTTAATCATGATTAAGACCCTATTTATGAAGATATTTTTCCTCTTGATAATTTAACATTTATGAGAGTATTTTTCTTCATGATGAGAAAGTTCAGATATATTTTTTTACACTAATCTGCCTCAAGATGAAAAGAGTAAGAAACAGTCAAGATGGAATTAAATAAACAATAATTAAACTATTAAATATGAATTTAATCCCCCCAAATATTCCTAGTGTGGAAAAAACATTTCACGTAATGTTTGACAGGATTTGGAAGGTGTTATCGGTGTGGAAAGTTTGGTCATATGGCTTGTGATAGAAAAGAAAAGATTCATGAACAATCTCAGAATGAGGTAACTGATATCCAACCAAAGAAGAGCTGTTTTTCTTTTAGTGAGTTAAGAAATTATGAAAACATAGTTCCAATGTTAATTAATGACGTTAAAAATCATCAATATTGAAAGAAAAAAGGTGTGGAAATCATTTTTTACTAATATTGTTGATGTCGGTTCATCTGATGAAGTGTTGAAAAGTTTTTTACTTGTTTATTCAAATTATGTTGATTCTTTATTTGACCCTAGATCATCACATTCATTCATTTCATAGATATTTGAAGTTAAAATAGGAATACCACTTCATTAAAATAATATTGATCATTTTGTGAAAGCATTAGGTAGAAATATTAAAGCAACCAAGATTTATAAGAATATTTCTATTGTTATCAGTGGGATGGTCTTTCCTACAAATCATTTGTAACTTCCCATCGAAGAGTTTGATATTATTTTTGTGTATGGATTAGATTTTAATTTATCACTCTAATATATATTGTATAGTAAATAGAGTTATATTAAATGATTTCATACATTTGATAACATATCGAAAAACTGATCAATTAATTAGAGATTCTATTAAATGTTACAAAGATCATATTGTTTAAAATAATGAAATTATTCATATTAGTGACATTCTAGTGGTAAATTCATAAATGGATGCAATTCTTAATAATTATCCAGTTGGTATTCAAAATCGGGAGGTTGTGTTTATTAGTGACTTAGTTCCTCATGCAAATAAAATTTCAAAACCCCCTTATCAAATAGATAAAGTAAAACAATTTTAATTGAAAAAAATATTTAGAGGAATTACTTGATAATGGTTTAATTTATTTGAGTTCTACATCATGGGGTAATCCTATTTTATTTTAAAAAAGATGGTTCAGTGAGACTTTTCATTGATTATAGAACACTAAATAACATCACCATTAAAAAATTATATCTTTTTCCTTATATCGATGATTTTTTTATCAACTGTAGAGAGTATAATATTTTTTGAAGGTTAATATCCATTCAAGGTACCATAATTTGAATTTTAATGAGTAAGATCTTCCAAAGATATCATTTCAAACTAGATACGGGCAATAAGGGTTTATATTTGTAAAATTTGGGGTGTCTAATACACTATATGTATTCATGGATATTATGAAGAGTGTTTTCTATGACTATTTAGATATGTTTTTTGTTTTTTTATTTATGATATATTGGTATATTCTAAAATTTTTTAGGATCATGAAATATCCAAAAGGATATTTTTGAAAACCTTAAAATAAAATAAGATATATGGAAAATTTAGTAAGTGTTCATTTTGGTTGCAATATATTTATTTCCTTAGGAATATTTTTCTTTAATAAGGAATAACATTTGACAATGTTAAAACTAAATTTGTTGAATAATGGACAATACATACCAATGTCTTTGTGATTTATAGTTTTCTTAAATTAGTGGGTTACTGTCACCGTTTTGTTTGAAAATTTGTCTAGTTTTATAGCCCACTAACAAAGTTAGCTAAAAAAGGTGTTAAATATATCTATAAAAAATTGTGAGATTATTGTTTGGATGAATTGAAAATAAAATTGGTGAATGCTATAGTTTTGGATCTACCTTCTTGAGATAATAAATTTTTCATATATAGTTATGCTTTATTGAAGGGACTTTTTTGTTTTATGATACAAAATGACTTGGAAATTTATTATGATTCATGTCAACTAAAACCTCATAAGTAAAATTATCATCCACATTATCTATAATTAACAATTGTGGTTTTTGATTTTAAACATTGGATGTGTCATTTATATAATTTGTGAAATATATTTTTATAATAAAATTTTAATTTTTATATTAACTCATAAAGATCCTAACATGTGGTTGAGATGATAGGTGGATCTTATTAAGTATTATGATTCCATGATTAATTATCATTGTGGAAATTAAAACAATGAATTTGATGATTTGAGTCCAAAAAATATTGCATCATTTACTATAATACATTTGGAACATTATCCTTTAGTTAATAATTTAATGAATAGTGATCTAGAAATTGTACGTCCAGGAACTAACTTTATTTTGATTTAGGTTTTAGTGTAGTAGACATTTCCAGATAGAAGTAATATAGCTATGAATGAAGAACATGATTTATAAGGAAATGTGAAACTAGTAAATAATGGTATGTTACATGAATTTAAAATTGAAGATGAAAGTGTTTGGTGATTTAGGAAAAGTTTGTGTATTCCATCTATCTACCAGCCTGAAAAGGTATTGTTGAGAAAATATCACAACTCTCCCTTTTATATTCATCCCAACAGTACTAAGATATATAGGGAACTTCGAGAATATTACAGATTGGATAAAATAAATAAAGTTATTGGAAATTTCCCATGAAATATTTGACTAGTCAGTGGATTAAATATAGAAAAAAATTACATAAATAGATGGATTATCCTTTTCTAGGGCCAATGGGAAAGTGGTAAAATATATCCATGGATTTCATAGTGAGGTTACTAAAGACATATTCAGATATTAATGTTGTTTGGGTTATTTTTTATCAACTAACCAAACCTACATGTTTTCTTCCCATTCAACATACTGTGTATTTATATCAGCACTCTTGACTATAACTTAAACGTATAGTAGGATTCATGGATTTTCTCTCCATATTGTATCTTACAATGATCCAAGATTTGCTTCCAATTTTTTTAAAGTCCTTCAAAATTCAATGGGTACAAAATTGAATTTCATTACATCATTTTATTCTCAATATATGGATAGTCAGAGAGAACTATTTAGATATTGGAATACAAGTTCTATGCTTATACAATAGATTACCATAATATTTGGGATCAACATCTTTAATTATATAATTTTTTATGTAAGAATTGTTTCCATTCTAGTATATACATGGAATCTTTTGGGGCATTATAAGGAAATCGGTTCTGGACACTAGCTTGTTGAGATGATGTATACAAAATATATTTATTATAACTAAAGTTTTTCTAACAAATGGTAGAGAATGTGAATATTATTCAAAAACATATCATAATAACATAGATTATGTAGAGAAGCTATGTAGATAACTGGAGGAAATATATTCCTTTCAAGGTAGTTGATGATGTTTTCCATAAATTATCTCCATAAAAAAGTGTTATGAATTATGATGAAAAGGGGAGACTAAGTCTTTAATTCAATAGAGCATATGAAATCCGGGATAATTTTTGATCATTTTCTCACAAAGTGAACTCGTATTCGATTTTATCTCAGACACATAACATATTTCATTTTTTGTTGTTAAGAAAATAGGTGTCAGATGATTCTCATATTAATAGCCTTGGATTAGTACCATTGGAATAAAACCTTTACTATAAGGAACAACTAGTTCATTTCTGTTACCGTAGAAAGAAAATGTTTTGGAATAAGGTAATCCAACATGTGAATGAGAAAATGTTATGAAGGAGAAATATGCCCACTCGTTTAAGTAATTAATAAAATTGTGAGGTTGAAATTTACAAATGGGGGACAATATATCAACACAAGTAAAATTAATAGAAAATAAATTTCTTTTCTTATAAATATTCATTAATTAAATTTTATAGATTTATATTCATTATATGAATATTATGTAATATTTCAATCAAAAAAGGAAATAGTTTTATTCTTGTTAAATTTGTTTCCATGTATTATAATGTTTTTTTAATGTTTAATTTATAAATTTTAGAATTTGAATATGAAAAAATGAACATTATTATTAAAATAATTCAATCAGAATTATCTTAGGATGAAATTTTGGTATTTTTCTAAAAATGATGATTTTTAAATCAATTTTGAAAAATATTGTTTTCTATAAAATTGTAATTTATTTTAATTAAAAAAAGTCATTTATAAGTATAATTTTATCATAAAGTAATATAAGTCTACTTTATTTATAAAAAATCTAATTAATTACATAGGAATCTTCATTATAACTGATTTTTTATAAGGTCATTTTTTGGTTTAAAAACGCATTTTTCTAAACGTTTTTTTATTTTGGTTTACTTTTTAATATTAAATTAATTCCTTCCTCTTCTAGAAATTCAATATTGAAAATTTTATCCAATCTTTGGAAATAGTATATAAAAAAATTAAATATTCCCCTTTCATTTTTTATGCTATAAGTAATAACTGTAGTAAATATGTGTATGCTTAGTAAGGGTAAATCAGATAATTAAGGTTAAAAATAATGTGATAAGTCCAAAATATCTCCCTAAAATTGAAATATATTTTATTAAATAATTATTTTTTAACATTTACAATAAAATTTTATAACATATTACAAGTTCATCACACATTCCTTTGATTATGACCATAATATAATTTTAAATAGAGAATAAAAACAAAATGTCACTCTCTTGGTATTAATATCTCTAAATTTTTAACATAAGGATAAAATGGAGTGATATTAAATTATAAATGGTTATTATAAATATTATTTTTTTATCATGGTAATTTATTATTAATTTTTATTGATTAAATAATTGTCTTGAATGTTTGTGCAACACTGACACTGTGCTTGTTCATGCAGTAGAAAAATTTTGTAAGTGTTTCTAAAATCACTACAAGTGATATTGTATGGGAGAGTTTGGGTATCAAAAAAATTTAATAGGTCAATATAACATATTAGGGTAGTTTCAATAGTTTATATGTTAATTCCACTATTATAATTATGCAATTAAAGTCAAATTAAATGAATTGTTCAATAAATTATATTAATGGTATTTTATAATAAATAATATTTTATTAAATCATGAAAAATTTATTAAAATATTATCTTTGGAAATGTAAATGGTAGATGGTTTATAATATCAATAATTTTCTATTTGTTTCCTACTTTCCTTTTATATAATCTTTATTGACACTTATAGTGTAAAACATTTGATGTTGTGGTAATCATGAAAATTGTTAAAGGATGTTAAAACAAACAGATAAGGTTGAAAACATCACCTAAACTTATACAGATTTTATTTTACGGAAGGATTTAGAATAATATTAATAAAATATTTTAAATATATCAATTAGGTTCTATTTTAAAATGATAACTAATTTATATTAATTTAATACTTTAGGTAATTCCAAGAGTTCTCCTCTTCTCAGTTATAAAAGGGAACCTCTTATCCTCTCTTGATCACATATTTTTAGCACTCCAGTTTGGCCAATACATTCCAAATTATCTCTCTAACTTCACTCCATACTTCATAGAGGTCATGTTCTCACAAAAATACCAATTCTATAATGATTCTTAGGTAAACCAAAGAGGTTATCCAATGAGAAGGTATAAATCATAACCTACCTATTTCATATTTATTTCTTATTACACCTTCATAAAATATTCTTATACCATGATGAAATATTAAAATAATTATATTAAATATACTGAAAAAAATTATGATTATGATATAACCATTTTTCATCTCCTTTTCCATACTGTCATAAATTAAAACATTGCTTTCACATGTGTGTGGATTACCACCTCCACAAAGCATTGCATTTTGTTTTTTATCACCAATACTCATTGTCATTTATAATGATGAATTTAATATATATATATATAGTATTCATGAAATTATTATCATTATTTAATAATAATATATCATCTATTTTTTTACATTTTCATTTGTTGTAAAATGATAACGTCATTTATTCCTGTTTGTAGATTACCACTTCCATGAAGTGATGAGATTCATTAATCTTGTATTCCATTCATGTATGATTATAAAATTTTTTTAATGTATAAAAATTATTATTATTTCGTTATTAATATTCCCTATATTATGGAATAATGGACTATTTGACCACGGTAATCCTTCTAAAGATATTTTGGGATTATGAATTGAACGTCCACAAAACATCTAATGTAAACTTAACCGATTATTTAACTAAAAAACATTATAATAAATAAAATAATATAGATAATAGTAATAGAAAAAACAAGAAAAAGGATTATTAAGTAATTAAATAATGAAAATAAATTTATTATTCATGAATATAAAGAACGTACATGAAACATTGGACATAAGGTAAGGGACATTCTCTTAAAAATATATATTTTACTTTTCTCTTCAAATTATTTATCTTCCATGTACATATTCATTCAAATATTTCAAGAAATTTTTTATATATTTTTCAATGGTTTCTAAATGTCATTTTTAACCATATTTTACTTTACCATGGTATAAGAAAATTAATCTTTTTAACATTTTTTGTACTTGTTACTTTTGAAATTTTTTACCAAAGTGTAAAAGACGCTTTTATATTAACATATATGGAATTAATGGAATTTCTCATTTAAATGAATTTTTATTACTATTATGATTCCATTACATGATTCCATAGTAATTTTCAAAATGATATATTTCCAAAGTAGTTTATTTAATTTTACATTTAAAAGGGTTTTTAAGAGAAATAGTAATTTATTCCTATTTTTATGAAAAAATAGAATATGCTTTCCTTATTGGTTCAAATTATTTTTTCATGGATTTTATGATAAAAAGTTGATAGAATAATTATTTTTGATATGATTGTATGGAATTAGAGATGAATATAGGTGAGCCCAATATGGTTTAAATAATGGGTGATACCAAAACTGCTCTCTAATTTATTTGGAAATATTCATTATCTTCAAAGGAAAAAATTAAGGAGTTTAATGGGGTAGTTTCTCCTATAAATTTAATTGGACACTAGTTATTTTTATATTATTTTAACTTGTGTTATGAATATAAATCTATAAGTTTCTTAAAAGGGTTTTTGAATTTCTAACTAGAGGTTTTAAATTTTTTATTTGAGAAAAAAGTGTTTCTTTCCAGGTGAATATGATTTATTTTACGTTCTAATAGAAAAATGTGATAATGGTAAAAAATTGTGGTTTTTATGTTTTTCACTAGATGACAAAATTTCTTTCTTCTTTGTCCGTAATGATCTCTTTTATGAATATTTTATGTTATTAAATATTTTTTATATGGTTTAAGGATGAGTAAGAATAAAGGATAATTCAAGTTGAAAGCTGTAATGATTTTTTATGAAAAGAAATCATGTTTTATTTTAAAAAAAATTGTGAAAAAATGGAATGTCAATATGACAACCCTGCTTTTATTACATACTTAAACATGATTTATTACATAAAACTTCACTTGATACAACAAAGAAGATCAAGAGGTTTAGTGTCTTCAGGGCTTAGGACCATTACATAAAAACTTAAAACATGAAATACAACATATTTATTGAAAAAGTCCTTTACATGACCACTACATTCCCTCGTACATAGCATTGCATGGGATAACCTGAGGACACGCATAAGAAAAGGGTGAGATATAAAGCACAGTAAGGGAGTACACATGGAATAACATGAGGAGTACAATACATGTTAGACAATAGGCACATAAACAGAGCATATAAGAAACATGAACATAAAGTCATGATAAAGCATGATAATTATAACATTGAAATGTGGAAACAACACTTAACATGGAATTAGCATGAGCCAAGGCTCATTGCACATGGAGCATGAGTAAATCCTCATTGCACATAAAGCATGAGTAAAACCTCATTGCACTTTAATTATAATGAGTCAACACACATTGCACATGACTTGTAATGATACTATACATTACCCAATGCATTGGAGCGCTATAAGGGTGCACCCTTCTTAAACATTTCATTTCATGCATAAGTGTGCCACATGGATCATAAAACATGGATTCATAAAAGATAATAATTTATTCCACGATAAAGGAATGTGGAATTCATACATGAAACTTTATAATCAATAAGTAAATGTGAATAAAGGTGAATACCCTTGATGGAGAAATGGGCATGGTATTCACTACACAATGACATTGGCTTAGAAAATCGGTGCGATTTTGACAGCATAATGGTGTGACATAAGAATTCATAAAAATGGTTGATGAGTGAGAAATGGGTTCATCATCATATTTACATGAAATGGAAAGTAAGTAGGTCATATAGATACATGTCCAAACAATTTAAATGTAATTTAGATTCATGATACAAAATTATTGCTTGAATGTAAAAGAAGAGAGAGAAGTTCCCTTCAGAATTTCGGCATAGTAACGGGTGTACATGGGAGTAATTAAATGAGAGAGAAAGGGGTCTCCCATAATTCAAACAATAAGAGAGAAGTATGGGGGAGGTGAAAACCCATATCCCAACATTCATAATTGAAATTAAAAGGGTAATACAACTTAAAGAAAATTGACAAAAATGAGAAAGGAAGAAAAAACCCTTACTTGGAAGTGTGCTTCCAAAGGCTAGAGAGAGGCTTATGAGAGGCTTATTGGGATCTTGGGGAACCTTGGGAGGATTATAGAGAGAGTAGGGTAGAGGTTGGACGAACTCCAAAGGCTTTGAGTGAGGAGGAAGTGGGGGCTTGGGTGAGTTTATATAGGAAAGGTGAGGGAATTCTTTATTATTTAGGTTTGGGACCCCTTATATTAAATTAATCCAAACCACAAACCATCCCATGGTTTTTGCCCATGGTTTTTGGAAAAGGGAAGAGGAAAACAATATTTTATAAGGATAAAGTCCTAGCTTCTTAAAATATTAGGGTTGCTTATGTGGAGGTGAGTCACACTCCCATTGAAATTAATTTAAAAAGGCAAGGTGTTGAATAAGTCTTGAAGGGTCCATTAATGCTTTTAAAAGTAAGTTAAACAAACCCAAAATCACATTATTTTAATTTTAAAACATATATTGGGCAAACATAAAGATTATAGTATTTTATTACATCACTATTGGGTAATTATGATTTCATAAAACACATTATATATTTAAATGGTATTTAATTTTTACTCAAAAATTTGACTGTCTCAGTAAATTATGAAAAATTCACCGTTGGATAATTTCAACGTCTTGATACCAAAAATAACATTTATTTTATCTAAATAATTTTATAAATAGGTTAATTTTCACTTTTAAAATAAAAACTGACATTTATCCAAAATGCATAGGTTTGGACAGAAATGGCTTTCAAACCTTAATAAAAATTATAATTGCATTCATAAAATTATAAGATCATTTATATTTAATAAAAATTAATTTAATAATAACACTAATATTTTATTAAAAAATTTTTTAATTAAAAAATACCTTAATTCAATAAAATATAATTCTTAGTTAAATAATAACAAAAAAACACTATTTGTACTTTAAAAACTATTTACAATGTATAAAAAATGACTAGAAATTATATTCATTATTATATATATATAAATAATGTACATGAACATAGTAATACTTATTTGTTACATAACCCCTTAAAACAGCTGCATAAGACCTAAGGGTAAGGTGTGCGATGGTGACAGACTCTTGGGGTGGCTCGGATAGCATCGCTCGAGTGGTAATTTCAATCAACTTCCACTTTTCCCGTAGACGGTCATGTTCGAGCTTGAAAAGATGATGCTTAGCTTGGGCTTGGTCAAGGGCGAAGCCCAAAGACGCCACCTCTTTTCCTAGCTCTGACAAATAGGCTTCGTATGGAGCAATTCTACTGGACGAGGCCATCGCTTGTTTTGTCTAAGTAAAATTGGATGTGTTAAAGCCCTATATTTATACTAATAATGAGATTATTGTTCAACGACTATATTAGCAACGGTCTAAATTATTAACATAAAAGCAATGAAGTTGAAATTTTATATAAAAATTAAGAGACATTTAATTAGATCAAGAAGGATTTCTATTAATGAAACTTTGGTTCGTTACAATATTCCCCCCTTAAGAAATTTCTCCCTCGAAATTTTCCTTTTCCCACACTAAAACAAATGTGGGTAACTCAGCTTCATCATATCCTCTGATTCCCAAGTATCTTCTTCAAACTTGTGTTTTCTCCACAACACCTTGACGGGGGGCATTGTCTTATTTTGTAGAACATTTTCTCTGCGATCTAAGATCTTCACTGGTTACTCCTCATAAGAAAGATCATCTTCCAATTGTACCACCTCATAAGAGAGTACATGTGAAGGGTATGGTATGTACTTCCTTAAGAGGGATACATGAAAGACATCATGTACTTTGGAAATAGTAGGTGTAAGTGCAAGTCAATAGGCCACAACCCCGACACGATCAAGAATCTTGAAGGGGACGATGTACCTTGGACTTAACTTCCCATTCTTTCTAAACCTCATGACCTTATTCTATGGAGATATGCATAGAAATACCATGTCTCCAACTTTAAACTCAAGGTCTCGTCGACGGTTATCTCCATAACTCTTCGGTCAACTCTGAGCTTCTTGGATATGTTGCTGAATGGTTTTCACCTTCTTTACCATTTCCTCGACCATTTCTGTTCCAAGCAACTTACGTTCACTGACCTCATCCCAACATGTCGGTGTTCTGCACCTTTTCCCATACAGGGCTTCATATGGTGCCATTTGGATGCTTGAGTGGAAACTGTTATTATAAGAGAACTCAAAAAGAGGAAGATGTTGATCCCATCCTCCTTTAAAGTCCATTGAGCAGGCTCTCAACATATCCCCAAGTGTTTGGATAGTCCGCTCAGATTGGCCATCAGTTTTAGGATGATAGGCCGTACTGAAGTTCACTTCAGTATTCAGAGCATGTTGAAGACTCTTCCAAAACATAGAGGTGAATCTTGGATCTCGGTCAGACATAATAGATAGTGGTACTCCATGAAACCTTACCACTTCCCTGATATCTATCTGTGCCAGTTGATCCAATGAGAAATCCTCCCGAATATCAATGAAGTGTGCAGTCTTTGTAAGACGATCCACAACAACCCAGATTTCATTGTTTCCTTTGGATGTCCTTGGATGTCCGGTGACAAAGTCCATGGTGATGTTCTCCCATTTCCATTCTGGTATGGGCAATGGTTTCATCATCCCCTTAGACATCTACCTCTCTGCCTTCAGTTTCTAACACACCAGGCACTTTGATGTATATTTAGCGATCTCCTTCTTCATATTATCCCACCAAAAGTTTTCTCGGAGATCTCGATACATCTTTGTGCACCCTGGGTGAATAGAGAAATTTGAACTATGTGCATCATCCAAAAGTTCCTTCTTCATCTCCGGACTTTATTGAACACATAGTATTTTCCCAAACCTCACAATTCCTTCTTCATTAACATTAACCTCTGAGGATTTCCCCTTTTTGATAGCTTCCACTTTTTCTTGAATTCCCAGATCATCCTTGTGATCATCCTTTAACCTTTCCAAAAGAGATGGTTGAGAAATAATTTGTGAAAGGATTGATGATGTTGCATTCTCTATGATTCCCATGTCCATATTCATAAAGTCTAAGAAGATTGGATCCTTCTCAATTATCATCATTGATAGAATCGCTGGATCCTTTCTACTGAGGGCATCTACCACTGTGTTCGCTTTCCCAGGGTGGTAATGTATTTAACAGTCATAATCCTTGATGAGATCTATCCATATTCTCTAGCGCATATTAAGCTCTTTCTGTATGAATATATATTTAAGACTCTTGTGTTCAGTATATATCTCACATTTCTCTCCATAGAGATAATGCAGTCATATTTTCAAGGCAAAGATCATAGCCGCCAACTCCAAATCATGTATTGGATAGTTTCTCTCATGGATTTCCAACTGCCTTGAGGCATATGATATAACTTCATCATTCTACATCAGCACACAGCCTAACCCCTTCTTTGAAGTATCACTGAATACCACAAAAAGTTCCCCACTTGTGGGTAAAGTGAGCACAGGCGCAGTGATAAGCCTCCTTTTCAACTCCTTGAAGCATTCTTCGCATTCATCACTCTAAGCAAACATTACTCCCTTCCGAGTTAGCTTGGTAAGAGGTTTGGACAATCGTGAGAACTTTCTCACAAATCGTCGATAATATCCAGCTAACCCCAAGAAGCTATGGATATTCGTTACCGATGTTGGCCTCGGCCATCCCTCAATTGCATATGTTTTGTAGGGATCCACAAATATCCCATTTCTTGTGATGATATGGCCCATGAATGAGACTTCCTTCAACCAAAACTCACACTTTCCGTACTTTGCATAGAGCTTCTCCTTGCGCAAAGTCTCCAGTACAGTTCTTAAATTCTCCACATGATCCTCCTTGGTTTTGGAGTATTTTAGAATATCATCTATAAAGACTACCACAAATTTGTCTAGGTAATCTCTAAAGACTCTATTCATTAAGTCCATGAATATTTCTGGAGCATTGGTCAGTCCGAAAGGCATTACTATGAATTCATAGTGCCCGTATCTTGTACGAAAAGTAGTCTTGGGGACATCTTCCTTCTTCACCCTTACTTGATAATATCCCGACCGCAAGTCCACCTTGGAGAAGTATTGTGCTCCACACAGCTGATCAAACAAGTCATCGATTCTTGGGAGAGGATACTTGTTCTTTATCGTGATTTTGTTAAGTTCATGATAATCGATGCAGAGCTGCATTGACCCATCCTTCTTCTTGATGAAGAGGACTGGTGCACCCCATGGTGAAGCACTTGGGCGTATAAACCCTTTATCCAGATTATCTTGTAGTTGTTTCTTCAGCTCTTCAAGATCAACAACAGCCAATCTATATGGAGTCTTGGATATTTGTAGCGCCCCAGGTATAACTTCAATTGAGAACTCAACATTTCTTCTAGGAGGAAGACCAGACTGTTCCTCAGGAAACACTTCAGCGAATTCCCTCACAATTGGCATTTCTTCAAGGATGGTTTCTTCCTTGGACTCAATCACCAGAGCCAGATACGCATTCTCATAAGGTAGTAATATCCATGCTTGAGATGATGGATCTAAAAGAGATTCATCTTCCTCCTGACACTTGTAATGAATCGGGGGTCGATTCTCCATATGGAGTATGATTTCCCTCTACCGACAATTTATATTGGCTCTAAATAAGGAAAGCCAATCCCTGCTATGAATTGCATCAAATTCCACCAGAGGGAGTATGACGAGGTTTTCCAGGAAATTCAATCCACATATTATAACAGGGGAGGACTTATACTAATGGGATGCAATGATTTCCCCATTTTCCATACTCACCGACATCTTTACTTCAATGATTTTTGGTGGTGCTAGGATTTTTCTACTAAACTTTCGAGATATTAAAGAATGCGTAGAACCTGAATCAAAAAGTAAATTTGCTATTCTTGAATGAATAACTAGCGTACCTGTCACCACATCGTTATTGGGGTTTACTTCGGCATAAGTGATGTAAAAAATTCTTCCTTGCTGCCTTGGAGGTTGTTTGTCGCCTCCGAAAACCCTTGGATTAGGGCACTGATTTGCAAAATGATCTGGTTCTTTGAATTTGTAGAATTGAACAACGCGTTGAGGTTCAAACGGAGCGTTCCTCTCCTATGTCACAACTGTGGGTCAATCTTGCCGATAGTTAACAGCTAGGTGCCCTTCTCTTCCACACTTGAAGCATTTTCTTGTCCCCTTAAGGCAATTTCCAGGGTGATTCTTTCCGCACTTTTGGCAAGTGGGGTGATGGATCTTCTTAGCACTATTGGATTTATCCATCAGACCACCAGCATTGAATTCCACCTTACGCTTCTTGTCCCCATGATACCCATGTGATTCCCCGATCGCCATTTAGACCTTGAGGGCACATCGGACAATTTCCTCATAGCTGTCGAAGTCATGGATCTCTAATGCTTTCCTCAAGCTAGGATTCAGCCCACCAAAGAAGCAGTCAACCTTGCATTCGGGGGTAACGACAAAGACGAAAGCATATCGTGCAGGCCTTTTGGTGTTTGCCTCATATGCTCCAATAGATTCTTCATCTTTTTTCTTGAGGGAAAGGAAGTCCCTTTCCATCTTAATCCAGAGGGTGCGTGGAAAATATTTATCGAAAAACATCTTCTGGAAATCCTTCCATTCCAACGCCTCAATATCCTCCTCAGGCTTCGTATTTTTGATCAACGTCCACTGTTTATCAGCTTCACCCTCCATACGATTGGCATCCAGGAGAACCTTCTATTGTTCAGAAAATTGAAGGACGGAGAAGATCTTTTCAATGGAGTTGATCCATTGTTCAGCGATCGTGGGATAGGATGATCCACTAAAAGTAAGAGGCCTTTGTCTCATGAAGCTCTCGATTGTGACTTGTTCTTTCTTTGGGGTGGTTGAACGTTACTCTTGACCTGTGTTTCTATTCAATGCATGAGTTAGATGAGAGAGAAGCATGACAAAGTTCGTGCTTCCCACACCCATTGGATTGGGGATCTCATTAGTACAGTCATCGCACTGATCTTCACATCGATTGTTAGCCCGAGTCCTCCTATTACTGGACATTGGCTGGAATAAAAGGAATGTTAGGGGTAACACATAATGAGTAATCCAAAGACAAAAGTTTATGACTTATAAATAAACTTTCATTTCCTTAACTCATGAGTCTATAGGCTTCAATCTAGGCTTTTCATGATCTACTTTCTAACATATATTCTTAGGGAAATTTTTTCCTTAATAAGGGTTCATACTAAGATTGTGAATTTATCAAAACATATCCCTCAGGAGTGTCATAACCAATAGTGCAGTAAGGCCTGTTTTCGTGCACCAGTTCCTGTTCGAGTCTAGCTCAAAGCGGTGTTTTCGGGTTTTACCCTTAGGATACATCTGTGCCAGAGCTGCCTCTACCTGCTCGTATCAAGACAGGGATGTATTTCTCTGATAAACCACTTACTCAGTAAATACCAAAACTTAGGGATGTTTTTATTATACTTAGTCTTGTCTATAAGTCTTTACAAGGGTATCTTAATCCCAAAAATAACTAAACCTATCCTCTGATACCAACTATGACAACCCTTCTTTTATTACAAACTTAAACATGATTTATTACATAAAAATACACTTGATACAACAAAGAAGATCGAGAGGTTTAGTGTCTTTGGGGATTAGGACCATTACATAAAAACATAAAACATGAAATACAACATCTTTATTGAAAACTTCCTTTACATGACCACTACATTCCCTCGTACTTAGAATTGCATGGGAAAACCTGAGGACATGCATAAGAAAAGGGTGAGCTATAAAGCCCAGTAAGGGAGTACACATGGAATAACATGAGGAGTACAATACATGTTAGAAAATAGGCATATCAATAGATAATATAAGAAACATGAACATAAAGGCATGATAAATCATGATAATCATAACATGGAAATGTGGCGACAACACTAAACATGGAATTAGCATGAGACAAGGCTCATTGCACATGGAGCATGAGTAAATCCTCATTGCACATAAAGCACGAGTAACCCTATTTGCACTTGAATTAGAATGAGTCAACACTCATTGCACATGAAGTATCATGATACTATACTTTACCCAATGCATTGGAGCGCTATAAGGGTTCACCCTTCTTAAACGTTTCATTTCATGCATAAGTGTGCCAATGGATCATAAAACATGGATTCATAAAACATAATCATTTATTCCATGATAAAGGAATGTGTAATTCATACATGAAACATTATAATCAATAAGTAAATGTGCATAAAGGTGAATACCCTTGTTGGAGAAATGGTCATGGTATTCACTACACAATGACGTTGGCTTAGAAAATCGATGTGATTTCGGTAGCGTAAGGGTGTGACATAAGAATTCATAAAAATGGTTAATGAGAGAGAAATGGGTTCCTAATCATATTTACATGAAATGGATAGTAAGGAGTTCATATAGATACATGTCCCGAAAAATGTAATGAAATTTAGATTCATGATACAAAATTATTGCTTGAATGTAAAAGAATAGAGAGAAGTTCCTTTCGGAATTTCGGCATAGTAACGGGTGTACATGGGAGGAATTTAATGAGAGAGAAAGGGGTCTCCCATCATTCAAACAATAAGAGGGAAGTATGGGGGAGGTGTGAAACCATATCCCAACATTCATAATTGAAATTAAAAGGGTAATACAACTTAAATAAAGTTGACAAAATGAGAAAGGAAGAAAAAACCCTTACTTGGAAGTGTGCTTCCAAAGGCTAGAGAGAGGCTTGTGAGAGGCTTCTTTGAGCTTGGGGCACCTTGGGAGGATTCTAGAGAGAGTAGGGCAGAGGTTGGACGAACTCCAATGGCTTTGAGTGAGGAGGAAGTGGGAGCTTGGGTGGATTTATATAGGAAAGGTGAGGGAATTCTTTATTATTTAGGTTTGGGACCCCTTATATTAAATTAATCCAAACCACACACCATCCCATGGTTTTTCCCCATGGTTTTTTGAAAATGCAAGAGTAAAAAAATATTTTATAAGGCCAAAGTCCGAAATTCTTAAAATATTAGGTTTGTTTCTGTGGAGGTGAGTCACACTCCCATGGAAATTAATTTAAATAGGAAAGGTGTTGAATAAGTCTTGAGGGGTCCATTAATGCTTTGAAAAGTAAGTTAAACAAACCCCAAATCACATTATTTTAATGTTAAAACATATATTGGACGAACATAAAGATTATTGTATTTTATTACATCACTATTGGGTCATTAGGATGTCATAAAACACATTATATATTTAAACAATATTTAATTTTTACTCAAAAATTTGACTGTCTCAAAAAATTATGAAAAATTCACCGTTGGATAATTTTGATGTCCTGATTCCAAAAATAACATTTATTTTATCTAAATAATTTTCTAAATATGTTAATTTTCACTTTTAAAATAAAAACGGACATTTATCAAAAATTCATAGGTTTGGACAGGAATGGCTTTCAAACCTTAATAAAAATTATAATTGCATTCATAAAATTATAAGATCATTTATATTTAATAAAAATTAATTTAATAATAATAATAATATTTTATTAAAATATTAATTAATTCAAAAATCCATTAATTTAATTAAATAGAATTCTTAGTTAAATAATAACAAAAAACACTATTTGTACTTTAAAAACTATTTACAATGTATCAAAAATGACTAGAAATTATATTCATTATTATATAGAAAAAAATAATGTACATGAACATAGTACTAATTATTTGTCACATAACCCCTTAAAACAGCTGCATAAGACCTAAGGGTAAGGTGTGCGATGGTGACAGACTCTTGGGGTGGCTAAGATAGCATCGCTCGAGTGGTAATTTCAATCAACTTTGACTTTTCTTGTAGACGGTCACATTCGAGCTTGACAAGATGAATCTCAGCTTGGTCTTGGTCAAGGGTGAAGACCAAAGACGCCACCTCTTTTTCGAGCTCCGACAAATGGGCATCGTACGGAGCAATTCTACTGGACGAGGCCACCACTTCTTTTGTCTAAGTAAAATTGGATGTGTTGAAGCCCTATATTTATACTAATCATGTGATCACTGTTCAACGGCTATATTAGAAACAGTCAAAATTCTTAACATAAAACCAATGAAGTTGTCATTTTATATAAACATAAAGAGACATTTAAATAGATCAAGAGGGATTTCCATTAATGAAACTTTGGGTCGTTACAGTCAAGCACCAACCCGGATACCCTAGTACCCCAATACTTTGATCCGGATCAGACATCTCCTGAAGGGAATTCTTGATACCCACAGGTTGAGTACTAGGACCTAGAATCATAAAACATTAGGAGGGAATAAAGTTTCCAAAAAAATGGAACATAAAAGAATAATAGTTATCATGATTAACACTCCCAATTAGTGACAAACCAAAAATAGAAAATAATATTGTACCTAATAGAAATAAAATCATCCCAAAGGAACATCATCCCATAATGAAAAAATAAAACCACACAAATGTCTTAAAAATCATGTGTAACAAGTGTACAATAGATCCATTTATCATCATCACTGCTCCACGGATCAAGAATATCCACCACCTATAATTTTATTTTTTCTTTTTCTTGGACATGGCATAAGAAAATGTACAAACACTCAAAGGAAATGGTAGGGTGTGATTTAAAAATCCTAGGAGGGTCTCACTCAGTATTCCACAACAATTAACCATTTATTCTATCATTTTATATAAAACAAGTCATGAAATTACATTTTCATATTTTAAAAAAAACATTCTTTTATTAAAATAGATGAATGATAAATCAAAATATATTTTAAAAACGTTTAAATAGACATTATATATAAATAAGTTTATATAAATTAAATCTCATGAATAAAATAGTTCAATAAATCAATGGAATGTATAATCAAATAAAGTAAATAAATATCTATAAAAAATAGCCATGTGGTATGTAGAGACCCGAAGCTTATCGTACATGGACGTTACATTACTTTTGCGGAATACTTAGTACATAACAAAAACACACACACAAGGATCGTAATAGTTTAGTGTCTTTGGAAACTAGGAATAAAATCTTCTAATCGTGGGGAAAGATCTTCAACATCTCCCATAAAGATATTCCTTTTTTTTTACCTAAAACATTTCTTTATATCCTGGGGAAAAGAAAACATAAAAGGGTGAGCTCAAATGCTCAGTAAGGGTAAACAAAAGAAATATCAATCACATCATATACATAAGAACATAGCTTTTTGAAATATTAACCTGCAAAAGAGCTCATAATATCATAACATGGGATAAATCATAGAAGTGAAAATGAGATCCCCATAATCATAACATAAAACTTGAAACTTTGTGGCATGCACACATAATCATGGAAAATCATTTCTTGTTAGTCATGACTCATTTCCAAGACTATCTTAGTGGACAAAGTCCCTTTCTGAACCGAGTTCACTCCTCGTTTCAGTCCTGTATCACTGAACCGAAATAACCTTCCGTTCCAGCCATGTCTATCTCATGAGATATAATGTCTTTACCCAATGCATTGGAGGGAGATATAGGTCCCACCCATCTTATAATGATTCCTTTCTTATGTGTGCCACATAATCATAAATCATACATCATTGCATAACCCATGTAGTAAAAATGGGATTCTTAAACATCATGACATCATAAAACAATTAATAAAAGATAAAGGAATTCATAAAAATAATTCCATCACAACATAATCAAATCAATGTAACAAAACAGAACCCTATGTTATCTTAGATGGAAAATAATTTTGATAAAACACTTGAAATGAATTCTTGAGGAAAATATCCTTTCTTCTTCAAAATCAATTTCTTTTCACAAAACGTCATGAAATTTTAAAAGAAAGAGATTTTATTGAAAATAGTCATGAAATATTTTAGAGGAAGATTCATGAAAATAAGGCTTTATAAAACCGTAAAAATCCGTTCGTGCCGTTTATGTTTAAAAAAACATTCTTCTCGTACTTTTGTCGGAAAAGTCAAAAAGTACCTCGTACGAAAAACGACAAAAAATTCCTTTCATATCTTTTACTAAAAACTCACCGAAGGGAAAAATAGGATTTAAACCATTGTAAGTGGATGGAAAAAATATTACATATTGATGAAACATGGATGTGGATGATAAAATACACCCCAGTAAATACTTACGAATAAACAATCTCGGATAAAAATGAGATTGTGATATTTCCCCTTACCTTAGGTCCGACTTGCTTTGTAAGTGTCCGAACCTCCTGTATAATGATTTAAATCATGTTATTGACTTATTACAGAATCATATTCATTGTTATGATATCATATATGGTTCACTTATGACATTATATTACCCGTTCTTTTGTAAATTCCATGTTAAAGAAGCGTTTTGGGTAAAATCGTTTCATTTATCTTAAGTGTTTTGACTTGTTGTTCTTGACATCATTATTACATATATCATGATTTACTTACTTCCAGAATATAAAATATGATTTATATATCATATATATTCAGTATATATATATATATATAATATAGATAAATAAAATGAAAAACACCGTTCATGGAGACGGTAGTCCGTACGTACGCATGAACGCTGTTTTACTTTCCTTATTGTCATGAAATGGAAGTAAGTAGATGACATACATATATATATATATACATAAATCCAGTAGCTTTATAATTTCATATATTTCATTATTATTTCCTATATATACTTTATAATCATTCTTAAATGGTTAACATGGAGAATGAATCTCATCGCGTCGTGGAGACGGTAGTCCGTACGTACGCACGAGCGATGATATCATTTCCATAAATATTGAACTGAATTGGAGTGGATTATACAATATATCAGAATCAATATGATGTTGTAATAACTATGTATAGTTATTCTTTACACCATTATACCCATCCATGTAAGGTGGTGGTGGAAAATAGATTACACCACGGCGTGGAGACGGTATTCCGTACGTACGCACGCGCGGTGATTTCTTTTTCCGTAGGATGGATAGATGGTGAAATAGGGTTGTTTCATACTTATAATAACATATCAGTATATGATTGATACTGATGTTATTACTTCATAATGAAACAACCTAAGAAGAAGAAGTGGAAGAAGAAATAAATATGAAAGAATTGGTAACGGTAATTACCTCTTCTTTGAAGTGCCTCTTTGAGACCTCCTTTTAGGGCACTAGAATTGGTCTTTGAGGAAGACCAGAACCTCTAGGATGTTTCTAGGGAAGTTGAGAAGAGATTTTGGCAGGGGTTGGCCGAGCTTGAGAGCTCAAATTGGTGTGAGGAGGAGGGGGAGGAGGTGTCGTTTTATAGGGGAGGAGAGGGGCACCTTAGGAATATCTCAAAATATTATTTTATATTAAAGTCAAAATCGGTTTGTAATGGTTCCAAAGGGTCTTATTTCGAAGATAAAGTGGGGATGGGTCGAAATCCTATCAACCAATAAGATTTAGACAAGTTTAGGGTATTATTTTAACCTTATCAATTCGATTTAACTCTAAGTTAAATAATTTAACTTTTACCGTGTCTTTTTGTTTTCTTTTACTATATGGTTAATAAACTTACTATAACATGCCAAACGAACCCTAAATTGTTTATTATTAATATATATATCCTTATCTAAGTCATTTGGCCGAACCTTTGATTTTTAGGAATAAAATAACAATTAATAATATAATATTTTATTTAAAAACTATTTTGTGTCAATTTTGACACTATTTGATATATGATTTTTGTGAAAGTCATAACAGAATTAAATGTTCGAACCAAGTTGATTAAATCAACATTAAAATATCATAGTAACCTATAAAATTAGTGGAATTCATAAAAAATCTCAAATTACATTTATTTTGGTGCTTATAACATCAATTATGTCAATATTTCATTAAAAAGATAATTACTGCATCATTGTTGTGTCATAAATAAATTAACTTATTTGATGTCTAAAAATCACAAATAAAATACCATCATGTAGGAAATCTTTTTAGCTTTCTAATGAATATTTACAATCGAATTTATCTTATGTATAACCCCATATTAAATATGATTTACTTATTAAACTTTGATTTTAACTATTTTAACCCTTCTTTAAATAAATTAATAATAAATGTCCTAATCTAATCCAAGTGGGCCTAAATGGTCATATTTTATTCCTAAGTTTGTTTTTGGTCGAATTACACTTGTCCAATAGAATTAGGACATGTGTTAGGGTAATATTAATATCATATTTACCCTTAGTTACCCTATTTACTATTAACCGCGGTAAAAAAAGTAAAAAGTTACTATTCACCAAAAAATTATTTTCATCTCATTGAACCACATTTTAGTCCTTGATATTAACCGTGTCTCTCGGATTTTCGAAATTCCATTCACAGAAGCGGTAAAATTAAGTTTTATGCAAAATTCAGTTTTTAACCTACCACTTAGTGGTTTCACTATTCATCAAAAATTGAAAGTTTTCAGAAAAATACCAAAATTTCACCCTAGGCTAATTTCGATATTCCGGATCCAAAAATGAAGTCCATTTTGAAAAATAAGATTTATAAATTTTCAAAAAGTGGTTATTACTATTCATAACGGCTAGTTTTAATAATATTTTAATAGCATAACGTTGTTTAGTGAAACTCGGTATTGCGTACTACACACGCTATCGAGGAAGGTTGCGATTGCGTGTAATTCAAGCCAGGTTAGAGAAGTGTATTGTGAAAGATCCTTTTGGTGTAGAGTATAACACAAGACATTAATAAAATTAAAAAGAATATTTTTCATAAAATCTCAGGCTGTTACATTCTACCCCCTTAAAATGAATTTCGCCCTCGAAATTCATCGGGGTTATAAATGGTTTACTATTCGAAAGTTTCTTTAATAGAAACCCACATCGTAAAAAAGAATACCAAAACTTGTCTTTAAAAACTAAAGTATGAAATGTAACGATTACCCAAATCAACTAATCACTGGGTTTCCACATAGGTGAAAATATGGATATGGAAGAGAAATCTAACCATCATGTTCTGATGGAGAGTGATAGAGAACATGGCTATGGAAAAGCCAGTAATCACAAATCCATAAATTTGTGACGATCTAAGGTACCATCTGATTCATCAGGTATAAGAGAACTAGGACAACATTTTTGGTTTTCAAGATCATTTCCTAAAGTTAAAGAATTTGAATTAGAATAAATACTTACTTTATTTTGGTACAATCTCACTGTTGTTCGTGCCTTTAACAATTTCCACTTCATATCTTAAATAAATGAAGTTGAATTTGTTATTCGTGAAGTGTTAGCAGATCATATGATAGAATGACGGGTCATTCCATCGGTCTCAAAAGGTTAGCAAAATTTATATACATAAGTCGGTCTATAGTGAGATTAATCATATATGGTTCCTAAAATGGACTTATACTTTATATATCATACTGCTTAATATAATAAAACTAGTTTCTACTAAACAGGGGCTTCTTGTAGGTCAGTGGTAGGCGATAAAGGCCAGTCGCACTTCGGTTGTGGGTTCGATTCCCACAGCCTTGTCCGAAGCGATGGGCTGTCGCCCGT
This sequence comes from Viscum album, assembly GCA_963277665.1. Lineage (NCBI taxonomy): Eukaryota > Viridiplantae > Streptophyta > Magnoliopsida > Santalales > Viscaceae > Viscum > Viscum album. The sequence continues at coordinate 184,473,519 of OY728129.1, forward strand.
CCTGCAGGTTGTCCTTTTTCTAAAACTATAACATCCCATCAAGAATATCGAAAAAAACTTCTATCCTTAAACAATACTCACTTATATCCAACATAATCCATTTCAATCTTTAGGCTTATCCATAATACTGCAGTCCACTCTTATAACATAGTGAAAACGATTACCAGAGTTTAATACCATCGTTGATCCCCATATATCATAAGATATATCTTACTGGACACATTCCAAACATTCAAAGGCCTTAATCTTGTACTCTCTTGAATACCCATTGAACCTTAGTGAAAACTTGAATGCAGTTAAAAGTTAACACTTTCCACATACCAAAATCCTCAAAATTCTATATACTCAAACCATGATATCACTTGGTCCTTATATTAATCATGAGCTCATGAATACTGTCAAACATTTCATTTTCTCCTTATCCCTTCATTATGCGCATATCATCTACATTCCAAAAATATCTGAATAACCTTTCTTGGATACTGGTAACATTAATCAGACAACAACGTAACAATCCTTACATGTCTCTTTATTCCATAGTACCATGAGATTACTTATACAACATTACACATGATAAACATGTAATCATTCCACTACATTCTTAAACCATTGACCGAGCTTCAACAATTCTTTCATCTCACATATCATTGGTAGTCTCTTCATCATCATCCACATAAATACTTCCCATATGACCATACTGATTATCTTCATGAGACTTTCCCTTAGGGCATTGGTTTGCATAATGCCCGTACATTCCACATTTAAAACATTTAACCATTGTTGAAGTCGTAGCAATACCATTATCCTCATCCCTGGTGTTAACTGAACCTTTTCCTTTGCACTTACTGGCTTTGTGTCCTTCTTTTCCACACCCAAAGCATCTTCCAGTTCCTTTGAAACATTCTCCTTGATGCCTCTTCCCACATGATTTACATAGGGGAAATTGAACCTTTTTTCCTCTATGATCATCATGAAACTCCATCTTTCTCTTATTAGCCGAGTCAGGAAACTTACCAAATTTTACTTTATTGATCATATTATGAGATTGCTGATTCGGCATAATAATGATGTTTGGACTTCCAAATCCCATTTCATTTGGTTTCTCATGAATAATATCATTCCATTGTCTAGCATATCCTCCATTATCGTGAATCACCTTGTTTCCATCCATTTTCTAAAACCCAAAAAAAATAGTGTGAGAGACAAAAATCATGCTAGGGAGAACAACATAATAAAGGGGGATTACCTTCAATATCTAACATCTTAGGTTGAATACTATGATCGTTAGTGTAATTCTAGTACTATAACCTATACGTATACTTAACCTTAGGGACATCCCTAGACATACCTTAGAAATATCTCTAGGGATCTCACTAAAGTTCTCGCATCCTAGTTTCCAAAGGTTGACTAAACCTTTCCTCTGATACCAACTGTAGCGGTCTAGAATTACTTCTAGTGGACTACAATTGATACCTATCAGGGCACTCCATGGGCGGCTACACCCCCTGGGCGGGACACACCACCATCCCCAGTGGCAGCCATTTCCACATGAAGCCCTTGGGCGGAGAGCCATGCTTCGTCCAACGCTCACATGTGAGAGTTCCCAAGGATCGGATACATTCCTACCTCCTTTGCCTCTGATACCAACTGTAGAGACCCGAAGCTTATCGTACATGGACGTTACATTACTTTTGCGGAATACTTAGTACATAACAAAAACACACACACAAGGATCGTAATAGTTTAGTGTCTTTGGAAACTCGGAATAAAATCTTCTAATCGTGGGGAAAGATCTTCAACATCTCCCATAAAGATATTCCTTTTTTTACCTAAAACCTTTCTTTATATCCTGGGGAAAAGAAAACATAAAAGGGTGAGCTCAAATGCTCAGTAAGGGTAAACAAAAGAAATATCAATCACATCATATACATAAGAACATAGCTTTTTGAAATCTTAACCTGCAAAAGAGCTCATAATATCATAACATGGGATAAATCATAGAAGTGAAAATGAGATCCCCATAATCATAACATAAAACTTGAAACTTTGTGGCATGCACACATAATCATGGAAAATCATTTCTTGTTAGTCATGACTCATTGCCAAGACTATCTTAGTGGACAAAGTCCCTTTCTGAACCGAGTTCACTCCTCGTTTCAGTCCTGTATCACTGAACCGAAATAACCTTCCGTTCCAGCCATGTCTATCTCATGAGATATAAAGTCTTTACCCAATGCATTGGAGGGAGATATAGGTCCCACCCATCTTATAATGAATCCTTTCTTATGTGTGCCACATAATCATAAATCATACATCATTGCATAACCCATGTAGTAAAAATGGGATTCTTAAACATCATGACATCATAAAACAATTAATAAAAGATAAAGGAATTCATAAAAATAATTCCATCACAACATAATAAAATCAATGTAACAAAACAGAACCCTATGTTATCTTAGATGGAAAATAATTTTGATAAAACACTTGAAATTAATTCTTGAGGAAAATATCCTTTCTTCTTCAAAATCAATTTCTTTTCACAAAACGTCATGCAATTTTAAAAGAGATTTTATTGAAAATAGTCATGAAATCTTTTAGAGGAAGCTTCATGAAAATAAGGCTTTATAAAACCGTAAAAATCCGTTCGTGCCGTTTATGTTTAAAAAAACATTCTTCTCGTACTTTTGTCGGAAAAGTCAAAAAGTACCTCGTACGAAAAACGACAAAAAATTCCTTTCATATCTTTTACTAAAAACTCACCGAAGGGAAAAATAGGATTTAAACCATTGTAAGTGGATGGAAAAAATATTACATATTGATGAAACATGGATGTGGATGATAAAATACACCCCATTAAATACTTACGAATAAACAATCTCGGATAAAAATGAGATTGTGATATTTCCCCTTACCTTAGGTCCGACTTGCTTTGTAAGTGTCCGAACCTCCTGTATAATGATTTAAATCACGTTATTGACTTATTACAGAATCATATTCATTGTTATGATATCATATATGGTTCACTTATGACATTATATTACCCGTTCTTTTGTAAATTCCATGTTAAAGAAGCGTTTTGGGTAAAATCGTTTCATTTATCTTAGGTGTTTTGACTTGTTGTTCTTGACATCAATATAACTTATATCATGATTTACTTACTTCCAGAATATAAAATATGATTTATATATCATATATATTCAGTATATATATATATATATATAATAGATAGATAAATAAAATGAAAAACACCGTTCATGGAGACGGTAGTCCGTACGTACGCATGAACGCTGTTTTACTTTCCTTATTGTCTTGAAATGGAAGTAAGTAGATGACATACATATATATATATACATAAATACAGTAGCTTTATAATTTCATATATTTCATTATTATTTCCTATATATACTTTATAATCATTCTTAAATGGTTAACATGGAGAATGAATCTCATCGCGTCGTGGAGACGGTAGTCCGTACGTACGCACGAGCGATGATATCATTTCCATAAATATTGAACTGAATTGGAGTGGATTATACAATATATCATAATCAATATGATGTTGTAATAACTATGTATAGTTATTCTTTACACCATTATACCCATCCATGTAAGGTGGTGGTGGAAAATAGATTACACCACAGCGTGGAGACGGTATTCCGTACGTACACACGCGCGGTGATTTCTTTTTCCGTAGGATGGATAGATGGTGAAATAGGGTTGTTTCATACTTATAATAACATATCAGTATATTAGTGATACTTATGTTATTACTTCATAATGAAACAACCTAAGAAGAAGAAGTGGAAGAATAAATAAAGATGAAAGAATTGGTAACGGTAATTACCTCTTCTTTGAAGTGCCTCTTTGAGACCTCCTTTTAGGGCACTAGAATTGGTCTTTGAGGAAGACCAGAACCTCTAGGATGTTTCTAGGGAAGTGGAGAAGAGATTTTGGCAGGGGTTGGCCGAGCTTGAGAGCTCAAATTGGTGCGAGGACGAGGGGGAGGAGGTGTCCTTTTATAGGGGAGGAGAGGGGCACCTTAGGAATATCTCAAAATATTATTTTATATTAAAGTCAAAATCGGTTTATAATGGTTCCAAAGGGTCTTATTTCGAAGCTAAAGTGGGGATGGGTTGAAATCCTATCAACCAATAAGATTTAGACAAGTTTAGGGTATTATTTTAACCTTATCAATTCGATTTAACTCTAAGTTAAATAATTTAACTTTTACCGTGTCTTTTTGTTTTCTTTTACTATATGGTTAATACACTTACTATAACATGCCAAACGAACCCTAAATTGTTTATTATTAATATATATATCCTTATCTAAGTCATTTGGGCGAACCTTTGATTTTTAGGAATAAAATAACAATTAATAATATAATATTTGATTTAAAAACTATTTTGTGTCAATTTTGACACTATTTGATATATGATTTTTGTGAAAGTCATAACAGAATTAAATGTTCGAACCAAGTTGATTAAATCAACATTAATATATCATAGTAACCTATAAAATTAGTGGAATTCATAAAAAATCTCAAATTACATTTATTTTGGTGCTTATAACATCAATTATGTCAATATTTCATTAAAAAGATAATTACTGCATCATCGTTGTGTCATAAATAAATTAAATTCTTTGATGTCTAAAAATTACAAATAAAATACCATCATGTAGGAAATCTTTTTAGCTTTCTAATGAATATTTACAATCGAATTTATCTTATGTATAACCCCATATTAAAAATTATTTACTTATTAAACTTTGATTTTAACTATTTTAACCCTTCTTTAAATAAATTAATAATAAATGTCCTAATCTAATCCAAGTGGGCCTAAATGGTCATATTTTATTCCTAAGTTTGTTTTTGGTCGAATTACACTTGTCCAATAGAATTAGGACATGTGTTAGGGTAATATTAATATCATATTTACCCTTAGTTACCCTATTTACTATTAACCGCGGTAAAAAAAGTAAAAAGTTACTATTCACCAAAAAATTATTTTCATCTCATTGAACCACATTTTAGTCCTTGATATTAACCGTGTCTCTCGGATTTTTGAAATTCCATTCACAGAAGCGGTAAAATTAAGTTTTATGCAAAATTCAGTTTTTAACCTACCACTTAGTGGTTTCACTATTCATCAAAAATTGAATGTTTTCAGAAAAATACCAAAATTTCACCCTAGGCTAATTTCGATATTCCGGATCCAAAAATGAAGTCCATTTTGAAAAATAAGATTTATAAAATTTCAAAAAGTGGTTATTACTATTCATAATGGCTAGTTTTAATAATATTTTAATAGCATATCGTTGTTTAGTGAAACTCGGTATTGCATACTACACACGCTATCGAGGAAGGTTGCGATTGCGTGTAATTCAAGCCAGGTCAGAGAAGTGTATTGTGAAAGATCCTTTTGGTGTAGAGTATAACACAAGACATTAATAAAATTAAAAAGAATATTTTTCATAAAATCTCAGGCTGTTACATGGTATGTTAGTTTCTTGGTAATAGGATCCTCACACTTTAATTTATCAACACGTATATATATGTGTGTGTAATCATCACCCCATTTAGGGAGCCACCACGAGAAATAAAAATATGCCCTCTTAGGGGAGCCAATATAGGAAATATAGGAAATCTTTGTTCTATTAGTGTTGTTATCAAAATTCCATTTTCAAGGGGATTAATATCATATATTTATCTTACAAGTTACCTAGTAACTACCTAATAATACATGTTCTTAAATCAATCAATCAATAAATCAATAAAATTAGAAATTAACTGTTTCAAATCATTTAAAAATATAATTTCCCATTTTCACTTTTCAACATGTCTTCCTCATTTCAAAACCAAATCATAGGTCTTCACCATTTCATTCTATTTCAAATCATATTTCAGTTTATACCATTTTAGCAAGATCATTGTTAAATAATTTCATCAAAATGACTTACAAATAAATCCATCATTCATCCACAAATCCACCCAACAATTTCAATTCTGTTGAAATGTGGGGTTTTATCAAATCTCATGTACATTTCAAATCAAATATAAAGTCGTCACAAATCCATATTTTTAAAGAAATTAAAAACTCATTTCAATTAAATCAAGAAATTAAAGGTTTTATTTTTAGGGAAGAGAATTATGGAACCACCTACCTTTATATCAATGAATCATAATGAAAACACCAACAGGAGGTAATGCCAATGAATAACGAGGGAATAGAATATCTAGGAACATAGTCTAGAATCAAGATCCAATATAACAATGTTTAGATAAATCATTTACAATATGAACTATCTAACTATTAAAATAATATAAAAGCATATTGAAATAAACCACACGAGAGAAGATCTATCTACCCAAAGGAGATCAAATGGGATCAATGCCACTTCGATATGCTAAGAAAAGGGTTTGGATGAACCAATTTCAACTCATGAGAGCCTATAAAAGACAAAAAAATCATCTTAGATCTGAATGTGTATGTTGAGAATCATAAATTGGGGGTTCAGGATATTTAATTTATTTTCAAAGGAATTAAAACCTGCATGCATGATTTTCTGGGTAGGGCCACATGGTTAGTATTAACTGTGTGCCTTGACCATTTTCCAGTAATGGTCTTTTGTTTTGGGTTCATAGTTTGGAAACACTGTTAAACTAACCATGTGACAACCATGCATTCCCATGGTCCATGGGGTGCATGTTTGGAGGGGTTTCTGTATGTTTTGAAAAAACCGTGTTCCCCCTTCTAGTGGATTTCAATAAGGTTCACGGTTTGTTTGGCCAAACCACACAATTTTTTATAACCATTCACCAACCGTGTACAACCTTCGCGGGCTTATAAATATTTCAAAATCTCCTACAATGACCCAAAAACAATACTTGACTAAATGGAGTTTAAAAAAAGGGTCAATGAATACTTGAAATGCGTAAAATGATTTGTTAACCCCCACCCCACCCTAAAAACATTATTTCCCTGTAATGTATGTCAAGAATTTCCCATATCAAAGAGATGAGTTCACTAATCTACCATGACTTACTCACACTCCGAATTATCATAAGAATCAAATCTATTATTTCATAGAACATGGACCAAAGGTACCATCCTTCCATGAAGTAACTTTGTCTCATAACCAACAATCCTAACTAGATTATCATACATGAATACATAAGGATCAACATCAATATCACTTCAGGTCAAAACATGAGACGGATGAGAAATATTCTTTTGAAGTTGTGATACATAGAACACATTATGTATCAACATAGGCTATGGTTGAAGTTATAAATGGTAATCGACTTTCCCACCTACACAATAACCTCAAAATGTCCAACAAACTATGGTGAAAGAGTCACTTGTTTCCCAATCCTTCAATGAACCAAATGAGATGAATCACTAAGAAAAACATAGTCACCATTTTAAAACAAAAATGTTTTCCAATGATGGTTAGTATAATATTTCTTTCATATCAGTGCCATCAACATTATCTAACAAATAAACTAAATCTTTATCCTCTGTTCTTGGACCAAACTTAGGATAATAAAGGATGCTTCACCAATCTCCAATAAAAAACAGATATTTAGAAGGCATGCTATGCAACTCCACAAAGGGGGCCATCTAAATTGCATAATGATAACTGTTATTATAAGAAAACCCAACCAAATCCCAAATGGACGTCCCAAGATCCACCAAAATAATTAATGTAATCACATAAAATATCCTCAATAATCAGTATTGCATATTATATTTTTCATCCTTCTCAGATGATATGTCATGCTCAACCATACCTGATATCTCATATCCTTATAAAGGCCTCTCCAGTAATGAGGGGTAAAATAGGGATCACTATCAGATACTATAATATAATGGAAACTATATAATATGAAAATCTCCTATGAAAATATATATCCCATGTCCCCAACATTGGTTATATCAAGAATGGGTAAGAAGTGAGATGGTTTGGTCATCTTATTGATCACAACCCATATCACATTCATCTTTCAAGGGGAACCCCGAAACCCAACCAAAAATTCCTTAGAGATATTCTCCCACTTCTAATTTAGAATTGGGGGTGGCTGATGAAATCTTAAAGGTCTCTGATGCTCATATTTGACTAGCTCATAGGTATAACAATGAGAAATGAAGTTAGTGATGTATTACCTCTTTCCTGGACACTATAATATTTATCACATTTTATAAATAATCTATATCCTTATAGGGTGAACTTCCTGATGGGAATTACTTAAATCCCCCATAAGGAATTTATTATAGGAAAAGGCACAATAACCTGAATCTAAAAACATTGGATTCCCCTAAAAGAGAACATCCACTAATCAACTGTATCACCTCCATAAAAAGATTCCATGATGTTACTGAATTATTCATCAATATATTTCTCTTGAAGAATCATCTTGATGAGAGAGGAGGTAAACTACGTAGTTCCTAGGAAAACCTTGGCCCATTATTATTTTACTCATAAATGAAACTATGAAAAAAATATCCATCAAGTTCCACTCTTCCACTGATTCTTTCACGACCTTGGTTGGATGTTTCCTGCTCAGGACCTCAATAAAAATATTTACCTTCCCTGGGGTGTAGGAAATGTTGAAGTCCAAATATTTAAGTTACTCCACCCAATGTAACTTTCAGAGGTTGAAATATTCTTAATGGAAGATACAAATAAAATCATTTTTAGAATAAAAAGTAAACTTTCTCTAAAAAGTAAATTCCATCAATTATTTAGAGAATACATCATAGTTATGAGTTGGATATAATAGGTTAGATAATTCTTCTCATGTAGCCTAAACTGTCTAGAGAAATTGGATATCACATGATCACGCTGCATAATGAAGTTTCCCAAACCCAAACCAGATGCAATATAGAGGACCACAAAGACCTTCCCATCCTCTTGAACAGTAAACACTATATCATAAGTCAAAATATATTTTATCTCAACCAAATTACTTTAAATGTTTTAATTCCACAAGAAATTAACTACCATAAAAGTGAGATAGTTCATTGGATAAACTAGTATAGTGAAATATTTCACAAACCAGAACTAATACCCCACAAAGCCCAAGAATCTTTGTATGTCAAAAACATTATTGGTTTTTCTAATTTCATTAAAACTTTCACTTTATTATGTATGAATGAGATACCATGTTCAAAGACCATAGATCCCATGATCATCACTTCCTAAATCAAAAAAGTCACATTTTGATAACATGGAAAAGATTTGGTGATTTCTAAACATTTTTACAACTACTCTCAAATGGAGCGCATGATCCTCATCAGACTAAGAGTAAACCAAGATGAAATCCATAAAGAACGCCTTGAATTTATCAAGATAATCTTGTAATACTTAGAAACTCAAAAGTCAGGAACACCTGATCCCAGTAAAATATAATAACAAAGTAAAATACACGAAAAAAGATCACGAGGGAGATTTACAGAGGCGAGTATAAATTACCCCATCACGATTAGCATGGGCAGAGCAATTACAATACTCAGGGAAAAAAAGGCCAACTCGAACTGCCCTCCAAAATGGCTAACATTGAGTGGGCATCCACAACTAGATTAGCCTCCCGATAAACATGAGTGACTTTTAAAGATAATCGTTCCATAAGCTGAAGATAGTCACCCCAGTCTAATAAAATCTTCCATGGAACATTTCGTGCTCGATCTTTGATAATCTGGACTACAACAGACGAGTCTGACTCAATCCATAATTCATTCCAACAATATCGGACAGCATACCTGACTGCTTTAATCACCGCCCACAGCTCCGCTTCAATGGCATAACCATTTCCAATATAATGTAAAAAACATCCTTTCACAAATCCACGATATGTATGAAAAAATCCACCACATCCAGAAGGTCTCGGTGCTCTAGAACCTGCTCCATCAACGTTAAACTTCAGCCAGTAGGAGATGGGTGGTATCCATCTTATATACTTCATCATCATTGGCATTTTCATCCTACCATTGACACCAAGTGATCTCAACAAAATCAAATCTGAGACATAATTTTTCATGGAACCATTCTACACTTTAGAAGCATTCAGAATTGCCCGGTGTAAAAATAATACCCCAGCATAAAAAGAAGGCTCAACATTATTAAAGATCAGCTCATTGTGCACCTTCCAGATGAACGAAATGACACCAGTAGAAGCAAAAAGCCACAAATACCACACCTTCTCACTGCACTCAGTCCCACATATGGAATGAAAAAGTCCATAAACCGAGTTGCAGTTGAGAGAACAATAGAAAACCTACTGTACATACATCCAGAATCTGCATGAAAACTTGCAAGAAACAAAAACATGTGCAATAGACTCGTCCTCCTCTAAACATAACAGGCAGGTCGGGGCCAGATGTATCCCAATGCGCTACAAATGGACCTTCAATGGAATACTTTGTCTCCAAATTTTCCAGATTAAAACAGATTGTACAAGAGGAATACAATACTTGTAAAATGCAGTAACCCAGCATGGAGGGTTCAAAGAAACACCACACAGTCATCTGTAGCACTCCCTTGTGGTGAACTGACCAAGAATGTTGGGAATCCAAACCAAAAAATCAGAATCATTGAAATAGTACCTTGAAATTTCAAGCTGAACACTACTGGCTAGCAGACCAGTGAAATCCGGATTCTCATTAAGGGCATAAATGGTTATATTTTTCATTGAAGATGGAATAAAAACATCATTATCAATGGGCTAAGAAATCCAAGGTGTAGTCCAACAGTTCAGATTTGACTGTTTGCAAACCATCCATTTAGAACAGGCCATAAGATCAGTATAAGCCTTTTTAAGAGTAGGCCATACAGATGAGTTGATATAATTGGGATATCCTGCATGAAGTTTCTCCACAAACCCGCTTACAAGAAAATCCAGAGAATTATCTGGTGTATAAAGGAGCTTCCATATGAATTTTGTAATCAGAGTATCATTGAATAATCTGATATATTTTATTCCCAAACCACCCATACTTATAGGTTTGATTCAGTCCTTCTACTCCACAGTAAAAAGTTTCCTTTCATGAATTGATCCAGTCCATATGAAGTTTCTGATTTTACCATATAGATCATTGATAAGATCCCTAAGCCATTTATATAAAGATAAAGAGTACACAAACATTGATGTTATCACTGAATTGACCAGACATACTCTCCCAGCCTGGGACAGACTTTTCCCCTTCCATATTGCAAGTTTTCTAGTAATCTTCAATGCAATACTATCAAGGTAACATCTCTTTACTCTGCCCCAGAAAATTGGTACCCCAAGGTAATTAAAAGTCAAAGAGCCTATTTTCAACCAAAGCTCACAAGAAATTCTTATTTTCCTTGATGTTGAAAGTCTTCCACCAAAGATGACAGAGGATTTTCCCCAACTAATGATTTGGCCCGCAACCTTCTCATTGTGTGAAAAGATGCCCTTAATACAAGTTATGGTGCCTTTATCTTTCTCCCAAATAGCAAGATGTCATCAGCATAGAATAAGTGGGACGGGGCACATAGTTCTCTCCCCACTCGCATTCTCTGATACCATCCAAAATTAGCCAAATTAGTGAGACACCAACATAAATAATCTTCAACAATGTTAAATAGCATACCAGAAAGAGGTTCACCATGTCTTACTCTTCTATAGAATTGGAAGAAACCCCTAGGTGTCCCACTAACCATAATTGAAATCCTATCACTATCTCGAATGGAGCCAATCAACCCAATGAATTTTTGAGAGAAACCATGCATTTTGAGAATAGTAAATAGAAAGCTCAATCTAATGGTGTCAAAGGCCTTAGATATGTCAATATTCACTGCCATATTTCAATCTTTTACCATTATCTTCATAAAGTTAACACATTTAGAGGCAGTGTAAAGACAGCTTTGTATATTCCTCCCTGGAACAAATCCAAACTGATTACATGAGATGAGGTCCTTGTCAATCTCACCAAGCCTTTTATCCATGATCTTATTAATTAACTTTGGCACTGTATTGCCAATAGAAACCAGTCTAAAATCCCTTATGTCAAGAGCATTCTCCTTCTTATGAATTAAATCCACAAAATTATAATTCATTCCAAAGGGCAGATATGATGACCTAAAAAATTCCCTCACAGCATTTACAACATCCACACTAATGATATCCCAATAACACATGAAGAATTTATTGGTAAATCCATCAGGGCCTACCACACTATCAATGTTCGGGTAAAATAAAGCATCGTGTTTTTCTTTCAAACTAGGGATATCAAAAAGTTTCTTGTTTTGTTATTCTCCAATATAATGTTCAATGAATCTAATAATCTAATCAGAGTTGTCATTTCCAGAATCTGAATATAGTTTCTCAAAATAAAGTATCACAGTATCTGATATTTCATTCTCAGAACAGAATAGATTGCCATCAATGGTGACTACATTTAGGCCTCTCCTAGTTCATTTTTCCCGATTCAGGCAATGAAACATCTTTGAATTCTTGTCCCCTTCCTTCAGCCATCTAAGACTGAATTGATTCTAAATCCGATTTCCTTTGAGGGTCAAAAGCCTATCCAGATTTGCAGTAGCCTGAATTTCTTCCTAGGGGGGGGGGTATATCCCGGTACATATTATTTTGTTGGCAAAGTAAAAGTGCATCTTCAGCCTCTTTAATTTCATTATCCAGTGAGGAAAAGGACTCCTTACTCCATTGCTTCAACCTTGTCTTAACAACCTTTAACTTACAACAATGGACATGAGAAGGGCTACCTGGGAAGATAACATCCCATGCACTAAGAACAATTTCCCTGCAACCCAGTATAACCACCCATGCATTGTTAAATTTAAAAGGGAGAGAAGATGACCTTGATTTGTTGAAACAAACATCCATGAGAATGGGATTATGATCAGAGTGTAGCCTCTGGGGGGGGTCTCCCAGAAACATCAATTATCCTATTCCCCCCCTCCACATGCACGAAACATCTGTCCAACTTACATTCCTGCTTCCCATGAATAGTGTGTCTGCTCCAGGTGAAATTAGCTCCAGAAATGGACACCTCAGTGAGGCCACACCTATCAATACAACATAACAGGTTAGAGGCTTCAATATGACAAACAATTTCACCCGTTTTCTCCTCAGGCCTCAGGACAGTGTTGAAGTCACCAAGGATAACTCAGTTGGTGGCCATAATTTCAGAGATATTAATAAGATTCCTCCATAATTCCCTTCTTCTTATGTACAAGTTGGATGCATAAATAAACTTCACAGCAAGAGAGTCATTACCAGGACAACAAGCGATAGTAACAGACTATAGGTCAACTAAGACAGAGCTAACATTGACATTGTCATGTTTTAAAACCCACAGATATTTAGTGCTCAACTCAAAATGATTGTTTACAATAAAGTAGTGCCCCATCGAATCCCATTTAAAGGAGCTCCATTTTTGAATTTCATTCTTGGTTCAACAATTCCAATTAGAGAAGTTCTATTGGTCATGTTAAATTGCCTAAGAGATCTGACCGTGGGAATATTCCCGATCCCTTGACAATTACAGTATAGTATCTTCATTTTTGTGACCGGAGCCTAGTGCTAGGCCCATTATATTTTTGAGTCAAGTCCTTATCAGGGATAGTAGTCTTAGAGTCTTTAGGATAACCTGGTTCCTTTTCAACAGAATAATAATCTTCATCATCATTACAGCCCCCCTCAGTATTGATAGGAGAGAATCTATTACCTGAGTCAATGGGAGAAGAAAATAGACTAGCAGGAAAAACACTTTTGGTCGTCTTGGTTGATAGAACATGCAAAAAATCCCCAAAGGGATCAGAGGGGGTGGTACCATTCATATCGCCATCCTTATCAAGAAGCACCTCCTCCCCCATAGCACTTGTAATAACTACAAGTCCCAGAGGATCAGAGGGGGTGATAACATCCTTATCACCATCTTTATAAAGAACCACTGCCACCTCCGTAGAACTAGCATTACAAACAAGTTCAGAAGGGGTGATGACCAAGGCAGAAGAATTCTCGGTATCCTGAAGAGGGTAAGGAGAGATCAAAACCTGCTCCAACACTTCAGCCTCTGGGACAGAGGCATTAAAAGAAGGCATTGTGGTCATCTGGCTATGCTGCAAAATATTTTTCACATGATCAGTCGGTACTATAACCTCCTCACCAGATCCTACAACCGGATCATGCTCAATAGGGAGTTCCTCCCTAGATTCCTTTAGACCAGAATCAGTTGTAACCTTGTCTTTACACTTCATTTACCTATAACTTTACTCATCATGTCCTCTAATGTTAAAGAAAGTACATGTTTTATTCCTGTTACATTCAGAGATCATATTCCCAAAGAATTGACAGTTAAGGAAGAACTTTGGTTTCCTTTCATATAGAATGACTAGAGTGATGGTATCATCCTGAGTAGTTAACACTACCTCCTCAATCAAAGTTACAGCCAATTCCACTTCAACAAGAATTCGAGCATAATGACTGAGAGAAGGGTTCTTTGTCTGCCAATCAAGCCTAATAGGATTTCCAACAGATGATGCAATGTCCCAATGAATTTGCGGATGCCAATAAAACCAGTTCCGATTACATACCAAAATCCAAACCTGTGCAAATGTATTTTTGACAGCATTGGGATCAATGTTTCTATCCCATTCATGGATGCGGAGAAATCTAGGTCTCAAAGGTACTAAGCCAAAGCTCCATGCTCGTATCTTGATTTCATCCGATGGGAATATATTGTGATTAAACAATGACCCATTGTAGTAATTTTCCATTCTACTAATCCCCAAATTTCCACAATCCTTGCGGTGAGGTCACTGAATTTCCATGGATTCACCCACATAGGAACCACCACTCGTGAAATGATCGATAATTTGAAAATATTAGTTCTCTCCTAGATCATATTTTGATTCATAGAAACATGCACAATGCGCCCTTTCCTTATGATCCTTCCCGAAGACGCAGCTTCACAATCAAGGAAAAAAGAAGATCCTTTGTTCTTAACAACTTCCGTAAAGCTCTTCTTACATCCATCGATTTCTCGAGCGGCATCAGAATTTTTCTTTGCACATAGCGCAAACAAATCTATGTTCCTGATTCCATCATCAGCCGCTAATCCCCAATCAGGATGCCTTTCTGGAATCTTCACCTCACCCACATTAGGGATTTCACTTGTATCACCTCTGTGTTCCTCCATCATCCTTTGGGGTAGTCTACTCTTGTAATATTCTATTCATAAAATCCATAAATACTTTAATTGAATTTTTTAGACCAAATGGCATGGAAAGATACTCATAATAATCTTACCTACTCTTGAACGAAGTTTTTAAAATGTTAGATTCTTTTATTCATAATTGGTGATAACCAAATCGAAAATAAATCTTTGAGAACCACATTTATTCTTTCAACTAGCCCAAAAATTATCAATATATTGTAATGGAAAATTTCTATTTATCATAAATTTATTTAGTTTTCAATAATCAACACAAAGGCGATTTTTTCTATCAGCTTTATTCACAAAGAAACTATGTGTTTCCCAAGGTGACACACTTGAGCATATAAATCCTTTCTATAATAGATCATAAAAATAAGTATTAAACAATTTCTATTATTCCAGTTCTATATGGTAAGAAGGATTAGATATTGGCTGAGTACCTAACACTAATTCAATAGAGAAATTTACCTCTCTTACCAGTGGTAGAACAGTGAAATCAAAAGGAAACACATCAACAAACTCAATGATGACTTGAGGGAGATCATAACTCAAAGATACTTGCTTCATGTAAAAATAAAATAAAGATATTAACCTTCCCAACTCTAGAAAATATGTTCCATATCTACTCCACCTTGGGGCCCATTCTCTATAAAATACATGGCATACCCCATCGGGTGTTGTAAAGAAGACCTTTTGAAGATAACATCGAATTCATGACTTACTAGAAATTATCAAATCCATCATGAGGATGACATCAAGTGGTTCTATGTTGAGTAATATAAAATTTCCGTTAGGATCATACATTGATAAAGATAAGACATAATCATGATAATAAAGGCTATGTTGTTTCTCCATTCCAAGGGGCTTAGTAATATCCCTCACATATGACAAAAGTTATATAGGAAGATTTGTATGGTTCACAATACAAGTTGATATAAATGAGTGAGATGTACCAATATCAAATAAAGGAGTATGTAAAGAAGAATATATAGTGATTGTACCTCTCCATGTCAGTGGACCAGTATCAGCTTCCTCTAGAGACACTTCCACTACATGAAGATGCTTTTTCTGGATGCATATAGGTAGAACCCCTTTAATCTCAAAGCATTATATTTCACCATAGTAATTTTAGGTTCTAATGAGCCCGTTCAACTTTTTAGAGAATAAAGTATATGGAATTTTTTTGGTAGGTGTCATGAATGGCCATAAAAACAACAGATCTTGGATGTCTCAGTGAAAATCCATTTTGAATATCAACACTTTCCACAATGGATGAAAGTCAAAGGGCCTCTATCAGGCATTGAAGGAGGTCTGGAAGAAACCTTTTATCTTGAACCACCATGATACTCATCATGCTTCCTATTTTTGTTAAATAATCTCACAAAGCTTCTATTTGGATGGAAAAGAACTCTCATCAATCCTAACATTCTATCCAGGTCATGATAAACCATCAATGAATTATCAAATACATTTGTATAATAAGATTGTTTTAGTAAGAAATCATGAGATCAAATTTCTTTACAAAGAACAATATCAAGTCTTAGAGCCTTCAAAATATCATCAATCACCACCTAAAAATAAAAATGAATAGAATCAGAAAAGTAGTTTGCATACTGATTCACAGTCATGCAATCTTGATGGAGTTTGAGAAACACTATGGATTTCTCGAAGATCATAGACATTGGATAAAATTGATTGGTGAAAATTACATGAAATTATTTCCATTAAAACCCCCCATGATTCTTTGACTTCGCCATCAAATCACATGATCTCCTGATATACCAATCAAGATTAAAGATATCACATTTCACCTTAAAAAGATTTTGTATGTCCAGGAAATCAAAAAGAAGATATATCATTTTTAACCAGTCCTTATCCTCTTGAATATGATTAAATCCTTGGAATGTAGGTGGATTATGGTAAAAACCTCTTCAGCACAACCACAAGATTTTCCCCTTTGAGGTTCCAATACTATAGCCTGAATGAGAACGAGGTTTAGTATTTTCCCAAGATCATGGAAAAACTACACCACTATCTCAAGAAGGTTTTAGTCTACTAGATAAGTTTCTCATTTTTTTCACCAACAACTTCTTATTGGGTCCTATTCGCACATATTCTTGGAGACATGATACTACACAACATCAAAAAAACACTAAATACATTATAAAGGATACAAAAATCAATAACATAGATAATATTTACAATAATATTAATTCAATCGAGTATAAATATTCAATTGGAATTTCAATGAACTCAGAAAAAAGGTCAGGAAAAACCTAGAATCGGATTTAAACATTCCACAAAGAAACATTTCTTAAACACCCATGGTGAATTAAGGTTCATTACAATGAGATATGTCCAGGAACTCACTTGAAACTACCTTCTAATTCCCATCAAGATATCCCAAATCATATACTTAAATCAAGTAATAATACCTAACCCGATCCAATGATAATAATTTTTCATAAACCAACCTGGATACCTTGGTACTGTGAAACCTCATCCGGCTCTAATATAGCTCAGAGGGCATTCCTGATCCCCATAGGTTGACGACTAGCACCTGACATCATACAAAATTAAGAGGGAATGATTTTTTCACAGAATAGTAGAAGAAAAAAAGAATACATGTTAGCATGATCAACACTACCAAAGGAAGATAATACTAAAACCCACATGTAAAATAGTACCCAATAGAAAGATAAACATCCCAAAAGAACATTATCCCAAGATGAAAACATCAAGCCCAAAAAAGTCTCAAAACTAGTCTTTAACAAGTGTACAATAGATCCACTATTCACCATCATCACTTTATGGTCTAAAAGATCAAGAACATCCACCACCAACTAGTTTCACTTTCCATTTTCTCAGACTTAGCATAATAAATCTAAAAATTACCAATGGAAAAGGTAGGGTGTGAGATATAAATCCCATTAGGGTATCACAATGTGTTCCATAAATAATACCATTACAATTAAATATTTATACTATCAATTATTATAAAACATGGCATGAAAGTGTATTTGAATATTTTAAATTAGAACACGATTTCAATGAAAAAGATGGCCGATATATCAAAATAGTTTTGAAACATTATTAAATGAATATTTTATATAATATACTTTATATAAATCAATTGTAATGAATAAAATAGTTCAATAATTTAATGGCGTGTATAATAAAATAAATTAAATCAATAACTATTAAAAATATCTACATGGTATGTTAGTTTCGTAGTAGTAAGATCCTCGCACTCTCACTTATCAAAATGACTATATATTTGTGTGTATAAATCACCCCATTTTGGGACCAACTATAGGAAATCAATTTATACCATATTAAGAGAGAAACTATAAGAAATCAGTATAATATTGGGACAATTATGTTTCTTCATAATAAGCCCATTTTTTAGGGGATCAACATCCTACTGTTCTTGTCCGAGATACTTACTAACTACATCGTAATACATGTTCTTCAATCAACCAATAAAATTATAAATTAATCATATCAAATAATTTTAAAATATTATATTATAATTTCATTTTTGAATGTGCCCTTCAAATTTCAAATCCAAATCATTGGTTTTTGTCATTTCATTTCATTCAAAATCACCTTTCAATTTAATAAATTTTATCACATTCAAAATAAAATAATTTCATTAGAACTACTTAAACATAAAGAAATAATTTTTCCACAAGTCCACCCATAAAATTCAATTCCATTGAAATTGGGGGCTCTCATAAATTTCATTCCCATTTCAAATCAAAGATAAAATCTTAACAAATCCATGTTTTCAAATAAATTGAAAAGTGATTTCAATTTAACAAATAAATTCAAGGATTACACCATAGAGATAATAATTTCGGAACCACCTACCTTTAAATTAAGGGATCACAGTTCATAACACTTATAATGGAAAACTCCAATGAAGAATGAGGATACATAAGATCAAAAAACAGAACCTAAATTAATGATCCCATAAAAATATGTTTTGATCCAGAAATTAAGTGATGATATATCAAAATCTAAGGAGGGTAGAAAATGAGATCAATAGAAACTTCATGATAAAAGTTATACTTGTCTAGAGAAGATTGAATGAGAACAGCGTCGCTTCGATCTACCAAGAAAAGTGTTTAGAGGAATCAATTTCACCTATTGAGATCCTCTAAGTTTCAAAAAATCATGTTAGTCTGGAATGGGTAGGTTATCTATCTTAAATGGGGTGGTTTGGGATTTTTAAATAAATTTTCGAAGGAATTAAAACTTTTACATATGGTTTTCTATGTATGGATGCATTGTTAGTATTAATTTTGAACCCTAACTGTGTGCCAATAATGGTATTTTATTTGGGGTGTATGGTTTGGATAAAAAAATAATCTAACCATCTGATAACTGTGAATTTCCAAATATCTATGGGGTTCAATGTTTTGAGTGTTTTTCACATGATTTGAGAAAATGGTTCACCCATTATAGTGGCATTAAATTGGGCACACCATTTGCTAGGCCAAAGATAAAATTTTTCCCTAACCATGTGCTAACTATATACAGTGCGTTGGTCTTAATAATTCATCAAAAATCTCCCAGAATGACCCCAAAATAGGACTCAACTTAAAGGATATCAAAAAATGGGTCCAGGAATACCTGAAATTTAGAAATGGTATGTTACATGGATACTAATTATACGTTTCCACTTTGTAATATACGGGTTTATTATGTAATATTTATGACCTAATTATTTAAAAATATAAACTATAAAGATCCTAGAAATGAAAGAAAGTAAATTCTTGACTAAAAACTCAAGATTATATAGTTATATAATTTTTTTCTCATAGATCAAGCCAATGCCACCCTAGAAACACCATGACTCCTCAGGAAATACAATCACAACACATAAGCAATGAACAAGGGGAACTGAGTATCCAATTTTATGGTATTGAGATGATGGTCATGGAGGATCAATATTTTCCTTTAATAGTTCTACATATGATTCTCTTGAATTCTACTATCATACAACCATTCTTCGATACTGGCACATCACACAATTTTATTGTTTCTCATGGTATGAATCCTAATGGATTTCATGATGAAATGATGACTCGTGTCTTGAAAATTAAAACACATATTGTAACATCCCGAGCTTTCACGATACGCTTCTCTTTCAATAATGCAATAGCTTGCATTGTACGCATGTTCGAGTTCTAACACACCGCGACTAATCAAAGTAGCAGTTATGAATAGTAATACACACTTTTTGAAATTATATAAATTTTATATTTTAAATTGTAATTAATTTTTGGATTCGGAATATCAAAATTATCCTATGTTGAATTTTTGGTATTTTTCTGAGTACTTCCAATTTTTTATGAATAGTGAAAAATACTTAAAAAACATTTCTAATCAAAATAATTTATAGTGATAAATTATACTATTGAGTGGTTTTAAAGTTTAATTAGAATATATTTTTACCATTTTATCCAATGGTGGTCATTAGAATTAATTTCACTTTGAAATTGGACATAAACAATTGTCAATCTTTTGATATATATTGTTTCTTAAAAACACGCTATTTGTTGTGACAGCAAGAATTAATTATAAAATTAATTAATGCAACTTATATGTTTGTAATTTTGTAAAATAGAAATCATTTTTGAATACGGAATATCAATTATAGCTTTGGGTGAAATTTTGGCATTGTTCTGAAAAACTTCAATTTTTGATGAATAGTGAAACCACTAAGTGGTAGTTAAAAAAATTGATTTTTTGTTTAAATGAAACATTACCATTTCTATGATTTTATTTTCAAAAATCCGACATACATGGTTGTCATTAGGAAGTAAAATGTGGTTCAATGGGATGAAAATATTTTTTGGTGAATAGTAACTTTTAAGTTTAATTAATCGCGATTAAAGGTAATTAGTGTAATTTAAGGTAAAGATAATGTTATAATAATATGAAATGACCTTGAAACATGTACTACCCCTATTGTATGAGTCATGGACGACCCATAAAATCCATGGGTCAACTTGGGGACCCCATGGAGCCACTTTGGTAGGAAAATGACATTAAAAACTTTTTATTTAATGTTAAAATAAAAATGTCACAAACATGAGTTGTTTTACTAAAATAATTTTTAAATAAGGTTATACAAGTCACATTTTTGACTATAAATATTCATTGTAGAGCTAAAAATATTTACTACATGATGATATTTATTTAATAATTATTAGACATTAAATAAATTAAATTATTTATGACACCATGATGATGCAACGATTACCTCATTAATTAACGATTTTAATAAAATGGAAGGATAATGTAAAATCTAAGCCATACACTTGTCCAAATCATATTGAATGGGTGGATTTAGAACCCTTATCACCTTACCCTCGAAATATATCATTGTGGGACCTTTAGAATCCGAAAAGCGTTTCATAATAATGTAACATTTCAATCCCTCCAAGAGTGCCCCTCCTCTCCTCTTATAAAATGCCCCCACCTCTACCACCTTACCCAGACCTCTCAAGCCTTTGGCTCTGCCCAAACCTGCCCATTTTGTCTCTACACATTCCAATATTACTAATAGAAGCCTCACTTTGGGCAGAAGCCTTCTCAAGGAAGCCTTTGAGCTCAAATCAAATAGAGTTTCCCATTTTAAATGTAGTGTTTTCTCTTGTGTTCTTATGTTTTATTTTCCTTCTCCAACCCCCTAAACTCTTTTTATTCATTTTTTTGTAAAAACACCAGTATCCTCAATATACTACGATGTTTTTATAATAAGGATTCGAGCTACACTTACACACACATACATATAAAGGTTAAATAACATACTGTTTCTGTGGATGGCGAATTTCTGCATCACGAAATGATGATTGTTCGACACTCATTTAACGCTTTCAAAGGTGGTCATTAAGATGTAACTATATTTAAATATGATATATAATATGTTTATGTTTTACTTAAGCTTCTGTATTTCTCATTTTTGTCATACCTTTATGGTTTCCATTATGGGTAAATGCGATATTTTCATTTGAGGAAGTGCGGACTACCGCCCCCTCAAAGTGATTTGAATCATTAATGTCATATGTGGGATGTATAAAGGATGGAGTAAATGGTATTATAAATTATATTATACTGGAATTATAGTATAACATTATATAATTATAATTTCATTCCATTAAATATGAAATAGATATGAAAGTAGCGTTCATGCGTACATACGGCTTACCGTCTCCATGAACGGTGCATTTCATTTCTTACCTCTAAATGTTATGTAATATTATAAATTCATGTATATATTGGATATATATGATATATATGATATATAAATCATGAATATAATTTTTATATAATGGATATTTCACCACATGAACAACTTGTAATTATAAGAAGTTTATTTTTGACTCACGTACCAAAGATCGACAAAATGACCATTATTAACATAAATAATTACATAATGTTCATAACATGGTAATAAATGATATAAAAGGAATAATTAACATTAAAATGGTTCTTAAGAAAATAGAAATTAACTCTAGTTTATTATTCCGGAGATTAAAGAACGAACGAGTCAAGTCGGACATGAGGTAAGGGAATTTATTAACCCAATTTCTATTCTTTGGGTTAATCTCCTACTTTAAAATTATGTCATGATATTATTATGTACTATCTTGTATTTGTACTTTCTTTATGTGTAATTATAGTGAATACACATAATAGATTTATTTTATTTTAAAAATGATCTTTGTAAGGACTTCGTCTCAATCTCTTTTCATTGAAGCATATTTGGTTTTATACACAACTTTCATTTATACGGTGTATAAACCCCTTTGCCTTTTACATTTATTCAAAAGGAATATTTTTATATGAAGTGTTTTTACTAAACGAAAAAAAGGAATGTTTTTTGTTACGTATGCGGAGACAATGACTTCTCCGCCGCCGTGACTATTATTTGAGTTTCGGCTTCCTCTATAAGCCATAACTTTTTTATAAAAAAAATAAATACTATGTTTTACTTATCTTTTATTTTGATATTGAAAATGGTTTTGATAGAGTTTTTATTATATCAATGTGTTGTATTGATATCTTGTGATTGAAGTCTGTAAATCTTATGTTTCCTTCATGTATGTTTTATGTGATACAATTATGTTATGGTTTATGATATGTTTAAACCTGTTCATATGAGGAATACATTGGACTTAATAAGTGATGGGTGGAGCCTGCTATAGCTCCTCGAAGCATCGGTAGGTCTCATGAGACAAACTAGTGTCTTGGCACGAGGCCTTGACAAAATCTTATTTGTGGCCTTGGCATGAGGCCTTGGATACGTGGTTATGATAGTCTGGCATTATGCATTCCATCATTATGAAAGAGATTATTGATATTGCATGTGATTATTCGACCAGTAGAATATCCATGTGAATAAGTAAATGGAATTATTTCATTTTACTTTTTCCATATTATGTTGAAGATCATGTTTAAAAGGCTTTTGTTTAGTTATACATTGCCTTAAATGTTATGTTTATTTATGAAAGCTTCCGCTATATTGTTATCCTTACTGAGCATCTGAGCTTACCCCTTTCAATGTTTTAATTTTTCCAGGATGTGAAAAAGTATTTTAGGAATGACCTGCAGGGATAGTCTGAAGGGGATATGAGTGTGGAAAATGGAGACTATGTTATTTTAGTTTTTCACTTTATGATGTAATGTAACATTTATGAATGTATCTAGTGTTTACAATGCTACTAAACTAATCGGTCTTTCGAGACTTGATCTTTTGTGATCATGCCAATGTTGCGCAATAATGCACCGACTCTGGGTAACTGGGGTCGGCGCATTATAGTTGGTATCAGAGGCAGTTTAGTACTAACCGTAGAAGCTAGATTTAGATAAACTATGATTAGAGAACATAGCCCTAACATAGACTTTGATGATTAGTGTATAAGAACTTCCTAGAATTTTGGTATTATATAGATTTTGTGAGTTTTCTGAGCAATACATCCCTGTCTGGATACGAGCAGGTAGAGGCGGCTCTGGCACAGTAGTACCTAGGGGTAAAACCCAAAAACACCGCTTTGATCTAGACTCGAACGGGAACTGGTGCATGAAAACAGGCCTTGCTGCACTCTTGGTTACGACACTCTGGGTGGATATGCTTAGGATAATTCTCATTTTTTTACAAACCATTATGAAGGGTTTATGAGTATATACTTCCTCAAAGAAAACATTTTTTATGATTATGGATTATATCCCTAAACCGTTCAATTTACATTAAGTATTTTATATGTTTGTAATTATTCATTGAAATTCATAAACTAACCTAGTTTATCCCATTATATAGAAATGGCGCCCAATAGAAGGAATGTGAACTCCATCAATATGTATGATCCAAAGAGTAAGAAGAATCATATCTTTCACTGTATTAAGCCAACATTTAGAAGGGAAATAGTCTCCCAGGTGTTCTCAACATATGAGGAAATAGTATCATGTGTTAATAAGATAAGTAAAGAATTCTCTGAGTCTTATGGATTTGAAGGGAAGAAAGAGAAAAAAAGGATGGAAGAGAGAATGGTGGATAAAGGGACGAAGGAAAATAATAATTTTCCAATATGTGATAACTGTGGGAAGAAACACCTTGGAACTTTCCTGAAGGGAATGGGAGTTTGTTATAAGTGTGGAGAAAAATGACACCATGTGTGTGACTACAAGGGTAAGAAAAAAGTTTCAAATGTACAATTCTTCATCTACAAGGAGTGGGGGAACTACGCAAACCAATGTCAAAATCATCAGAGTATGCCCTAAATGATGTTATTGGATAATAATCAAGTTATGATACTACCACAGATGAGGAGGAATGATTAGAGTTCTTCTGTTGTTATTAAAGAATTTTTTCATTTGAGTGTTGTATCAATGACGTACTGGTTATAATAATTATGGAGTATATAAGGATTGTACTGTAGTACTGTTTCATCAAGGACTTGAGATTGTGTGGAACCAAGAAAAGTGACTCCACAGTAGGTTAAATTTTTTGAAAATATATGGTTGAGAGAAAGATAAACCATAATATGGTTCTGATACCGAGATAGTGATTTTGGAATAATACATGATTGAATTGGATAAATTATATTGGATATCCTTAACTTCCTTGAAACTGATTAATGATTTGTATACATTTTTGGCTAGAAGGAGTATATCTAGTATTATGTAAGGAATAAGGGATCATGAATTTAATAAATAAGGATTTATGGTAATTCAGGATGTTTTAGTTTTTTAAAAGAATACATGGTGAAGGTGTTCACATGTTGTTACGCGGAAAAAAAGGATCTTCATTATATTTACCTTCCTTATAAAATTTGTCCTGTGAGTTGGATAGAAGTATTTTGGATAACTATAAAGGTTGGAATGTATTAAGTTGAAAATTGGATAGTATTGTTTAAGGTTAAAACATTTATGAAGATTATTTTTCAAATATTATAATACTATAGTTTTAGGAAAAGTACAACCTGCAGGTTGGGGGATAACTCGTCGCGTCGGACAAAGCTGTATGAATTTAATCCACAACCATAGTGTGACAGACCTTTATTACCTACCACTAGCCTACAAGAAGTCCCTGGTTATTACAAAATAGTTTTCCTAATCTAAATGGTATGTGATAATACTTTGAACCTTGTACGATTATGATAAATATAATATTTTTGAGTTCTATTATCTTTTTGAGTGAAAGATGAGTTTTTGGTAGAAATTAGTTGAAGGTTGAAACTCTACTTGTCAAGCATAAATATATATATACCTATCTCTTATTCTATGAATAAATTAATTCTTAAATTTAGTAAAGGGATATTAAAACAAAAAATGTGTTATCCTAATACCTTATGTCTTGTTGAACTGATAATATTTTAAATCAATGTTGATTGAAGGCTTTGAGGCCCTCAATTTTACACTTGTTTGTGATTTATGACCTCAAAATCCCTACAAATATTTATGTTTTTCCTCCAATTATATGTCTCTAATTTCCACCAATGTTCTCCTTATCGAGATCATAATTTGGTGGTGACTTTTTCATTTCCCTTTCCCTCTTATTAAGGCTAAATTTTATTAACCTTATTTCCGGTGTGGGTTTTCCACAAAGGTATTTTCTATTTTCAACCTTTTATTTTAGAAGAAAAATTTCAAATTGCGAGGACGCGATTTATTTAAGGAGAGGAGAATTTAACACCCTGACCTTTCACGATACGCTTCTCTTTCAATAATGCAATAGCTTGCATTGTACGCATGTTCGAGTTCTAACACACCGCCACTAATCAAAGTAGCAGTTATGAATAGTAATACCCACATTTTGAAATTATATAAATTTTATATTTTAAAATGGAATTCATTTTTGGATTCATAATATCGAAATTAGCCTATGTTGAATTTTTGGTATTTTTCTGAGAACTTCCAATTTTTTATGAATAGTGAAAAATACTTAAAAACAACTTTTCAAATAAAAATAATTTATAGTGATAAATTATACTATTAAGTTGTTTTAAAGTGTAATTATAATATATTTCTACCATTTTATCCAATGGTGGTCATTAGAATTAATTTCACTTTGGAATTGGACATAAACAATTGTCAATCTTTTGATATATATTGTTTCTTAAAAACACGCTATTTGTTGTGACAGTGGAAATTAATTATAAAATTAATTAATGAAACTTATATGTTTGAAATTTTTTAAAATAGACATCATTTTTGAATTCATAATATCAATTATAGCTTAGGGTGAAATTTTGGCATTGTTCTGAAAAACTTCAATTTTTGATGAATAGTGAAACGACTAAGTGGTAGTTAAAAAATTGATTTTTCCTTTAAATGAAACATTACCACTTCTATGATTTGATTTTCAAAAATCTGACATACATGGTTATCATTAGGAAGTAAAATTTGGTTCAATGGGATTAAAATAATTTTTAGTGAATAGTAACTTTTATGTTTAATTAATCGCGATTAAAGGTAGTTAGTGTAATTTAAGGTAAAGATAAAGTTATAATAATATAAAATGACCTTGAAACATTTCCTACCCCTATTGGATGAGTCATGGCCGACCAAAACAATCCATGGGTCAACTTGGGGGTCCCATGGAGCCACTTTGGTAGGAAAATGACATTAAAAACTTTTTATTTAATGTTAAAATAAAAATGTCACAAACATGAGTTGTTTTACTAAAAAAAATTTAAATGAGGTTATACAAGTCAGAGTTTTGAATATAAATATTCATTGGAAAGCTAAAATGATTTCCTACATCATGACATTTATTTTATAATTTTTAGACATTAAATAAATTAAATTATTTATGACGCCATGATGATGGAGCGATTACCTCATTAATTAAAGATTTTAATAAAATGGAAGGATAATGTAAAATCTAAGACTTTCACTTGTACAAAGCCTATTGGATGGGTGGTGTTAGAACCCTTATCACATTACCCTCTAAATATATCATTTTGTGACCTTTAGAATCTGAAAATCATTTCATAATAAAGTAACATTTCAATCCCTCCAAGAGTGCCCCTCCTCTCCTCTTATAAAATGTCCCCACCTCTACCACCTTACCCAGACCTCTCAAGCCTTTGGCTCGGCCAACCCCGGCCCATTTTGACTCTACACATACCACTCTTACTTCTAGAAGCCTCACTTTGGGCAGAAGTCTTCCCAAGGAAGCCTTTGATCTCAAATCAAAAAGAGTTTCCTGTTTTAAAGGTAGTGTTTTCTCTTGTGTTCTTATGTTTTATTTTGCTTCTCCAACCCCCTAAACTCTTTTTATTCATTTCTTTTGTAACAAAAAAAGTATCATCAATATACTAGGATGTTGTTATAAGAAGTATTAGAGCTACACTTACACACACATACATCTAATAGTTAAAGAACATATTGTTTCTCTGGATGAGGAATTTCTGCCTCCCGAAACAATAATTGTTCAACACTCATATAACACCTTCAAAGGTGGACATTAAGATGTCACTATATTTAAATATGATATATAATATGTTTATGTTTTAATTAAGATTCTGTATTTTTCATTTATGGCATACCTTTATGGTTTCCATTATGGGTAAACGCGATATTTTTATTTGAGGAAGTGCGGACGACCGCCCCCTCAAAGTGATTTGAATCGTTAATGCCATATGTGGGATGTATAAATGATGGATTAAATGGTATTATAAATTATATTATACTGGAATTATAGTATAACTTTATATAATTATTATTTCATTCCATTAAATATGAAATAGAAATGAAAGTAGCGTTCATGCGTACGTACGACTTACCGTCTCCATGAACAGTGCATTTCATTTCTTACCTCTAAATGTTATGTAATATTATAAATGCATGTATATATTGGATATATATGATATATATGATATATACATCATGAATATAATTTTTATATAATGGATATTTCACCACATGAACAACTTGTAATTATAAGAAGTTTATTTTTGACTCAAGTACCAAAAATCGACAAAATGACCGTTATTAACATAAATAATTACATAATGTTAATAACATGGTAATAAATTATATAAAAGGAATAATGAACTTGAAAACAATTCCTAAGCAAATATAAAATAACTCTAGTTTATTATTCAGGAGATTAAAGAACGAACGAGTCAAGTCGGACACGATGTAAGGGAATTGCTTAACCCAATTTCCATTCTTTGGGTTAATCTCCTACTTTCAAATTATGTCACGATATTATTATGTACTATCTTGTATTTGTACTTTCTTTATGTGTACTTATTGTGATTACACATAATAGATCTATTTTATTTTAAAAATGATCTTGGTAAGGACTTCGTCTCAATCTCCTTTCATTGAGGCATATTTGGTTTTATACACAACTTTCATTTATACGGTGTATAAACCCCTTTGACTTTTACTTTTATTCAAAAGGAATCTTTTTATACGAAGCGTTTTCACTAAACTACAAAAGGACTGTTTTTTATCACGTATGCGGCGACAACGACTTCTCCGCCACCGTGACTATTATTTGAGTTTCGGTTTCCTCTATAAGCCATAACTTTTTTTAAAGAAAAATAAATACCATGTTTTACTTATCTTTTATTTTGATATTGAAAATGGTTTTGATAGAGTTTTTATTATATCAATGTGTTCAATTGATATCTTTTGATTGAAGTGTGGACATCTTATGTTTCCTTCATGCATGTTTTATGTGATACAATTATATTACAGTTTATGATATGTTTAAACCTGTTCATATGAGGAATGTATTGGACTTAATAAGTGGCGGGTGGAGCCCGCTATAGCTCCTCAATGCATCAGTAGGTCTCATGAGACAAACTAGTGTCTTGGCATGAGGCCTTCACAAAATCTTATTTGTGGTCTTGGCACAAGGCCTTGTCTACGTGGTTATGATAGTCTGGAATTATGCATTCCATCATTATGAAAGAGGTTATTGATATTGCATGTGATTATTCGACCAGTAGAATATCCATGTGAATAAGTAAATGGCATTATTTCATTTTACTTTTTCCATATTATGTTGAAGATCATGTTTAAAAGGATTTTGTTTAGTTATACATTGCCTTAAATGTTTATGTTTATTTATGAAAGCTTCCGCTATATTGTTATCCTTACTGAGCATCTGAGCTCACCCCTTTCAATGTTTTAATTTTTCCAGGATGGGAAGAAGTATTTTAGGAATGACCTGCAGGGATAGTCTGAAGGGGATATGAGTGTGGAAAATGGAGACTATGTTATTTTATTTTTTCACTTTATGATGCAATGTGACATTTATGAATGTATCTAGTGTTTCCAAGGCTACTAAACTAATCAGTCTTTCGAGACTTGATCTTTTGTGATCATGCAATGTTACGCAATAATGCACCAACTCTGGGTAACTGGGGTCAGGGCTTTACACATATCAACTAATGGGAGTGTCAACCATTCAACTGTGCATTGTGTTCAATAAATATTTATGAAGATAAATTTTTTTTTGGTATTTATCTTTTATTTATTTGGATATATATGATCTTATTTTTGGAATGGATTGGTTGACAACCTTCAAGGTATACATCAACTGTTATGCATGACGGTACAGTTTCATTTCCCCAGATGGTGTCGTGAATCTATTTAAAGGATATTGGGATGTGGATTCAAGTTGAACAAGACCATTGGGACTATGTTTTAGGACTTTTACTAATTAATTGACAATATTTTCTTTAGGCTCTACTGATGAAGACAAACATATAGATTTTATGACCATCATTGAACAACTTCCTCCTGCCCTTTTTGATAATTTCTATGGTTTTCCACCCGAAAGAGAAGTGGAATTTATATTTCATTTCCTACCAAGGACCATTACTATTTAAAATTAATCCTATAGTAAGAAATGAATAGAATTAGTGGATTTATTATTAAACAACAAGAGATGAAAATTAAAGTGTTCATTCAACCAAGTAAATCCCCATGGGAAATACTGATTATTTGTGTAAATGAGGTGAATTGAACTATTATTCTTCGTTTGGATTATCATAAGATCAACCATCTTACAATAAATAAAAAAATACCCACATCCATGAATTGAAAATTAGTTTCATCAATTGAGGAGAGCCACATGGTTCTCTAATATTTATTTATGGTTTTAGTATTACTATCTTCGAGTTTGGAAGGAGGATATTCTAAAGAAAACATTCAAGATTAATTTTTATCATTGTGAATATGTTGTTATTCATTTCAATATTATGAATTCACTAGCCTTGTTTATAGAATTTATGAACCATATATTTTAATGATATCTTTACTGCTTTGTGGTGGGGTTCATCAATGATATTCTTGTTTATTCTATGACTAATTCTGACCATGAGAAACACTTAGTCATAGTTTTGGGGATCTTGCAAGAACATTAACTTTATGCTAAGAATTAAAGGTGTGATTTATGAATCTTAATAAGGTATAAGGTATTATCTCTTGTAAACCACAAAAATTCATTTAAGATACACATTTTCCTCAAATTTGTGGAAAATTACCAATTCATTATTCAGGATTTTCATGAATTCATTCATCAATTAAAAATTCGATAAGAAAATGTGTTTATTTCTAGTAGAGAAACATGTTCTAGAAATCTTTTCCAGAGATTAAGTTTTAGCTTACATTAGCACATATCCTTTCATTTGTAATGTCCAGACATGGCTATGTAGTTTATTTTGATTCATTTGGATCAAATTTTAGATGTATCCTCATATAGGGAGACCATATTTAATCGTATGGCTCACAAAAGTTAACGGTTTATGAGAATAATTGTATGAAACATGATTTAGAATTTGGTGTTGTAGTTTATTCCATGGAAACATGGATTCGGTACATTTAGGTGGAAAATTCATAGTGTTCATGGATCATAATATATTGAAAAGAATATTCTCTTAAAGGTATTTGAATCTAAGGAAATGGATATGGATGGAACACCTTTGTATGTTTGACTTTGACTTGATATATACAACATGAAAATAAAATTTAGTGGGTGATACATTGAATAAGAAATAATATAGTCAGTTGGATAAAGATTATTTAGATCAATGTCATTTGATGTTATTCATAGTTGATATGCACATGTATTGGGCTAAGTAGAGTGACGTTGTGGTTGAATTTCATCCTTTAATCAATTTTTTTCCAAAATCTCATCTATTTCTCCAAATGATGAGTATTCATGATCATTTTTACATACTCGGAGTACTAAAATCAACTTCTAATGAATCAAAAAATCTAAAAACGGATAATCATATATTCATCCTATCTTAAGAAACTATTCAAATCCAAAATGGTTAGAGAAAGATAAGATAATTCCAAAATGAATAAACTTTCAAATGATTAAATACAACATAATCTCTAAATCCTCAAGAATAATACACAACATTCAATATAGATCATTTTATAAATAAATAGCCTTAATATTCTTTAAAAATATTCCTAACCATGTTTGAAACCAGGAAATAAATAGTATTCAATCATATATTCTACCAAGATTAATTTTACATTTTCCCTATAAAAATATTAGTCTCTCATAAATTCATACACCAAAAAATGTATATTTCATATTCATATAATCTTCAAAATATGATCATAATTTCTATAAATAACCTGAATCTCCAGAAATATAAATTAAAATAACAAATTCTTCCAAAACATAATTCAGTATTAATTCCAAAATTAAAAACAAACCATCTAAACCAAATGTATTTCCATTTACCTTAATCATAAAATGTTCCCAAAATATAGAACTTAGTCAAAATTTATATTAATCACTTAGTCCCCAAATCACATTTCAGTCCCTTGGTTAACTATATGATAAATCATATGTCCCAAAAATGTAAAAACCATTTTATACCAAATTACCTCAATAACCTCAACATTAAAGAATGTTTTAACCTAAAATTTTATCTCATACCTTTTAGCTTGAATCCCTAAAAAATTAATATCATTATTCCAAAATAATATTTTATATTAAACCTAATGGTTACATATACCAAAACCCAATAAAGAGTCTCCCAAAATATCCTTAATTTCCTAAAAATCCCATTAATCAAAACCTCAAAGTGTGGAATATACTCCTTTGAACATATGGTCAACTTTAAATTTCTAAACCCATAATGGTGTCCATAACTCTTAAGTTACCCACACATGAAAACATCATAATATCCAAAGTTATCTAAACATTTCTTTTATACCAAATATAAGGACTAGACCTTAAAACATCACATAATATTTATATTTTAGCTAGGAATTCACTTTATTACACCTCTAGGATTTTTATAGTTTATAGTTTTTGTGAATTAGTCCACAACTCTTATATACCAAACCCTTAAATTTCATAATGGAAACTTCTATTCAATATCAATTTTTACCACAATATTATCATTAAATTTTTTTTCATGAAATTTATTCATGGATCTAGAGACTCAATCCTTATACACATTTTATTATATGATTTTTATTAGGAATATCAATAAAATACAAATCAATTATTGAAAATCGTAGTGTGTTTTTAAGACTAGGTCATAATTATAAAAAATGAAACTAGAATAAAAAATATTTATATTAAAATCCATAATGAGAACCTAACACTATTTTAGCTCCTATAAATACATAGGATAACCTGGGTAATACTTATACAAAATTAGGGAGTTAAAAGAACAATAAATGAAGAAACACTAGATGAATCAAAACAAATTAGTTAGAGGGAATAACATGATAACAAAAATGAATGAACCACGAATTATCATATCGATTCAAAAAATATATAAAATGTAAAAATAAGATCATAGAAATATAGGAATGTGGATGAAACATATATCACGACATAAACATGAGTCAAGGATAACTTCTGTGATGATATCACATAGTGAATAGGCTCCCCAAGGGATTATATTTACCCCCCAATCCCATACATAACGTCTCATGAGACTAAAAAATTCCCTAATTAATTATTTTTTCTATCTAGTAA
This sequence comes from Viscum album, assembly GCA_963277665.1. Lineage (NCBI taxonomy): Eukaryota > Viridiplantae > Streptophyta > Magnoliopsida > Santalales > Viscaceae > Viscum > Viscum album. The sequence goes on from OY728129.1 coordinate 184,507,227, forward strand.
CACCCATAATAACATGTATATGCCTATCTGTTCCCCCATAAAGTAGTCATATAGAAGGCATAAACAAAAGGATTTCACATTAAAAAAATTTGTTTCCAAAAAATCTCATTAAGCATAACCAAAAGACGTATCACAATGGTTTCCATAAATAAAGGTATTAAATAATTATTGGAAATTAATAAAATTAAAATAATAATATATCATGATTATTTATGTCTAATTGAAGTAAATATTTGAAAAATAGCTGTAAGGTAACTTTTGAAATGTGCCACTTAAGCAGGGTTTTAGGGAATTCAGTAAATATTTATTAATGAGGGTAAAAGATTATTAATTTATATAAAACCTAAAGTGAAATAAAATGGGTATACATAGAAGAATTGATGTTTTTAGAAACCATTTATGTATTTAAACATTTCATTGGGTGGAAATTTAAAAAAGGCAATGAAAAGATCTAAATTCCGTTTAATCATCTTTTCAAAAGAAATTGAGAAAAGAACCCTTTAAACATATATATCCCCATAAAAGAAAAGATAAATGAACTTGGTATATATGTATTGGTGATATTTATAGAATATATAATAACTATATTATAATAATGAAACCATAAATTGAAGTAATGAGGGAGAAAGAATAAGTTAATGAATATTTGGAGGTTTGGAGAGATCCCTTACCTTATATCCAAATGCGCTATGCACTTTCACTTAAGACCCTGTATAATAAAATTAGATTCATTAATTACTTAATTAATAACCTTTTCCATAAATATTTTATTTTTTATAGTATTATTATGTTCATCTATGTTAATTTACATGAGTTATAAAGATAAATTTTTTTGTTTTGAGAGCTTTCATTTCATGGTCCCAATGTCCAATCACATATGTATCCTCCAATGACCCGAAAGACTTCATTTTTTATTTATTTTGATAATCCACCATTCAAGGGGTGAGGTGGAACACTTAAAAGGCCCTTAGGTGTAAGTATTACATGGTCTATAGGCCTTAGAGGAATTCATTGCCTTTAGGCTTTAAACATTACATACAACCCAGACTAACTACTTGGAACTGCTCCTCTCCAGCATCTTCATCATGAAATCAGCTCTCCACCTTCACATGGCTATTCGGCTAGGCTTTCCCTTGCATGCACAGGCTTGTCCCGAGGGAAGGTGTCATACCCTCTCATTCTTGCAATCCATTTAGCTTTTGCTATGGTGAAAGCTCCTTGCTCCTCCTCCATATGAAGCTTGTTCCTTGTAGGTTGTCTGGTTTGCATCTGCACTTAAAGGGGCTCGAATGCCTTGAGTTGGCCCAAAGGCCTTACTGACCCGAAGGCCTGGGTGGCCCGAAGTCCTTAAAGGACTCGGGGACCAAATCGGTGGCCCGAAGGCCCAAACGGGTGAATATTCTCAGCTGCTACAGTACCAAACAGTATCTGCTATAGTTCCTCTACAGTACCAGCTACAGTTTTGCATAGTTCCTCATACAGTACTACTACAGTACCCCCTGCAAATTATCCTCCACCTGGATTTGATCCCAGGTCTCTTGGATGCACTAAAGGATTCCTCACCAACTGGGTTGAGGCTCATCTGCGTCCAATCACATACGTATACTTATGGATGTTCTATTCAAATGGGAATGAAACTATAGAATTAAAAATAAATGGAATTAATGAAAATAAATAATATTTATAGGTCTAATATGTCATTTTAGTTTCTCATATGTTTACGAATCATTTAATAAAATGTTAATGATAAATGATTTGTTTATTTTGGTGGTTTTTCCAACCATCTCAAAGTAGTTTCATTTAATTTAATCATATGGACATATACTCTTTACAGATTGTAAAAAACATATAATATAAAAAATTAGATCATTTTAGAAAAATATAATTGAATTTATAACTCCCATTAAGTAATTAGTGGAAAATGAAAACTCATCATCCAAGAAGGTAGTTAATGGGAATAATATGGATAATTGTTTTGTTTTTATTTGAATAAGAAGAAATGATAAATGGTTGGATAAAAGATATTACATTATAAATATAAAATTATAGTATATGCATGTTACTATTGTTATTATTCTATGTTTTAGGAAGGAGGGGAGGATATGGTAAGAGAATAAAATAATTTAAAAGAATTTGTTTGAGAATGTTACCTCTTGAATATCACCTTGTTGAAGGACCCATTAATGAATTTGGAATTGGACTTTTAGTGAGACCAAAAAAACTTGGACATGCGTAAGATGTCTAGGAAGAGTTTTGGATGGAATATTGTCTTGATACAAGTCATATAAGGTGTGAAGATAAGGTGTGGTATTTATAATGGGAGGAGAGGGGTGTTTTTGAATATTATATTCATTAGCTTGTTGTTTTGGATCAAGACTATAAATAGTATTGATTCTTATGACTATATATAATAAATGGTGCATTTAATTTTGATAGAATTTGTTCTTAAATCATTAATTACTCATAAATTCATGTATTCTTTTTAAAATGTTAAATACTTTAAATGGTCATATTTCACTATTAAACAAAAAATTAAACCTCTTAAAAATAGTCCCAAAAATTCACCATAGTAATTTTTTAAATGTTTAAATTAAAAAAATAGAATAAATTTTATTTAAATAATTTTCTAAATATTATAAATTTATTTTTTAAATAAAATCATCATTTATTCAAAAAATACTGATTTTAATATTATATTTGATTTTATGAACCTTCGAAGAATTAGTAATGGTCTCATAAAAGTATCATATAATTATAATAAAACACAATATTTATTTATGAATCCATTTTAGGAAATTAAATTTTCCTTTCAATCATTGTGTTAATTATTAAATTTTATTTAAAACATTAATGTTTAATAAAAATACCAATAATTAAGTTATCATTTAAAAAAATTTAATTGTACCATGGTTTAAAAAAATCATATTTTCATTTTATATGTTACATAAATATTATTTTGAACTTTCATAGGTAATTTTACTATTGAATGGGTAAGATTACTATTACTAATGGTCATATAACTATTCCTAATGGTAAGATTACTATTCCAAAATCAAGGTTACTATTCCAATAGTCAGATTTGTAAAGGTCATATGGGATCTATTATTTTTGTAAATTCATATTATTCCATTCATTCATTATTCACATATATTTTATCCCTAGGTTATATATAATTTTATCTTCAAAATGAATATTTTATTACTAATATTACATTTTATTTCTACATCTTTGATCGTGAGTGTGGTCATTCTGGTGGATCGAGAAGATCCAAATTTCCAAATTTTAATTTTTTTTATTTTCTATTTATTGTCCAATTTTAATATTTGGGATTATTATTGGTTTAGTTATTGACTATTATATAATTATTCATTGATTATAATAATGTTTTCTGGGTTTACCACTATGATTTATGTGCTTTAAACTACAAGACATAATTATATGAAGGGAAATTCCATTGATAAAATTTTGGGTCATTACATTATTCCCCCCTTAAGAAATTTTACCATTGAAATTTCATTATACATAATAAGGTGAAAAAGGTGTGGGTACTTCTTTTTCATGTCTTCCTTTAGTTCCCATATCACCTCCTCATATGTATGGTTTCATCATAGTACTTTTCCTAGGTGAGTAGTCTTATTGGATACAATTTCAACTCTACTATCCAAGATCTTCACCAGTTTCTCCTCATATGAGAGATAATTTTCCAGTTATACCACCTAGGAATTAAATACATGTGAGGGATCTGATATTTAATTACTTCAACGGGATAAATTGAATACATAAATGACTTTATACATGGTTGGTGAAAGTTCAAGTTGATGGGCCATAGCTCTGACACAATCAAGAATCTCAAAGGGTCAAATGTACTTGGGACTAAACTCTGCCTTATTCCAAATATCATGTTTCTCTTCCATGGAGATATGTGGAGGCATACCTTATCTCCAACCTCAAACTCTAGGTCTTATTGGAAATTTTCATTATAGCTATTATGTCAACTTTGGGTAGCCCTGATGTGTTGTTCAATGATCTTCACCTTTTTACCATTTATTCAACCATTTTTTGTCCTAGTATATTAAGTTAACTAACTTAATCCCATCATATATATATTCTAAATATTTCCCCATAAAGTAATTAATATAGTTCCATTTTGATTCTTGATCGGAACTATTGTTGTAAGATAAATAGGCCATTTGTATATGTTAGATTCATCCTCCTTTGAAGTCCATCAAGCATTATCTTAACATGTTTTCTAGTTTTTGAATAGTTTTTTCTAATTGGAAATATTTTATAGGGCGATAATTCATTTTTAAGTTCAACTAAATATTTAGATATAGAGACCATCTCTTAACAAACATTAAAATTACATAATTTTTCATAATACTTAATACATTACACAAGCATATGCCAAAATACTATATTAATCTAGTGCATTTGGAAACATGGAAACATAAACACTCGTACATAAGTGAGCTACATTATATCCCACTAGTTTCTCCGTGTTAGGGCCAAGCTGGTAATAATGATCATATTCATATGTTGACTTTTTTCCAACAATGTTTAAGAAGAAATTGATGTTTAAGGATAATAGAAATAACATCACATTGTATTTGGTGAATATCAGATTGACCATCGTATTCAATAAATCTTACTCATAAAGCTTGAAAACTTCCATCATATTCAAGAGAAATTGTTTAGATGAAAAGGCCCATTAGATTCACACTAAATATAGAATGAAAGGTTTGATTGTAATGGGAAGGAACCAGAGTCATTATTACTATGATGTAAATGTAATGATAATTTACTGATAAAGGAGTTATCATAAATATTAATTTTATAATAGAACATGTGATGCCATATTGATGAAGTAAATGGGGAAGAATAAGTGTTAAAAATTGTATTAAGCATATAATTGGAAGGGAAAAGTTTCTGGAAATCATATATAATCTGATTCTAATCATGTCAATCGTATTCAAGCTGTGAAGGCAAGAATTTTTTTGATGATAGATAGGGAAGATGCAATAATATCCTTGTTAATATAGAAAATGATAAAGATAATCTTTAATGTAATAAAAGCCATGAAGGAAGTTATGATATAAGATAAATTTTGTGAAAGATGAAAGTTGGTGAAGCCAAAGTTTTCTAGACTTAAGGTTATCGTAATGAGTTTTATAATTGAATATTTTTTTAATATATGGAATAATTATTGTAATAAATAAATGAAATAAACTGCTAAATATGGAGCTTCTAACATCAGTCTATTGTATTCAGCATACCATCATATTCCTTAAAGGTATAATTTTTCTAATCGAGAATTATGGTAAAGAAATTGATACCATTGAAGATGATTCAAAAAATATTGACTGAGATCAATCAAAAATTTATTAAAACCTTCATCAGTTTTGAATTACATTTTTCTCCATTATAATTAGGAAGATTGTAATTAGAATTCAAATCTGACTTGAGTTTGGTAATAGTTTGAAGGAGATGTTTGAATGTGTTTTTTAAGGGTGGTCTTGAAATTTGAAGGTAGGTAAATTTTTTGGAAAATGTGAGAAACCAAAGGTACTAGTTTTTATTGTGACCAAATCCAAAAGATGTAAATCATTAGAGAATAAATCTAATGGTTATTCTATCTAGATAAGAAGTTAAAATCCTATTTTTTAAAATTCATTTATCAAGTGGTTCATGAGCCATCATATCAATGTTTATACGGATTAATCCTTTTAATCGTAATGAAAAAAATTGTATTGAATAGATAGCAATGTAATCGTATTAGCAATCAAAATAGAGAATTTGAATCAGACTGGTCTTAATAAATAATGTTAGGAGAAAGATTAATTGGTTAGAATATTTGATAAGTATCACGAAGAAATGAGTGGTTTTGATGAGTGTTGATGAAATCAAGATGCAATAAATAAATTAAAGGAAATATGAAAATTTAATGAATTTAGTTAAGTGGGAATGTTTTTATAAATCTATCCCAAACTAATTTTAGGATGAGTATAAAAGGTGAAAATTGAATTTTACCTTTATAACTGAAGTATTACTCATTAGGGATAGAGAGAAGGAGGGGTGATAAAGAAACTATAGAGAGAATAAGTGGTTTCAGGATTGTTTCTCTTGAAGAAATTGTTCTGAATAGAAGAGAAAAAGATAAGAGACAAGATTTTAATGTATTAAGTTGATTATATTATTCAGATGATTATCATATTCAGTGGTTTATTGTACTAGGGAGAGTTATCATATTCATCCTACAATCTTATTAGGTATAATTATCATATTCAGTTGGCAGGATTTTCGTACTTGGATTTACGGACTGAAGAAGAAAGTGTTACGAATTGTCTCAATAGTATTATGTAAAGATATATTATTGTATTGAGAAATCAGACGGAGAAAAATAGAACAAGGAAATTGTGTTGTGTTTTATTTCAAATTCCAGGAAGTTCTTAAAAGCTTATGGGTAATAATGTAAAGAATTTATTTGAATGTTTTTATTTTTCATAGTCAATAAAGTATCCATGGTAACATGTTTTTCTGCAAAAACCTTTTATTACATCATTTGTTCTAGAGGGAGAATACACACTATTGGATTATTAACATAGTGCTACATAAGTGCAATGGAATATCCCACTCATTGTATTCCACACAAAAAGGATTGTTTTATTTTTTTTGGTATTGGATTTTTTCTAAACCATACAAAGGATTTTCTTTTCTTATTGAATTGTAAACCTTATAAATAAATTTGTTCTTGTGAATGTGTATTAGTTTTTTTGTCAATAGGGAATGAAATCATTAACATGACGCAAAGGATGTTTCATTTTATATTGAATCAAAAAATAAAATATATCGTTAATTTTCCCCCTCCCCTCTTAGTGATAAAATTAACCTATCTAGGATCTTAAAATTGGTATCAGAGCCAGGTTCCCTTCACTTATTCTTTACTAAAGTTTTTAAGAGAAGTTTGTGTAGAATCTAAATTGTTTTAACAATAAATGAATACCAGTTTTCTATGGAAAGAAAAAAATGAGGCTTCGGCCCCAACCATTAATATATATATATAATATATGGAAAGAATTATTATATTTGGAAAGATATAATGTTTCCTTATCTCATGTATCTTGGATAAGATGTTTTTGAAGCTATAATAGATGTTTTTCCTCCTATTGATGAAAATTTACTCTTACATCTCTTTATAAGAAAAATCATAAGAATTAGGGAATGTCCTAGAATTCATTATGATCATCAATTTCTACTATTTATTTGTTAATAGTGAAGGGTGATTCCATGGCCAATGGTATATGGGAAAAGTTGAAAAATATATTCAAAGAAAATACAAAAGCGAAGAAGGAAAAATTACAAATCTGGAGGATGAAGTTTGAATGATTCAAAATATGTGAGCGTGAATCTACTGTTTTATACTTTATTGAGTTGAATTAAATAGTTATCACTATCAGATGTCTTTGTGAAAAGCTATATTATTCTATATTTGTTGAAAAAATATTAAGAATCCTTCATAATAAGTTTTATTCCAATGTTTTTTCATTAAAAGATAGAGATTCTCATACATTATCTCTAGATGATTTTCATAGAACTCTCATCACTTATGAAATGATAATGGAGAAAGATATGGAAATAAAAACAATAGTTGATAGAGAAATTTATTTCAATGTTATCATGAATGAAAATTCAAAGAAAATTTTTATTTAATAAGAATCTAGTAATTCTGACTCTAAAAATGAGGTATGTAAAAACCGTAATGAAATTTTTTCATTGTTTTCTAAAAATGATACAAGAGGTATATGTAAATACATAGGGAAACATCCTTAAAATGATTTTAATATAGAGTTTTTGGAAACATTGTGGCCAATTTTCCTTGAATAAAGAAAGAAGTGGATAGTGATTAAGAAGATATAAGTTCACGAATGTTATGGAAGAAACATGGTGATAAAACACAATCGTATTCTATAGGGATGGCTATAATATTATTTAAATCTAACAGATGGATTTTACAATCTAAAGATAAATAAAAAATAGTAAAGCTAAATCTGAAACATTTACTGATAATTTTGGTGAGAATACTTTTATTGAAATAGTGAATGATTAATAATTCATAAGTAGCAGTTATGATGAAGAAAACACTAAACCTAAAATTAATTTCAAAGAAGATTTGAAAGAATATATAAGAATGATCAAAATGGTTGAAAAATAAAAAATAAGTTTGATGATTAAAGTTCCACAACAAAAATCCAAGAATGATTTTTATAAGAGAATAACTTGCTGCTTAAAGAAATTAATTATTTAATAAAATATCTTATAGAAGAAAAGAATCATAATTAAAATTTTGATGTGAAGCTGAAGGAAAAATTAAAAATAGTTGGATCTTACCCAACAAAAAATTAAAAAATTGAAGACAGAAATAAAATTTCCAAAAAATATCTCTTTGAAGTTATTGAAATTTCTCATAAGAAGAAACTTGAGAAGGATAAAACAAAGTTACCTTCAAAGGTTGAGAGAAATGATAGAAGTGTTTCTAAAAAGAATATTTATAGGAATGTGACATATGTGACCAAAACAAAAAAACATTGTGAATTCAAATGTTTCAAAAATCCATGAGTGAAAAAATGTTTCCAAACATTCTGAATGAAAAAAAATTATAATACTTGTGGTTTTGATAAGGCTGAGATGATATGGAAGAATATGATTGATAGCAGATTTTTTGGTGATTCTGGTAAAAAGGACAATAAGTATAAACATGTTTATAACTCTATCTAGTATGGAATTTTACATGGAAAAAACTTTTTCTATGTAAATTACTGGTATTGTGGTGGATTCAGACATATAGAAAATATATGTTCATTTCACCAACAACATTAAAATTATTCAACAATGAAACGACCCGAAATTTTAAATAAATCTTGTTTCCTAATTTTATGTGTTATTTTATTTTATTTTTATACTGAAAAAAAATGTTTCATTTGATAACATGAGTATAATTAAAATGAGACTGTTGGGTTTTGACTGTTATTTGACCATTGGTCAATATGACCGCTGGAAACTAAACGTTTTGACTATTGTTCTAAATACAAGCAATCTTGGTTAATTAATATAGAAAGAAGATTCGATGGCCTCACCCAGTAGTCTTGGACCGATCGAATCTCATCTAACAGAACTTAGGAAGGAGGTAGCACCACTGGGCTTTTCTCTGGACCAAACCCAAGCTTAACTTCATTGTGTGAAGCTAGAACGGGATCACCTTCGCGAGAAGTTCAAACTGATAGAAATTACTACTCGTGCGATGTTGGCCGAGCCTCCCTTGGGTTCTCTCACCTTAGCACACCTTACACTTAGGTACTATGCTGGTTTGATAAGGGGCTATGTAAGGAGACCGTAACTGCCTTGTGTAATCCTTTGCTTTAAATAAAAATTGGGATTTCTTCTTATGATGATGTTTATGAATTTTCTAATGTCCGGATAAATACAGTATGCATATTTTTAATGAATTTTAGAAAAATGATATTTTAAAAATGTTTATGTAAACCATAAATAATTAAAAATGTGTAATGATTTTTGAAAAATGGTCTTCTACAATTAGGTTCAGTACGAAATTTAGAGTCTAATAAGATCAACATAATTTTTGATGAATAGTAAATTATGAATAATGATTTTAGGCTTAGGATTAGTAATGTGACCAAATGGATTAGTAATCTCACTTAAAGAAAGTATTAATATAATCTATGCACCTTGATTAAGTAGTGTGATTCAATAAAATGGTTAAATAACAGTTTCATAAATTATTATTCAAGTATAAGTTTTTTCGAGTTAATAGTGTTTTTTAATTAAAAATAAAATAAAAATTATTTAGAAAATTATTTTTATAAAATGGATTTCATTTATGAACTCAGAGCATCGATATTATGTTATGGTAAATTTTGGGGTTTTTTCTGAAAAAAATGAATTTTCGGTGAATAGTGTAATTATTTAAAAAATAGATTAAAAATATTTAGAAAAATATTTTTATAAAATAGAGTTCATTTTTGAAATCAGAGCATTGATATTTGATTATGGTAAAATTTTGGTTTCTTTCTGAAAAAGTTGAATTTTCAGTGAATAGTAAAAATACAGTTTTAGGGTTTCGGTATGTTTAATGACATCATAACTGTGTCATGATGATGTCATGAGATATATTAAGGTTTGGCCGGCCAATGGTGATGAATTATTGTTTTGGGGGGCCCATGTGGCCTAACAGCATGGTAAATGCCAAGGGAGAGCACATGGTTTTGAGAAAAGCACTTTTGAGGTGTCCCTTGGCCATTAATGCCTTGTCCCCTCACATTCCCCTATAAATACCAAGCCATATTTTCATCCATTTCGACTCCCCACTCTCCCCCAACTAATTTCAGGTCTCATTACCTCCCAAGTAGTCCTCCCAAGGTGCCCCCAAGCCCTCAAGGCCCAATCCTTTGAGTTTTAAGAGTTACGTTTTAAGGTAAGGGATCCGATCTCCCTCTTTCTTTTCAAGAAATCTCTTTTATGTAATTTCTTTTATGCTCCATGTTCTTATGTTAAAGGGTGTTCTTTTATACTCCTCTTACTTCCCTTTTTATGTTCACATAATTAGAGATTCCCTCTTACTCTCATTATTTCGTTTTATGATGTTTTAAGTGGCGCCGTTAGGCTGGCGAAATTTTTGTAACAGATTCTTTCTCCCTTCTCATTTTTTTCAAGATCTATTTTCATGTAAAGTATTTCAAGTTCCTTTTTTTATGTTGTGGTATTATCTCTATATCTATCATACTGATCTTTTATGACCATATGATGAGAGACCCCATTTTATCTCTTCAATTCAGTATTTTGATGTTTTAAGTGGCATCGTTAGGCTGCCGAATTTTTAAGTGGTTCTTCACCCTTCTCATTTTGAAGTTCTACTTTCATGTCAATTCTTTCATGTTACTTTTTGTTATGTTGGGGTATGATCTATATATCTATCATACTGATCTTTTATGAACATATTATGAGATACCCCACTTGATCTCTTCAATTCAGTATTTTGAAGTTTTAAGTGGTGCTGTTAGGCTGCCGAATTTTTAAGTGGTTCTTCACCCTTCTCGTTTTGAAGTTCTACATTCATGTCAATTCTTTCAAGTTCCTTTTTGTTATATTGGGGCATGATCTCTATATCTATCATACTGATCTTTTATGACCATATTATTAGAGACCCCATTTGATCTCTTCAATTCAGTATTTTGAAGTTTTATGTGGCGTCGTTAGGCTGCATAATTTTTAAGTGGTTCTTCACCCTTCTCGTTTTGAAGTTCTACTTTCATGTCAATTCTTTCAAGTTATTTTTTGTTATTTTGGGGTATGATCTCTATATCTATCATACTGATAATTTATGTTCATATGATGAGATACCCTATTTTATCTCATCAATCTATTTTTGGAAGTTTTAAGTGACGTTGTTAGGCTGCCGAATTCTCATAAGCGAAATCTTATTTTTGTCTACCTTTCATGTTCTTCGTTTCAAATGGTATATCATTCAAATTTCATTACCATGTTCTTAAATACATTATATTTTTTTCCCCTAATGTTTTATGTATCATTTTTGAGTGGGTGAACCATGTCCCCTCTCTTTCCAACTTTTCTAAAACCATGTATCATAGACGTTATGCTGCATAGTTTTCGTCTCAAAATGCCTCCCACTTTATCTCAAAATTATTTTATGTTATTAAGTGAATACTCAAAGCTCTTATTTATACAGGTTTATTCACATATATATAAAAATTTTCTATTTTAAATTCTGTGATTTACATACATGAAACCCGCTTTCCCTTTTCTGTGGGTTTAAAGTGACATAAAGATCATGTCTTTAAAGCAGTTTTTAAAACGTTATGATTATGAAATGAAACCCATTTATGTTATGCTATATGGGTTGTTTATGAAATGATTGATGATGATATATGTGGTTCACATGATAATAAAGACATTTCAAGGGTGCGCCCAGATAGCGCTCCAATGCATTGGGTAAAGACTTAATCTCTAGAGATGACCATTTTTAACGACGCCTTGGTGAATAAACTTGGTAATTTTAACGACACCTTGGGGATGGACCTTGGTGAAACGAAATGATCATCAATATTAAATGTTGTATCCACATCTTCATGTTATGAAAAATTTTATTTTTATTATGATATGCCTCATGATTTCTTTTTCATGCCTTAAATTTCTTTTCATGTCCTTATTGAAGTATCTCATGTTCACATGTAAAATGTTTCTCTTATTTCCCTTACTGGGCCTTCTTCTCACCCTTTCTTTTGATGTATGTCCCCAGGTTATGAGATGCAGTAATGAACCTAGGATGAACTTAAGGAGAAGCCTTTCAAGTGTTTAATAAGAGTGTTTTTTTTGTTCTTTTCATGTATTATATTCCTTGTTTCCAAGACACTAAACCTTAAATATCCTCAGTTCCGTGTAATGGAATGAAAGGTATATTATAAAAAGACGGGATGCTATAGTTGGTATCAAAGGATGGTTTATTTATTTGTGGAAATTAGGATATGAAAACTTTATGAAGAAGCCTATAGAAAAGTTTATATATAGGAAATCTTCCTGGTATTTTGGTGAGTAATGAGTAATGGGTTGCCAAGAAAATACATCCCTGTCTGGATACGAGCAGGTAGAGGTGGCTCTGGCACAGATGTACATAGGGGTAAAACCCGAAAACACCGCTTTGAGCTAGACTCGAATGGGAACTGGTACACAACAACGGGCCTTGCTGCACTCTTGGTTACGACACTCCCGGGGGATATGCTTTGGTAAATTCATAAGCTTAGTATGAACCATTATTAAAGGAACAAAGATAAAATAAAATAAAGATTCACATAAGGATATATGATCATGGATAACCTAGATTGAAATCTAGGGGATCACAAGATAGGGTATACTTTTCTTTTACAAGTTAACCTTATATGCATTAAGTTCCTTTTCATGATTATTGGCTAAGTATTAAAGCCCCTAATTGTACTTTGTTTTCATAGTTAATGGCGGGAAATGGAAGAACATGTCCCAACAACCAATGTGATAAGAAATGTGATGATTTCCATATTAATATGAAAGAGATGATTAGGGGATTAAACGATGATTATTATTTTGGAATACATTCACTATTTTGGGGACCCTATATGATCGAGGTAAATAGATTACTATGTTATTTTCATTGAGAAGTAATGTTGACTTATATTTTGAAGAATCGATGAATTTAAGGTGGACTTATAGTAATTTAGGTTACTTATGGGTATGATTAACCTATCTTGGGTAAAATATGTTTAGGTCAGCTACTTTTGTTATAAGATGTTAGGAGTGCTTGATGATGTTTGGAGATGAACAATGTAGTTTATTTTGGAAGAATATGTTATCAAATCCCTCTTGTATTTGGGTTTCAATCTTAGTTTGGCTTATTTTGAGGAATTTTAAGGACCGTTATTTATGGAATGGTCTATGATGAACTTTGGGTAGTACAATGGAACTTTGAAGATTTAAAAGTAGTTTCCATTCCTATGGGATTCTTTCTTTTTGAAGAGTTGTTTTACCTTACCCTTTCTGTTTTTGGGATAATGTTTAAAGATGGATGAAATAGATAGTTAATCTTTTGTGGATTATGTGATTCTCTAGAAGATGATTCTTGTGTTTTGATGAGACCAAGTAGTTTTGAATGCCCATCGTTTGGAGAAAATATTAGTTTTTGTAGAAAATTATTAAAGGATGAAACTATACATGAAGGTAGGTATATTTTCTTATGTTTTTGTTCTATTTAGTAAATGAATTACTCAAAATTATGAAAGGGAACGTAAAAAAAACATTGTTGGTTTACGTTTCCTACTAGGTAATCAAAGACTGTTTACACACATCATAAGTTTGGGATTTTCTTATGGTTAACTTTCTCTTAATCATGTTTTCTATCACTCTCCCTCAGAACATGACCCTTTGTTTTCTCCTCCATGTCCATGTTTTCCTACATGGAATCCTAGTGTGGGTTAACTCGGTTGACCTTTGTACTTCCCTTTCTTTCTTTTAAAGTAATAGTTTTACTGACTCCTTTTCTGATGTGGGACTTTCAATGAAATTTCAAAACCCAATTTTAAAAATTGCGAGGACGTAATTTCTTAAGGGGGGAAGATTGTAACGACCCGAAATTTTAAATAAATATTGTTTCCTAATTTTATGTGTTATTTTATTTTATTTTTATACTCAACAAAAATGTTTCATTTGATAACATGAGTATAATTAAAATGAGACTGTTGGGTTTTGACTGTTATTTGACCATTGGTCAATATAACCGCTGGAAACTAAATTTTTTGACTATTGTCTCTAAATATAAGCAATATTGGTTAATTAACATTGAAAGAAGATTTGATGGCCTCGCCCAGTAGTCTTGGACCGATCGAAGCCCATCTAACAGAACTTGGGAAGGAGGTAGCACCACTGGGCTTTGCTCTGGACCAAACCCAAGCTAAACCTCATCGTGTGAAGCTAGAATGGGATCGCCTTCGCGAGAAGTTCAAACTGATAGAAATTACTACTCGTGCGATGTTGGCCGAGCCTCCCTCGGATTCTCTCACCTTAGCACACCTTACACTTAGGTCCTATGCTGGTGTGATAAGGGGCTATGTAAGGAGACCGTAACTACCTTGTGTAATCCTTTGTTTTAAATAAAAATTGGGATTTCTTCTTATGATAAAGTTTATGAATTTTCTAATGTCTGGATAAATACAGTATGCATATTTTTAATGAATTTTAGAAAAATGATATTTTAAAAATGTTTATTTAAACCTTAAATAATTAAAAATGTGTTATGATTTTTGAAAAATGGTCTTCTACAATTATGTTCAGTATGAAATTTAGAGTCTAATAAGATCAACGTAATTTTTGATGAATAGTAAATTATGAATAGTGATTTTATGCTTAGGATTAGTAATGTGACCAAATGGATTGGTAATCTCACTTAAAGAAAGTATTAATATAATCTAGGAACCTTGATTAAGTAGTGTGATTCAATAAAATGGTTAAATAACGGTTTCATAAATTATTATTCAAGTATTAGTTTTTTCGGGTGAATAGTTTTTTTAATTAAAAATTAAATTAAAAATATTTAGAAAATTATTTTTATAAAATGGATATCATTTTTGAACTCAGAGCATCGATATTATGTTAATGTAAATTTTGGGGTTTTTTCTGAAAAAAATGAATTTTCGGTGAATAGTGTAGTTACTTAAAAATAGATTAAAAATATTTAGAAAATTATTTTTATAAAATGGAGTTCATTTTTGAAATCAGAGCATTGATATTTGATTAAGGTAAAATTTTGGGATCTTTCTGAGAAAGTTGAATTTTTAGTGAATAGTAAAAATACAGTTTTAGGGTTTCGGTATGTTTAATGACATCATAACTGTGTCATGATGATGTCATGAGATATTTTAAGGGTTGGCCGGACAAGGGTGATGAATTATTGTTTTGGGGGCCCCATGTGGACTAATTGCATGGTAAATTCCAAGGGAGAGCACATGGTTTTGAGAAAAGCACTTTTGAGGTGTCCCTTGGCCATCAATGCCTTGTCCCCTCACTTTCCCCTATAAATACCAAGCCATCCTCTCATCCATTTCGACTCCCCACTCTCTCCCAACGAATTTCTGGTCTCATTACCTCCCAAATAGTCCTTCCAAGGTTCCCCCAAGCCCTCAAGTCCCAAACCTTTGACGTTTAAGAGTTACGTTTTAAGGTAAGGGATCCAATCTCCCTCTTTCATTACAAGAAATCTCTTTTATGTAATTTCTTTTATGCTCCATGTTCTTATGTTAAAGGGTGTTCTTTTATACTCCTCTTACAGACCTTTTTATTTTCACATAATGAGAGATCCCCTCTTACTCTCATTATTTCGTTTTATGAATTTTTAAGTGGCGCAGTTAGGCTGCCGAAATTTTTGTAACAGATTCTTTCTCCCTTCTCATTTTTTTCAAGATCTATTTTCATGTAAAGTATTTCAAGTTCCTTTTTATTATGTTGGGGTATGATCTATATATCTATCATACTGATATTTTATGACCATATTATGAGAGACCCTATTTGATCTCTTCAATTCAGTATTTTGATGATTTAAGTGGCGTCGTTAGGCTGCCGAATATTTTAGTGGTTCTTCACCCTTCTCGTTTTGAAGTTCTACTTTCATGTCAATTCGTTCAAGTTCCTTTTTGTTATGTTGGGGTATTATCTCTATATCTATCATACTGATCTTTTATGACCATATGATGAGAGATTCCATTTGATCTCTTTAATTCAGTATTTTGAAGTTTTAAGTGGCGTCGTTAGGCTACCGAATTTTTAAGTGGTTCTTCACCCTTCTCGTTTTGAAGTTCAACTTTCATGTCAATTATTTCAAGTTCCTTTTTGTTATGTTGGGGTATGATCTCTATATCTATCATACTGGTCTTTTATGACCATATTATGAGAGACCCCATTTGATCTCTTCAATTCAGTATTTTGAAGTTTTATGTGGCGCCGTTAGGCTGCCGAATTTTTAAGTGGTTCTTCACCCTTCTCGTTTTGAAGTTCTACTTTCATGTCAATTATTTCAAGTTCTTTTTTGTTATGTTGGGGTATGATCTCTATATCTATCATACTGATCATTTATTTTCATATGATGAGAGACCCTATTTTATCTCATCAATCTATTTTTGGAAGTTTTAAGTGACGTCGTTAGGCTGTCGAATTCTCATAAGAGAAATCTTATTTTTGTCTACCTTTCATGTTCTTCGTTTCAAATGGTATATCATTCAAATTTCATTACCATGTTCTTAAATACTTTATATTTTGTTCCCCTACTGTTTTATGTATCATTTTTGAGTGGGTGACCCATGTCCCCTCTCTTTCCAACTTTTCTAAAACCATGTATCATAGACGTTATGCTGCATAGTTTTCATCTCAAAATGCCTCCCACTTTATCTCAAAATTATTTTATGTTATTAAGTGAATATTCAAAGCTCTTATTTATACAGGGGTATTCACATATATATCAAAATGTTATATTTTAAATTCTGGGATTTACATACATGAAACCCGCTTTCCCTTTTCTGTGGGTTTAATGTGACATAAAGATCATGTCTTTAAAGCAGTTCTTAAAACGTTATGATTATGAAATGAAACCCATTTATTTTATGCTAAATGGGTTGTTTATGAAATTATTAATGATGATATATGTGTCTCACATGATAATAAATACATGTCAAGGGTGCTCCTAGATATCGATCCAATGCATTGGGTAAAGACTTAATCTCTAGAGATGACCATTTTTAACGACGCCTTGGTGAATAACCGTGGTAATTTTAACGACACCTTGGGGATGGACCTTGGTGAAACGAAAAGATTGTAAATATTAAATTTTGTAGCCATATCTTCAAGTTATGAAAAATGATATTTTTATTATGATATGCCTCATGATTTCTTTCTCATTCTTTAAAGTTCTTTTCATGTCCTTATTGAAGTATCTCAAGTTTACATGTAAAATGTTTCTCTTGTTTCCCTTACTGGGCCTTCTGCTCACCCTTTCTTTTGATGTATATCCCCAGGTTATGAGTTGCAGTAATGAACCTAGGATGAACTTAAGGAGAAGCCTTTCATGTGTTTAAGAAGAGTGTTTTTTTTTATCTTTTCATGTATTATGTTCCTTGTTTCCAAGACACTAAACCTTAAAGATCCTCAGTTCCGTGTAATGGAATGAAAGTTATGTTATAAAAAGACGAGATTCTATAAACAAGTTCTAAAAGTAAAAGTTTTATGGAGAGTCAATAATCTCAAAATAAGAAGTATGTGAATAATTTTTGAAAGAAACCTGAGAAGGTTTTCATGAAAGTAAAAAATAGATTTCAACCATTAAAACCTTTTTTTGGAAGGTGTAAACAACTAGGAAACCTTTCAAACGGATTTATTTTTTTACTGAAACAATAGAAATTTCTTTAAAATTCTCAAAATCTGTATGTTAAGAAAGAAAATAATGAAAAAAACACTTATTGTTGAAACCGCTCTAAAAGATATAAGAGGAGAAGGACCTTGGATTCTTGATAGTGGTATTTATCCTCATAAGATTGGATAATTAATGTTATAAATGAAATTTAAAAACTTCAAAGAGGTCATGGTGAAATTTTAAAATAATGGATCAATGAGAATCAAAGATATTTGTTCAGTAGTTATTGGGAAAGAGAAGATGAAATCCAAGAATGCATTATATGTTCATGGGTTAAAACATAACCTGCTGAGTGTTTCATAATTGTGTGATGAAGGTAACATAGTTAATTTTATGAATGATGAGTTTTTTTGGAAAATTGAGAATAATGGAAATATATTTATAAGAGTTCAACGTAAAAAGGTAACCATATTTCAATTTGGTGAGGCACAAAACTCTTATTACTTGGGCATTGTGGAAGAAAATAAATTGTGGCATAATAGTCTGAAAAAAATGTGTTAGAGAAACATGAGAATTATTTCTAAAATAAATTGTTTCTGAGACCTTATTTATTTTATAAGATAAAGATATTGGTGTTGTAATATTTTTTATAAAGGAAGGATTAAAAATTTAGTACATAATAAATTTGATATATGTTCAAAAAAACCCTTGGTACTCATCCATTTTGATATTTATTGGCTGATGATAAAACAATCAATAGAGGTAGATTATTATTCCATCACTTTCAATAACTACTTTACTCACATTACTTTTCTCATACATATGAAACATAAATCAGATGATCTGAAAATGTTTAAATGTTTCAAGAGGAAAGCTGAGAAAGAATGTGAGTATTTAGTGAAGAATATGTGAACTGAAAACAATGGTGAATACATAAATGAATAATTTTAAAAGTTATCTTGAAAATCATGGTGTTAGGAATGATTATAGTTCCCCATACACTCCACAAAAAATGGTTTTTTTGATATAAATAATATAAATTTGGTGGAAGTAGGTAGAACTATGTTACATTAACATGATCTTTCTTATTACTATAGGAGGAAAGCCATATGTACTGATGAAAACATTAAAAAACAATGTATCTACAGGAAAAGATCTATTATAAATCCATATAAATTTATTATTTGGAAAAATCTAATTTAGAAACAATTAAGAGTTTTCTGGAGTCCATGTATTATAATGTAGAATGGTGGAAAATTTGTAAAATTAAAAAAAAGGTAAATATGAAATTTTTCGTGGCTATGCTCTTGAAGGAAGAAGATATTAATGTTTCAAAAATTAACCTAAATAATTGTTGACTCTATTTAGGGGACTGTTATTTAAAAGAAATAATAAGATAAGAATACCCATGCAGGTGAGAGAGTTGAGAAAGATTAGGAATACATTTCTTATAAGGATGCATACAATTATAATCCTACTCAAGAAGAAGAATCAGACACTATTACTTCCATTGATGAGGAATAATATCAAAAATCTCATCCTAGTATGAGGATGAAAGTGGAAGATTAGAATGTCATTACTGATCGACATAAAAATGTCCAAACAAGAAGAACAACAAATGCAATTACACATACTTCCTTGTATTTAAAAGTTTAACTGAATGATGTGAATGAATCTTTTGAGTATCAAGAATGGGTTCAGGAAATGATTGAAGTGCTGGATCATATATAAAATAATGATTCCTAGGAACTTGTTCCTAAAATAAAAAACAAAAATTTTCTTGGAACAAGGTGGTTTTCAATAATAATCTGAATGAAGAAAGTGAGTTCATAAGAAACAAAGAAATATTAGTTTGAAAAGGTTACTCACACATTTAAGGTAACAATTTTGATGAAACTATTTCTCTAGTTGAAAGATTGGAAATAATAAAAAAAATTCATTCTATTGATGCACAATGAAGTTACAAAATTTTTCAAATGGATATATATTATGAATTTCTGAATGGGGGTCTTTATGATTAAGTATACATAAAAAACTATTTGGCTTCGTTATTTAAAAAGAAGAAAGTTATGTTTCCAAATTGATGAAAAATTTGTATGAGCTAAAACAAGCCCTAATAACATGGTATTATAAATATGATACTTTTTTGAAGAAGATGAGTTAAAATAAAGGAAGAGTTGACCTGAAAATATACATCAAATAATGTCAAGATTTTCCCTCATCGTAATTGTTTAGGTTGATGAAATTTTTTTGCTAGTATGATGATAGAACATGTGAAGGATTTTCTGTAGAAATGAAAAAGTTTTTTGAGATTTCTATTCTAGGGGAAATGAAATTATTTCTTCTGTCAAAAATTTTACAAAATACGTAACACATTTTTTTTATGAAGAAAATTATGTTATGTAACTTCTTAAGAAGTTCAGTATGGAAAACTCGATACCTATTTCTAGAACAATTTAAGTGGGAACATAATTTTCTAAAGATAGTTAAGGTATGGAAGTTGATGAAAAAAATTATGAAATATGATTAGAAGGTTTTTTTATTTAACTACCTCAAAAACATACATTTATTACATTATTAACTTATATGGATGATTTTGGAGTTCCCTAAAGGAATCACATTCACATTCTAGAAAAGTATTTCTTAGATATTTAAAAGGTACCAAACGTTTCAGAATTAGTTATGATAGCTCAGAAATTATCGATTTGTTTGGGTATTTAGAAACAGATTTTGTAGGAAAAAGTCATGATAGAATATCCACATCTGTTAGGGTTTTTATTCTCAAAAAATTTTGTTCTAGTTAGCATACAATGAAACAGAATTCTTGTACTATTAATACAACTGATGTTGAATATGTTGATTCTACTAAAGTCATTATCTATCTAATTTGGATGAAAACTCAATTAGATGACTTAATTGTTCAAGTGATGTTTCCCTTACTATAGGGTGGTGATAATCAAAGTGAAATCAATCTCACTAAGAATCTAGTTCAAAATTATCATTCGAAACATATTGTTATCAAATATCATTTGATAAAAATTAATGTGGAGAATAACAAATTGAGTATGGAGTATGTTCCTACATCAGAAAAAGTTTCTGACATTTTTGAAAAACCATTACTAAATGAATAATTTTTTAAATTGAGGTTGAACATGGGTGGCCAACCTCTTTATCATTAAGTTTGAGGTATGTGTTTTTGTCCCATATCTCATCTTAACATTGGATTGTGTTTTAAAGGGGGTAATTTTTTCATAAATCTAACATTATGTAAGCATGTAAATTGGGGGAGTTTTGGGTAATTTGTGAATCCAACATTGTATGTGTGTAAACAATTCTAACTATTTATTGGAGTGGTTGTAGAAAAAAAAATTATGTATTCAATGGAAATTAAAGAAGTGTAGAAATCCAAAGAATTAAGATGTGAAGAAAAGTTAAAGAGGTTTCATGATCAGTACTTTTGTATATCTTGGTGTTTTTTCAATGATTCATGTTTCCTATAATGAGTAGCTCACATAGAATTAGAATTATTTATAAGTAATCCATAGCTTTAGGATACAAATTAGAGTGATTTATGAATCTTGGTTGAAAAATAATACACAAGGGGGAGATTTTTAGGACCAATCTGATAAGGTTTACAATATTCAGATATTTTATTTTTTTGTAAATAATGTTTAATAAGAAAATGAGGATTATAGAGAATTGAAATAAATTCACTTGGTATTTGGTGGAAATTGGAATGGATATCAAATTCATGAAATCAGACTCAAAATACATTAAAAATTACATCATATTGAAGATATTATAGTTGGAAGAAAAGGCTCATCATACTGACACTATATCTGAAATGAAAGTGTTGATCATAATGGGGATAAATCATAGTATGTATGACTATGATGTAAATGTGATGATGCTATGATGATATTGGAGTTCTCATAAATCATAATTTTAATGTAAAAATTTTGATGATATCTTGATGAATAAAATGGGGATTTATAAGTGATGAAAAAATAATTAAACATCAAATTAGTAGAGAAAAGGTTCTAGAAATTGTATGCAGTCTGATTGTGATAATGTCAATCATATTCTGGCTGAGAAGGAAAGAATTTTTTTTATGAAAGATATGGAATTTAAAATAATTTACTTGGTAAAAGAGATGATACAAAATCTTATCATTAACATAATCAAATTCATGAAGGATGTCATTATACAAGATGATGTTTGTGAATGAAGAAAGTTAGTGAAGGTGATGTTTTCCAGCCTCAAGGTTATCATAATGAGTTTTTCGAATGCATATTTTTTTAAAGGATGAGAAGGATGGACATAATAAATAAATGAAATAATATGATGATGTCAGAAATACTAACACCAATCCATAATATATAGCCTACCATCATATTCATCAAAGGTAGAATTATTCTCATCGTGACTGATGGTAAAGGAATTTAAATTATTGAAGCCGATTCAAAAAGTAACGACAGAGATCGGTCAACAATGTAGTCATCCATTCATTAGGTGTGACTTACATTTACCTTTATCATAATGATGTACATTTAAATCATAACTAAAGTCATGCTAGAGTTTGGTACGAGTATGAAGTAGATGGTTGGATCCGTTTTTATTTGGAGATCATGAAATTTTAAGGTTGAGAAGATTTTTGAAAAATGTGATAATTCGAAGTTACTGGTTTTTTCTCAGACCCAAATAAAAAAAATATAAATCTTATAAGAATGAAGATAATGGGTATTGTATCCAAAAAACAAGTAAAACCCTTATTTTTTTTTCAAATGCTTCTATAAACTGGGTTGAGATTCCCAATATCAATGTTGATACTGATTCATCTTGTCGATTGTAATGATACACTCATAATGTGCAGATAGAAACGTAATCATATCCATAATTGGAATGGAAAATTTGAATCGAACTTGTGTTTATAGAGAATTTCAGAATAAAGCTAAATTGTTTTTAGGATTTGAGATGGATCGAGAAGAAATGAGAAGAGTTTAGAATTATTGAAAAAGTCAAGATGCTCTTGAAATTCAAGGAAACATGAAAATTTGAGGAATTTTGTTGAGTGTGGATGTTTTGAATAATCCCACAGAAACAAAATTTTTGGAGAGTATAAAAGGATAAAAGTTCATTGTAATATTTTGACAAAAATACTATTCATGATAGATAGAGAGCAGATGAAGCGGTCAAGAAATTCTAGAGAGAATAAGTGGTTTCCGAATTGTTCCTATAGAAGAAATTGTGAAAGATATAAGAGAAATAAGAAGAGGTAATATTTCAATATATTCAGCTGATCGTTGTATTGAGTTGATTATCATATTCAGCGAGTTATTGTATTGGTCATAGTCATCATATTCAGTCAGTGATCGTATGGGTCATAATTATCATATTCAGCTGTCAGGATTAACGTATTGGGATATTCAGACTGAAGTAGAAAGTGTTTAGAATTGTCTCAATGGTATTATATAAGGATATATTATCATATTCAGAAATTGGACTGAGAAACAATGGACAATGAAATGGTACTGAGTTTTATTACAAAGTACAAGAAGATACTAGCTTCTAGATAAGAAAGTGGTCAAATAATTTTAATGTTTATTTTTCTGAAATTATATAAATAAGAACAGGTAACATGTTTTGTTTCAAAAAAATTGTATTGCATCATTTTTTCTAGAGGTATCACAAACACTATTGGATTATTTAAATATTACTACATTAATGATAGGGAATATCCTACTCATTGTATTTCATACAAAAGGATTATTTTCTAGTGGATTGAGTTGTATAAGATGGTTTCCAAACCATACCACAGACATAACTATTCTTATTGAATAGTGAACCTTATAAATACTTGTGTCACTATGAATGTTTGTTTTATTTTTTTAGTAGGTATTGGAATCATTAACAAGAGGTGAATGTTGTTTCATTTTATAAGGAAACCTAACAGAAAACATATCATCGATTCACCCCCCCACCCTCTGTGATACAGTTTTCCTGACTGGATACTTAAACTCAATGATTATTATCCTTTTTATAAATATAATACATTATACATATCTTCATAACTAGTGGAAATTAAATGTAAAAGGGGTTGGTCTCAGATTATTAGTAAGGACAAACAAAAGAGACATGTAAGCATAAACATGGGTACATGGGTATGATAAAGTGATCATGACATTAAAAGATTAAACTCTTCATAAACAATATCATAAAAATGAATAATGTCATAAATATGAGTGGTTAATAATATATGAATCAAAATTGAATCAAGACCATAATCCATAAAATCATAACATAAGAATTAGACATGTAATTTTTGGCATACACATAATCATATAAAATTACTTCCATAGTAGTTAAGAAATATATTACAATGACATATTTTTAGTATGGGTTCACTCCCCCACACCATCTTGGTAGTCATGGTTGTAACCCATAACCATTTTATTACTCATGTTTCACTCCCAATACCATATTAGTAGACAAAATCCTTTACTGAATAGAGTTCACTCTCTATTCCTATAACAATCCAAACTATTATAAATAAAAAATTTCATTTTTATTTAATTAAATATCTTATTATATAATATGGTTATATAAATAACATGAAATTATTTTATTATATCAAATTTCATTGAAAATAATTTTAATCATATTTATCGTTGATAATATATCCATTGAAAATTGATCACGTGATTAGTATAAATATAGGGGTTTAACAAATCCAACTGACATAGTTAAAGGAAGTGATGGCCTTAGCCAGTAGGATCCTACCCTATAAATCTAATTTATCATATATTTCAAGGTAGATAGAATTTCTAGGGTTTCCCCTAACCAATCCCAAGATGTGATCTAACAACTAAATCATGATCGAAATCGTTTATGGCAGAAGTTCAAGCTCATCAAGATCACAACCCAACCCATGTTCACAAAACCACCCAATGAAAGTTCCACCAGCACTTACATTACTCCTAGGGATTTTTCTGCTGTATTAGCGGGATTTGTATCAACACCCTTAAAATATGTAACGCCCCGACCCCAGCTACCCAGAGCCGGTGCATTACTTCGTAACATTGGCATGATCACAAAAGATCAAGTCTCGAAAGACCGATTAGTTTAGTAGCCTTGGAAACACTAGATACATTCATAAGTCTTTCATTACATCAAAAAGTAAACAAACTACAATAACATGGTCTTCATAGTCCACAATCATATCCCTTTCTGACTACCCCTGCAGGTCACTCATAAATTACTCCTTCACATCCTGGAAAAATATTAAAACATTGAAAGGGGTGAGCTCAGATGCTCAGTAAGGTTAACAATATAGCGGAAGCTTTCATAAATAAACATTAACATTTAAGGCGATGTATAACTAAAACAAAAGCCTTTTAAACTTGAACTTCAACATAATATGGCAAAAGTAAAATGAGATAATGTCATTCACTTCTTCACATGGATATTCTACTGGTCGAATAATCACATGCAATATCAATAACCACTTTCATAATGATGGAATGCATAATTCCAGACTATCATAACCACGTAGTCAAGGCCTCGTGCCAAGACCACAAATAAGATTTTGTCAAGGCCTTGTGCCAAGACACTAGTTTGTCTCATGAGACCTGCCGATGCATCGAGGAGCTATAGCGGGCTCCACCCGTCACTTATTAAGTCCAATGCATTCCGCATATGAATAGGTTTAAACATATCATAAACCATAACATAATCGTATCACATAAAACATGCATAAAGGAAACATAACATTTCCACATTTCAATCACAAGATATAAATACAACACATTGATATAATAAAAACGCTTTCAAAACCATTTTCAATACCAAAATAAATGAAAGTTAAAACTTTGTATTTATTTTTCATTAAAAAAATGATGGCTTGTAGAGGAATCCGAAACTCAAATAATGGTCACGGCGGCGGAGAAGTCGTTGTCGCTGCATAATTACGGAAAGAAAAAACATTCCCTTTTTGTCGTTTAGTAAAACGCTTCGTATAAAAAAGATTCCTTTTGAATAAACGTAAAAGTCAAAGGGGTTTATACACCGTATGGAAGAAAGTTGTGTATAAAACCAAATATGACTCAATGAAAGGAGATTGATATGAAGTCCTTAAAAAGATCATTTTTAAAATAAAATAGATCTATTATGTGTATTCACTATAGGTACACATAAAGAAAGTAAAAATACAAAATAATACATAATAATATCATGACATAATTGGAAATTAGGAGATTAACCCAAAGAATGGAAGTTGGGATAAGAAGTTCCCTTACAAATAAAATAGATCTATTATATGTATTCACTATAGATACAGATAAAGAAAGTACAAATACAAGATAGGACATAATAATATCATGACGTAATTTGAAAGTAGGAGATTAACCCAAAGAATTGAAGTTGGGTTAAGAAGTTCCCTTACCTCATGTCCGACTTGACTCAACCGTTCTTTAACCTCCTGAATAATAAACTAGAGTTAATATCCACCTTATTAAGAACCATTTTCAATTTCATTATCCTTTTTATATCACTTATTACATTGTTATGAACGTTATGTAATTATTTAAGTTAATAACGGTCGTTTTGTCGATCTTTGGTACTTGTGTCAACAATAACCTTCTTATAATTACAAGTTGTTCATGTGGTGAAATATCAATTATATACAGAATTATATTCATGATGTAGATATCATATATATCATATATAAAAATAGTGACATCTTAATGTCCACCTTTGAAGGTGTTATATGAGTGTTGAACAATCATCGTTTCGTGAGGCAGAAATTCGCCATCCACAGAAACCGTATGTTCTTTAACCATTAGATGTATGTGTGTGTAAGTGTAGCTCGAATCCTTCTTATAACAACATACTAGTATATTGAGGATACCGGTGTTGTTACAAAAGAAATTAATAAAAAGAGGTTAGGGGGTTTGAGATGAAAAATAAAACAAAACAACATTAGATAAGACATTACCTCAAAATCGGGTAACTCTTTTTGATTTGAGCCAAAGGCTTCCTTGAGAAGAGTTATGCCCAAAGTGAGGCTTCTAGTAGTAAGAGGGGGAAGTTGGGAGAGTATTTGGGCAGAGGTTGGCCGAGTCAAATGGCTTGAATGTGTGAATAAGGTGGGAGAGGTGGGGGCCTTTTATAAGTGGAGAGGAGGGGCTCTTTTGGAAAGATTGAAATGTTACATTATTACACTATGCTTTTCGGATTCTAAAGGTCCCATACTTATATAATTAGTGGATAAGGTGATAAGGGTTAGAAATATACCCATCCAATAGTCTTTGGACAAGTGTAAGCCTTGTATTTTACATTATCTTTTCATTTTATTAAAATCGTTAAATAATGAGGTCATCACTGCATCATAATGATGTCATAAATAATTTAATTTATTTAATGTCTAAAAATTATAAAACAAAATACTATGATGTAGGAAATCTTTTTAGATTTCTAATTAATATTTATAGTCAAAATTTGGACTTGTGTAACCCCACTTAAAAACTGTTTTAGTAAAATAACTCATTTTGTGTCAATTTGATTTTAACATTAAATAAATATATATTAATGTCATTTTCCAACTAAAGTGGCTCCATGGGGTCCCCAAGTTTACCCATGGGTTGTCTTGGTCGGCCATGACTCATCCAATAGGAGTAGGATAAGTTTCATGCTCGTCTCATATTATTAAAACATTATTTGTACCTTAAACTATACTAATTACCTCTAATCGCGATTAAGAACTTAAAAGTTACTATTCACCAAAAAATTATTTTAATCTTATTGAACCACATTTTACTTCTTAATTACAACCATGTATGTCGGATTTTTGAAAATCAAATCACAGAAGTGGTAATATTTCATTTAAATGAAAAATCAGTTATTTAACTACCACTTAGTGGTTTCACTATTCATCAAAATTTGAAGTTTTTCAGAACAAAGCCAACATTTCACCCTAAGCTATAATTGATATTCCGAATTCAAAAATGATGTCTATTTTACAAAATTCCAAACATATAAGTTGCATTAATTAATTTTATAATTAATTCCCGCTGTTACAAAAAATGGCCTGTTTCTAAGAAACAATTTATATCAAAAGATTGGCAATTGTTTATGTCCGATTTCAATGTTAAATTAATTCTAATGACCACCATTGGATAAAATGGTAAAACTATATTCTAATTATACTTTAAAACCACTAAATAGTATAATTTATCACAATAAATTATTTTGATTTAAAAAGTTGTTTTAAGTATTTTTCACTATTCATAAAAATTTTGAAGTTCTCCGAAAATTACAAAAAATTCAACATAGGCTAATTTCAATATTAGGAATACAAAAATGAATTCCATTTTGAAATATAAATTTTCTATAATTTCAAAAAGTGGTTACTACTATTCATAACGGCTACTTTGATTAGTCGCGCTGTTTTAGAACTCGAACTTGCATACAATGCAAGCTATTGCATTATTAAAAGAGAGGCGTATCGTGGAAGCTCGGGGTGTTACATTCTCCCCTCCTTCAATAAATTGCATCCTCGCAATTTGAAATTTTTCTTGGAAAATAAAAGGTTGAAAATAGAAAATACCTTTGAGGAAAACCCACATCGTAAATAAGATTAATAAAATTTAGCCTTAATAAGAGGGAAAGGGAAATGAAAAAGTCACCACCCAATTATGATCTCGATTAGAAGAACATTGGTGGAAATTAGAGACATATAATTGGAGAAAAAACGTAAATATTTGTAGGTAGCGATTGAGGTCATCAATCACAATCAACTGTCAAATTGAGGGCCTCAAAGCCTTCAATCTATGTTGATTTAAAATATCATCAGTTCAACAAGACATAAGGTATTAGGATAACACATTTTTTTGTTTTAATATCCCTTTACTAAAGTTTAAGAATTAATTTATTCATTGAATAAGAGATAGGTATATATATATTTATGCTTGACAATTAGAGTTTCAACCTTCAACTCATCTTTCACTCAAAAAGATAATAGAACTCAAAAATATTATACTTATCCTAATTGTATAAGGTTCCAAATGTTAACACATACCATTTAGATTAGTAAAATTATTTTGTAATAACCAGGGACTTCCTGTAGGATAGTTGTAGGAAATAAAGGCCTGTCGCACTATGATTGTGGGTTCGATTCTTGCAGCTTTGTCCGACGCGACGGGTTATGCCCCACCTTGCAGGTTGTCCTTTTTCCTAAAACTATAGTATTATAATATTCCAAAAATAATCTTCAGAAATGCTTTAACCTTAAACAATACTATCCATGGTTCAACTTAATCCATTCCAACATTAATAGTTATCCAAAATACCTCCGTCCAGACTTTCTCTAAAAGGTCTCTAAATTCCAAAATCAATTGTAACATCAGATTCCCCAAACAAGAAAAGTTTCTCTTATTCTCACATACTAAAAATATGATTACCTTAATCATATTAAAACCTTACTGAAATCAAAAAGTACTGCAGTACAATCCTTATATATATATCACATTATTCTAATAACCAGAATATAATCTATGAGTCCAAAAGCACCAATACATTAGTTATTCTGCTTCAACTGTAGTAACAACATAAGATTGTCCTTGATCCCTTGGCCTTTTCTGAGGTAAGTTTCCCTGACGCTTAGGACATTCATTTTCATAATGCCCCATTTCCCTACAATTGTAGCATTCAACTTTGACAGCCTCTTTCTTTCCCTTGCAATCACGAGCCTGGTGACCCTTTTCTCCACATTTATAACAAACTCCCGTTCCTTTTAGGCACGTACCAGGGTGATTCTTCCCACAATTATCACATAATGGAAAATCCTTCTTTCCCTTTTTCCCTTTATTTGTCTCTTGTTCCACCGTTCTCTTCTTCTCTTGCTTTACTTTGTTGTCATAAGACTTAGAGAATTCCTTTTCTGTCTTGATAGCACATGAGACAATATATTCGTATGATGAGAAGGATTGTGATACTAAAGATCGATGGAGAAATGGTTTTAACCCATCAAAGAAACGATCAATCTTACTCCTTGGGTTACGTATATAATCGGAATCATGCCTCTCTAACCTTGTAAAGTTAGCCTCATACTTTGCGACATTCTCATCCTCCTTCTGCCTCAGACTCAGAAATTGCCTTTCCATATCTGCTCGATGGTCACGAGGAAAGTATTTTTCTAAGAAAATCTCTTTGAACTCCCTCCATTCCATATTCGATACGTCATCATCTTCCTTTGTGTTTTGAATCAGCGACCACCACTGATCGGCATCTCCAGTGAGGCGGTAAACTGCCATGACAACCTTCTCCCTTTCACTACTCCCCAAGGCATGGAATATTTTCTCTAAGGAATTTATCCATTTCTCAGCTACTATAGGATTTGTACTCCCATTGAAGGTTGGTGGATGTTGCCTCATGAATCGATCTAACATTGATCCTCCACGCTGTGGATCAGGGTGCTCCATACGGGTAAGGTTATTATTCATAACCTGAGTAAGTTGTCCCAGTATGGTGATTAGCTGATCGGCACCAGTTGCATCACCAGCCCCACTATAATTATCTTGAGCAGGAGGGAAATCCCTACATGGAGTGCATGCATTGATACGATTTCCATTTCTTCCACTAGGCGCCATTTCTAAACAATGACATAAACTAGATCAGTTTATGAATCAAAATATATAATCCCATATTTATAAAACACTTAACATAAATTGAACTATTTATGGATATAATCCATAATCATAAAAAGAAATGTTTCCTTTGAGAAAGTATATACTCATAACCCTTCATAGTGGTTTGTAAAGAAAATGAGAATTATCCTAAGCATATCCCCCGGGAGTGTCGTAACCAAGAGTGCATCAAGGCCCGTTGTCGTGCACCAGTTCCCGTTCGAGTCTAGCTCAAAGCGGTGTTTTCGGGTTTTACCCCTAGGTACATCTGTGCCAGAGCTGCCTCTACTTTCTCGTATCCAGACAGGGATGTATTGCTCGGAAAACTCACAAAATCTCTACAATAACAAAATTCTAGGAAGTTCTTCTATACTAATCCTCAAAGTCTATCTTTGGGCTATGTGCTCTAATCAAAGTTTATCTAAATCTAGCTTCCAAGGTTTGTACTAAACTTCCTCTGATACCAACTGTAACGCCCCGACCCCAGCTACCCAGAGCCGGTGCATTACTTCGTAACATTGGCATGATCACAAAAGATCAAGTCTCGAAAGACCAATTAGTTTAGTAGCCTTGGAAACACTAGATACATTCATAAGTCTTTCATTACATCAAAAAGTAAACAAACTACAATAACATGGTCTTCATATTCCACAATCATATCCCTTTCTGACTACCCCTGCAGGTCACTCATAAATTACTCCTTCACATCCTGGAAAAATATTAAAACATTGAAAGGGGTGAGCTCAGATGCTCAATAAGGTTAACAATATAGCGGAAGCTTTCATAAATAAACATTAACATTTAAGGCGATGTATAACTAAAACAAAGGCCTTTTAAACTTGATCTTCAACATAATATGGAAAAAGTAAAATGAGATAATTCCATTCACTTCTTCACATGGATATTCTATGGTCGAATAATCACATGCAATATCAATAACCACTTTCATAATGATGGAATTCATAATGCCAGACTATCATAACCACGTAGTCAAGGCCTCGTGCCAAGACCACAAATAAGATTTTGTCAAGGCCTTGTGCCAAGACACTAGTTTGTCTCATGAGACCTGCCGATGCATCGAGGAGCTATAGCGGGCTTCACCCGTCACTTATTAAGTCCAATGCATTCCTCATATGAATAGGTTTAAACATATCATAAACCATAACATAATCGTATCACATAAAACATGCATAAAGGAAACATAACATTTACACATTTCAATCACAAGATATAAATACAACACATTGATATAATAAAAACGCTTTCAAAACCATTTTCAATACCAAAATAAAAGAAAGTTAAAACTTCGTATTTATTTTTCATTAAAAAAATGATGGCTTGTAGAGGAAGCTAAAACTCAAATAATGGTCACGGCGGCGGAGAAGTCGTTATCGCTGCATAAGTACGGAAAGAAAAAACATTCCCTTTTTTCGTTTAGTAAAACACTTCGTATAAAAAATATTCCTTTTGAATAAACATAAAAGTCAAAGGGGTTTATACACCGTATAAAAGAAAGTTGTGTATAAAACCAAATATTACTCAATGAAAGGAGATTGAGACGAAGTCCTTAAAAATATCATTTTTAAAATAAAATAGATCTATTATGTGTATTCACTATAGGTACACATAAATAAAGTAAAAATACAAAATAATACATAATAATATCATGACATAATTGGAAATTAGGAGATTAACCCAAAGAATGGAAGTTGGGTTAAGAAGTTCCCTTATAAATAAAATAGATCTATTATGTGTATTCACTATAGATACACATAAAGAAAGTACAAATACATGATAGGACATAATAATATCATGACGTAATTTGAAAGTAGGAGATTAACCCAAAGAATTGAAGTTGGGTTAAGAAGTTCCCTTACCTCATGTCCGACTTGACTCAACCATTCTTTAACCTCCTAAATAATAAACTACAGTTAATATCTACCTTATTAAGAACCATTTTCAATTTAATTATCCTTTTTATATCACTTATTACAATGTTATGAACGTTATGTAATTATTTAAGTTAATAACGGTCGTTTTGTCGATCTTTGGTACTTCTGTCAACAATAACCTTCTTATAATTACAAGTTGTTCATGTGGTTAAATATACATTATATTCACAATTATATTCATGATGTAGATATCATATATATCATATATAAAAATAGTGACATCTTAATGGCCACCTTTGAAGGTGTTATATGAGTGTTGAACAATCATCGTTTCGTGAGGCAGAAATTCGCCATCCACAGAAACCGTATGTTCATTAACCATTAGATGTATGTGTGTGTAAGTGTAGCTCGAATACTTATTATAACAGCATCCTAGTATATTGAGGATACTGTTGTTGTTACAAAATAAATGAATAAAAAGTGTTTAGGGGGTTTGAGAAGAAAAATAAAACAAAACAACATTAGAGAAGACATTACCTCAAAATCGGGTAACTCTTTTTGATTTGATCCAAAGGCTTCCTTGAGAAGTGTTCTGCCCAAAGTGAGGCTTCTAGGAGTAAGAGGGGGAAGTTGGGAGAGTATTTTGGCAGAGTTTGGCCGAACCAAATGGCTTGAAGGTGTGAATAAGGTGGGAGAGGTGGGGGCCTTTTATAAGTGGAGAGGAGGGGCTCATTTGGAATGATTGAAATGTTACATTATTACACAATGATTTTCGGATTCTAAAGGTCCCACACTTATATAATTCGTGTCTAAGGTGATAAGGGTTCTAAATCTACCCATCCAATAGTCTTTGGACAAGTGTATGCCTTGTATTTTACATTATCTTTTCATTTTATTAAAATCTTTAAATAATGAGGTCATCGGTGCATCATAATGATGTCATAAATAATTTAATTTATTTAATGTTTAAAAATTATAAAAAAAATACTATGATGTAGGAAATCTTTTTATATTTCTACTGAATATTTATAGTCAAAATTTGGACTTGTGTAACCCCACTTAAAAACTGTTTTAGTAAAATAACTCATTTTTGTGTCAATTTAATTTTAACATTAAATAAATATATATTAATGTCATTTTCCAACTAAAGTGGCTCCATGGGGTCCCCAAGTTGACCCATGGGTTTTCTTGGTCGGCCATGACTCATCCAATAGGAGTAGGACAAGTGTCGTGCTCATCTCATATTATTAAAACATTATTTGTACCTTAAACTACACTAATTACCTCTAATCGCGATTAAGAACTTAAAAGTTACTATTCACCAAAAAATTATTTTAATCTTATTGAACCACATTTTACTTCTTAATGACAACCATGTATGTCGGATTTTTGAAAATCAAATCACAGAAGTGGTAATATTTCATTTAAATGAAAAATCAGTTATTTAACTACCACTTAGTGGTTTCACTATTCATCAAAATTTGATGTTTTTCAGAACAAAGCCAACATTTCATCCTAAGCTATAATTGATATTCAGAATTCAAAAATTATGTCTATTTTAAAAAATTCCAAACATATAAGTTTCATTAATTAATTTTATAATTAATTCCCGCTGTTACAAAAAATGGCGTGTTTCTAAGAAACAATTTATATCAAAAGATTGGCAACTGTTTATGTCCGATTTCAATGTTAAATTAATTCTAATGACCACCATTGGATAAAATGGTAAAAATATATTATAATTATACTTTAAAACCACTAAATATTATAATTTATCACAATAAATTATTTTGATTAAAAAAGTTGTTTTAAGTATTTTTCACTATTCATAAAAATTTTGAAGTTCTCCGAAAATTACAAAAAATTCAACATAGGATAATTTCAATATTAGGAATACAAAAATGAATTCCATTTTGAAATATAAATTTTCTATAATTTCAAAAAGTGGTTACTACTATTCATAACGGCTACTTTGATTAGTCGCGGTGTTTTAGAACTCGAACTTGCGTACAATGCAAGCTATTGCATTATTGAAAGAGAGGCGCATCGTGGAAGCTCGGGGTGTTACAAAATATTAGAATGTAAATTACTTTTTATAGAATAATGAATATATTTTCATCCTATTATTGTTAATTTATAATTGAGTTTTATTTTGATACAATAAAACACAAATAGTATTTCTAGTTAATATTAAAATTCAATTAAGGAATTTATTTTGAGGAAGTAATGGATTTTTAAAAAAATTAATATATTAATAACAAATTATTATTATAAAAAATTATTAAATATAAATGATTGAAAAATTAGTATAAATTCAAATGTTATTTTTATAAGGTTTTGAAAATTGTTATTGTCAAAAAAAACTCATCATTTTCAATAAATCATAGTTATTATTTTAAAATAGAAAATTTAAATATGTAGAATGTTATTTATATACAATGAATATTATTTCTATAATCATAAAATCAAAATTACCCAATGGTTATTTTCTCGTAATTTTTTGGTATAATCAATTTTTCAGATAAAAATTAAATACCCTATAAATATAATTTGGGTATTATGAGAACATAATGACACAAAATCGATTTAATAAATAATTTAAATGGTATAAAAGATCAAATATATTTTTTACCACAAAAATAGTTATGTTTTAAGTTTATTACACTTATTTTATAAAGTCATTATGAATCTTCCAAAACCTATAATAAATTTTAATGTTGTAAGATCATTTATTTAAGATTGTGACTCACCTCCACAAAATAAAGGGAGTTATTTTATTAATTTTGGACCTTCTCCTTATAAAAAAGATAACTCCCATTTGGCCAAAACCACTTCCAAAAACCATGGTATAGTTTTTTTATATTTTATTATGTAGAGTCCAAAACCTAAATAATAAAGAAATCCTCATATTTTATTATATAAACCCACCCAATCCCCTATTTATCGTCACTAAAAATCCTCGGATAACATCCATACTCCTTAATACTCTCCCTTTATTCCTCCCAAGTTCACCCCAATTCCTCAATAATCCCCTCCCAAGAATTTGGAGTCACACATTCTAGTATGGGATCTTTTCCTTCCTCTCTTTCATTCAATTCAAGCACCTTATTTTGAATTTTTCTTCTTAATTGAAACTTTTATTATTTAATTTATTTATAAACATACCCTTATATAAAATGGATGTTATTTTAATGATTAATCATTTATTATCTCTCATTTTGACCTTCACCTAAGCCGTTACTAAACTGAAATTCCATAAGGTATTTCTCTCTTCTCATTTACATTCATGAACTCCTTTTATGTTATTCCTATTAAATTACATTCAAATTTATTGGGATATGTACTTAAATTTTCAGATTACTATAAATTTAATGTATAAATTATTAGATTCTCATTTTCATTCTCATTAATCTTCCCATGATCTGTTATGTACACCCATTACCATGATGAAATTTCTTATGGGATATTTTCCTTTCTCCTCTTTATTCATGTATCTTATTTACTTTATGTATTTTATCTCTATTTAATTATGATGCTATATGTAATTACATATAACCCTTAAATTACTATTAATTTAAAAATTATTATATATTTCTTTCTCTCTCATCGATCCATATTATAAATTTTTATGTAACCCCAGTACTCTCCAAAAATTTCATAATGATTTTCCATGACAAAAAAATTTTGTAGTGAATATCAAACACATTTTCTATTAAAGGTATTCATATTTATACACATATACCTATTAATTGGTTACTTACATATATTTAATCCACATTACTTGATCGTGGAATAAATTATAACAATGAATGAATCCATGTTCTATAATATATGTGGAACACTTAACCATGAGAATGAAATGAATATGATGGTCATCCTAGATAGTGCTTCAATGCATTGGGTAGTTTTTAGTATCATGACATGCCACGTTTGGATAATTAGTAATCATAATTACTTTATGGTACTTTTTAAAGCTTGATGTATTTGTGGGTTTAGCTTTGACCTATGTTTATGATTCAGTTTTTTAAGATGTTTTTGCATTTCACTTGTTATGATTATCATGCTATATCACGTCCCATTTTCATATTTATAATCCCTAGTCTTATTATGACTTTTTTATATGACTATCACGTATCATTTATTATATTCTTCTTTTTATTCCATGTTTATTCCTTTACTGGGATTCATAGCTCACCCCTTTCTTACGTTTATCCCCAGGTTGTCCTGTAAAGTTTTAAAATACATGTAGTTTTAGAATCATTTTAAGGAAGATTTAAATAAAAATTTTGTATCCCATGTTCATGAATTTATTATATATACCTAATTCTCAAATAAAATATACATATCAATATTTCATGTTGTATTAAGTTTAATTTTATGTAATAAATCATGTATTTATTTATAATAAAGATATGGGTTATTATAGTTTGTTTTAGATGAAAATCTTTGTTATTTTTCGGATTAGGATTAGAAAACTATATATAAATCCTTGGGGATAAGACTAAGTATAATAAACCGTCCCTAAATTTCAATAAGTATATATTAATTGGTTTATCAATAAAATACATCCATGTCCAGATACTATAAGTGGATGTGGAAATGGCACAAATGTACCTAGGGGTAACAACTCTGACAAGGTGTCCTAAGCCTAACTCAGGGTAACCTGGTACATCATAATGGTCCTTACTGCACACCTTATTTGAAACTTATGCGGTATATGCTTTGGTAAATTCATAATTTCATTATGAAACACAATTAAGGGAACAAAAAATCCCATATAAATATATGTTATTAAAGAGATTGTGGATAAAATATATTGAAGCCTATAAATTCATATGTTAGAGAAATCAGTGTATGTTATATGTTATATCATTCTTATCATTAAATTGTATTTTATATGTTTCATAGTTTAAAATATATCTTCCCTAAGTCTATTATTGATGATGTAAATGAGTAGAACCAGAATCAAATAGTAAAGTCTTGGGTTAATGTTCATAATTCTATGCATTCCTTCATATCATGAATGTTTTGTAGAACTATTATATCACCACCTAAAATCATGTTGGTATAGATGATGATGAAAATAGAAAATGGTGAAATTATTACATCCTAAGTATGTAACTCCTCCCTTATCATAATATTTTGGGCTGATCTTCCTAGTGATACTTGTCATACATCCTTTAGTGGAATCTGATGCAATTATGGGCATGGATTGGCTTTCCCTATATAGATCCAACATAAATTACCAGGAGAAGAAACTCACTATATGTATTGTGAATTGACCCCTGATTATATATAAGTGTAAGGAGGAAGATGAATATTATTTAGCACCAACATCTCAAGTGTGTATATTATTACCCTGTGAGAAAGCATATCTGTCTAAAATTATTGAGTATAAGGAAATAATCATCCTAGAAGATATGACCACTCTGGGGGAATACACTGATATGTTTTTCGGGGACTTGTCTGGTCTTCCTCCTATCCTAGAGGTTGAATTCTCAATCTATATTATTCCTGGGTAATTAATAATATCCATGAATCTATATAGAATGGTTGTTGTGGAACTTGAGTAGATAAAAAACAACTATAGGATAATCTAGATAAAGGTTTCATACTCCCAAGTGCTTCACCATGGGGTGCACTAGTCCTCTTCATCAAGATGGAGGATGGTTTAATGTTCCTTTCTATTGATTATTGTGATCTCAAAAAGTTCATAATAAAGAAAAAGTATCCTATGACTCTGATTGATGACTTGTATAATCAGTTATGTTGGGAAAAATACTTATCCAAGGTGGATCTATGGTCAGGGTATTACCAAGTCAATGTGAAGAAGGAATATATCCCCAAGGATTCTTTTTGTACAAAGTACGAGCATTATGAGTTCATAGTGATGCCTTTTGAGCTCACTAGTACTACAAAATTCTTCATGTACCTGATTAATAGATTCTTTAGTGATTACCTCGACAGATTTGTGGTGGTATTTATAGATGATATTCTAATATACTTCTAATCCTAGAATGAGCATTATATTAATTTGAGCACTATTATAAATACAATACAAAGGGAGAATCATTACACCACATATTGAAAAATGTAAGTTTTGGTTAAAGGAATTATTTTTATTATGGAATATAATCACCAGAAATATGATATACATAGACTCTTCAATGACAGAATAAATTGAAGGATGGACATGTCCAAAATTTGTGATAGATATCCATATTTTCCTGTGGTTAGATGGGTATTATCACCAATTTGTGAGATTTTTCTCATGATTGTCAAACCCTATTACCAAGATAACTCATAAGGAAGTCAAGTATTTTTATAATGATTAATGTGAAGAGAGATCCAGGGAGTTAAAAAGAAGGCTCATCATTATTACCATGCTTAAACTACCCACAAGTGGGTAAATTTTCATAGTATTTTGTGATACTTCAAAGAAGATATTGGGATGTTTTCTAATACATAATGACAATGTCATAGACTATGATTTAAGTTAGTTGAAAGATCATGAAAAAAATTACCCAATGCATGATCTGGAGTTGGTAGTAGTGACATTCTCCTTGAAAATATGGTGGCATTATCTCTTTGGTGAGATGTGTGAAATATATACCAATCACAAAATCCTCAAGTATATATTTTCATAGAAATTGTTGAATAAGCTCCAATGAAGATGGTTAGAGCTGATCAAGGACTATTACTTATCAATCCCCTACCATCCAAGTAAAGTGAATAATGTGGTGGATGCTCTAAGTAGAAAGGATCCAACAATTCTATCACTAATGTCAATTGAGAGGGATATGATATTATTAACCTTAAAAAGGATGTACATAGTAATCATAAAGGAAGGAACATCATCAATCCTTTCACAAATGATTTCTCAACTATATCTTCTGGATAGGTTAAATGATTCTAAAAGGGATGTTGTGGGAATTCAGAAGAATGTTTGAACTATACCGAAATTAAACTTCTTAAAGTTTAAAATTGATAAATAAGGAATTGTGATATATGGGTCAATACTATGTGTTCTATCAAATACTGAGTTAAAGAAGGATTTGGTGGATGATACCCATGGATCTAACTTCTTACTAGTGGGAACAACGTTTATCAAGTTGGTATTTTTCACATTGGATCTATAAAAATGATGTGAAAAGCTATAAAAATCGATTTAACACGTCTGTTATTGTATAACCAATGTGATAAATCAATGAGAATCAATTTTTTTACGTCGGTTATTTTATAACCAATGTAATAAAAACTAATATTAGATTTATCATGATGGTTATTTTATAACTGATGTGACATATCAAATCTGGGTGCTTTATCACGTCAGTTGTAAAATAACCGATTTTATAAAAAAAATCTCGGCAATTTATCATGTCTTTTATCAAAAGAACTGACATGATAAATCGCCATTTATTATATCGGTTATAAAATAACCAATGAGATAAATTATTTTCTACTTCAGTTATTAAATAACTAATGATAGAAAAATAAAAAAATTGTTTATCAAATCAGTTATTAAATAACCGGCGTGATAAAGATGTTAAACGATTTATCACACCCCATATTCTTTCATTCTGTTTTCTTCGATCGGGCGACCTGCGACTTGTCTCTCTCGTGCAGAAAACATAGAAAGGATTCTTCGAATTCGTGCTTTCCAACCTCATTTTTCCAACATCCTTCATCATTATAATTATAATCAGATCTATCAGGTCGACTCGTAACACTCAAGTAAGCCTCACACGACTCAGTTTCAGTTTTCATTTCTCACGATGCCCTAAACTAATTTTTTGAAATGTTATTTTTCTATCTTTGTTCTTTCTATCATGGTAAGTTTCATAGAGCTCATTTATACCATGCTAAATTATTTTCTGGTAAAATAAACCTATTGAATCGATATCATACACGTTTATAATTTTTGTGTGTTCCATCATGTGTGTGTGCACGTACAGGGGGTGTCCAAGGGGGTGGGGGCAGTCCAATTAGGTGGGGGTTTCCAGGGGGTGGGGGTTTTCCTAGGAGTGGGGGTTTCTAGGTGGTGTCAAAGTGGGTGGAGGTGGGGGTGGTGTCCATGGGGTGTGGGAGTTGTCCAAGGGGGTTGGGGGTGTCCAAGGGGGTGGGGGTGTCCAGGGGGTGAGGGGGTTGTCCAAGGGGGCAGGGGTGTCTAGGGGGTGTCCAGGGGTGAGTGGGCTATCCAAGGGGATAGGGGTGTCCAAGGGGTGGGGGTGTCCTAGGGGTTGAGGTATATTCAGAGGGCTGGGGGTTATCTAGGGGGTGGGGATTGTCCAGAGCGGTGGGGGTTGTCTGGAGGGTTGGGGGATGTCTAGGGGGTGGGGCCTATCTAGAGGGGTGGGGGATATCCAATGGGGTGGTGGTGTCTAGGTGGTGTCCAAGGGGGTGGGGTGGTGTTCAGGGGGTTAGGGATCTTTCCAATGGGGTAGCGGTGTCCAGGGGGTGGGGGTGGTGTCTAGGGGGTGAGGGGGTTGTCCAGGGGGTGGGGGTGTCTGGGGAGGTGTCCCAGTGGGTAGGGAGTCGGGGTGGTGTCTAGGGGGTGGGTGTGGTGTCCAGGGTGGGGGGGAGTGGGCTTACCAAGGGGGTATGGTGTGTCCAGGGGGTGGGGGTGTCCAGGGGTGGGGGGATATCCAGAGGGGTTGGGGGATGTCCAATGGGGTGGGGGCTGTCCAAGGGGGTGGTGGTGTCTAGGGTGTGTCCAAGGAGGTGGGGGTGGTGTCCAAGGGGTGAGGGGGCTGTCTAGGGGGTGGGGGTGTCCAAGGGGGTAGGAGTGGGGTTTGTGTCCAGGAGGGTGGGGGTGTCCGGGGGGTGGGGTGAGTGGGTTGTCCAAGGGGGTATGGGGTGTCCATGGGGTGGGGGGCTATCCAAGGGGGTGGTGGTGTACAGGGGGTGTCGAAGGGGGTGGGGGTGGTGTTCAGCAAGTGATGGGGCTTTCCAGGGGGTGGGTGTGTCCAGGGGGTGGGGTTGTCTAGAGGGGTTGGGGTTGTCTAGGGGGTGAGGGTTGGCTGTCCAAGGGGGTGGTGGTGTTAAGGGTGTGTCTAAGTGGATGGGGTGGGGTTCCGGGGGTGAGGGGGCTTTCCAAGGAGTGGGGCTGTCTAGAGGGGTTAGGGGCTATCCAAGGGGTGGGGCTATCCAAGGGGGTGGTGGTGTCTAGGGGGTGTCAAAGGGGTGGGGTGGTGTCCAGGGGGTGAGGGTGTCTAGGGGGTGGGGGTGGTGTCTAGGGGGGATGGGGCTGTCTAGGGGGTGGGGTGTGCAGGGGGTGTGAGGGTGTCTAGGGGGGGTGTCCAATAGGGTAGGGGATGTGGGGTTGTGTCTAGGTGGGTGACAGGGCTTTCCAAAGGGGTAGGGGTGTCCAAGTGGTGGGGGTGTTGTCCATGGGGGTGAGGGGGTTGTTTAGTGGGTGGGGTGTCCAGGGGTGTCCAAGGGGGTAGGGGTTGAGGGTGGTGTATAGGGGGGTAGGGGTGTCTAGTGGGGGTGGTGGTGTCTAAGGGGTGAGTGGGTTTTCCAAGGGGATATGGGGTATCTAAGGGGTGGGGGTGTCCAGTGGGGGGGGTGTTGTTTAGGGGGTGGGGGCTGCCCAGGGTAGTAGTTGTTTCAAGGAGGTGTCCAAGGGGGTGGGGGTAGTTTCCAATGGGGTAGGGGGTTGGACAGCCCTGTCACCCCCCCTAGCCACAACTCCCCCACCCCCTAGACACCCCCACCCCCCTAGACACCCCAACCTCCTTGGTCACCCTAGAAAACCCCATACCCCCGTGGACAGCCCATATCCCCTTGGACAGCCCCCACCACCCCCCCTGGACAACCCCTACCCCCTTGGACACCCCCTTGATATATATATATATCCCAACGATTTCATTGAAACTGTCTAAATATTTTAACTTAAGGTAGTTTATACCAACTGTTCTTGTAGAATCGTTGACATAGGGCTATTTCAATGACCATCATGCCAACGGTGTGTGAAACCATTGGGGTATTCTATCCTAGCGGTTTTAGGGGTTATCCCAATGGTTTGAAATCATTGGAATATGTTTAAGTTTCAGTAGTGAATGTATACATATTTTAATCTTTACAATTCATATTTCATTTTTACAAAGGGTGAATTTGGTATCTAGTTTCACTAGGATGTATTCTTTGTGTACCTTAAGAATAAAGGATCCAAGATGAATTTAAAATTGTTATATCTAAATATATTTTCTTTTTGAAATCATTTTTATGCATATTTATTTTCAGATATGCACCCCCATGGACTCCCCCACCCCCATGGACACCCTCCCTAGATAGGCCCCCACACGCGGGACACCCCCTACCCCCTTGGACACCCTCGATAGCCCCTACCCCATGGACAGACCCTACCCCTTTGGACAACTCCCACCACACCTTGGATAGTCCCCTACCACCTTGGACACCCCCTTGGTGTATATATATATCCCAATGGTTTCATTGAAACCGTTAGAATATTTTAACTTCATGTAGTTTATACCAATGGTTCTTGTAGAATCCTTGGTATAGGTCTATTGCAATGTCCAACATGCCAACTATGTGTAAAACCATTGGGGTATTCTATCCCAATAGTTTCAGCGGTTAACCCAATGGTTTCAAATTTTTGGGATATGTGTAATTTTCTGTAGGGAATGTATACATATTTAAATATTTACACTTCATATTTCTTTTTTACGGAATGGTGAATATGGTATCCAGTTACACCAGGATGTATTCTTTGTGTACCTTAAGAATAAAGGATCCAAGATTAATTTAAAACTTTTATATATAACTATATTTTCTTTTTAAAAACATTTTCATGTATATATTTTTCATATACGCATAGATTTGTTTTATATTTCAAAATCGTTTTACATTCAAAGTATGATATTTTTCATATAAATATAGATTTGTCTTATATTAACAAGATGTATAATATTGATATTTATATTAGGTAATAATGATTTGACATTGGATTATGACACATCAAATGAGTAATGAATATGAGGAAGGTGTTGAGGCCTTTGTGGAATTTTCTAAAGGAAATGTTCCAAGAAGTGACATTTTTTCTGTCCATGCCTGGAATATTTGAATATGAAGAAGTTGAAAAGTAGAGATATCAAAGATCATATGATTTTCCATGGTTTTAATCCAAGTTACAATGCTTTGATTTGGCATTGTGAAACCAGACAGGATGTCAGATCTAATGATGATGATGATTTTCAAGATGGTAACTCCGATGGAATTGAATAAATGATCTGTGATATTACAGCAGAAACAATTGAGATAGAACTGAAATTTTCAAGACTATATGGTGATGTTGAAAAACCATTGTATCCTAGTTGTGCTGATTTTAAAAATTTTTCTGCGGTGTTAAGATTGATTAACCTAAAGGAGAAACATGGATGGAGTGAAAGCTGTTTTACAGAGCTAATACAATTGTTGAAAGATATTCTT
This sequence comes from Viscum album, assembly GCA_963277665.1. Lineage (NCBI taxonomy): Eukaryota > Viridiplantae > Streptophyta > Magnoliopsida > Santalales > Viscaceae > Viscum > Viscum album. The sequence continues at coordinate 184,551,200 of OY728129.1, forward strand.
ATAAAAGACAATGATCTTCTAGATTCACATTATAAGGCCAAGAAAATATTATGCCTGATGGTATTGTGATACAAGAAAATGCATGCATGTCCAAATGACTGTATGATATATAGGATGGAATAGGAATATCTTTCAGAGTGTTCTAAATGTGGGACATCATGATATAAGTTGATAGAAAAATCACAGGCTGATGTAGAGATTAAAAAGATCCCTTCCAAGGTATTTTGGTATCTTCCTATAATTCATCATTTGGAATGTTTATTTTCCAATTCACGAGATGAAAAAAGGTTAAGATGGAATGAAGATGAGAGGATATGTGATGGAAAAATACATCATCCAGCTGATTGTCCACAATGGATGAAAAATGATGAGAAGTATCCTACATTTGGAAATGAAATTACAAATCTCATACCTGGGTTGTGCACAAATGGGATGAATCCATACCAAACCCTCAGTATCCCTCATAGTTCATGGCATGTTTTATTTATAATTTACAAACTCTCTACTGAAGTTTGTATAAAGTGCAAATATTTCATGTTGAGTATAATGATCTCTGGTCTGAAGCAACCCAGAAATGATATTGATGTTTTCTTTTCACCATTTGCTGATCATTTGAAATGTTTATGGGAGGATGGTATTAGGGTGTATGATTCTTATAAAATAGAATATTTTTAACTACATGTAGTGCTTATGTTCACTATAAATGACTTCCCAACATATGTAAAGTTTTCTGGATACAATGTTAAGGGGCATAAATCATGTCAAATTTTCAAACAATGGAATTCATATTATCAATTGCATCATGGGAGGAAAACAGTGTACATGGGGAATCAAAAGTTTTTGCCTATGGATCACTCTTATAGAAGAGTAAAAAACGAATTCAATGGCTCACAAGAATTTTATATTTCTCCAAAACCTTTATCCCTTGATGAGTATTTTGAGAGGGTGGAAAACCTTGATGTGACATTGGGAAAGACACTGAAATTTGGTAATGATATACATATTTGGAAGAAATGTTCAATATTTTTTGAGATACCATATTGGAGATATCGTGAAGTGAAACATAATATTGTTTTCATGCATGTGGAGAAGAATATATACAACAATTTGATTGGAACATTGTTAGATATTAAAGGAAATACAAAAGATGGGTTGAATGCAAGATTATATTTACTATCCATGCGAAAAAGTTTGGAGTTATCTCCCACTCTTAATAGAAGATGAACATTTCTTCCCCCAGCTTTTCATACATTATCCAAGAGATGGAAAATTAGATTTTTTTTGGGTCTTCATGTTATCCATGTTCCTCATTTTTATTCTACAAATGTAAAAAACATTGTCTCTTTGATGGATTTGAAGTTGATAGGTATGAAATATCATGATTTTCATGTCATGATGCAACAACTTCTACCAGTTTCATTGCGTGGAATATTGCCCATCCGTCTTAGAAAGACTATAATGAAGTTATGTAATTTTTTCAATTCAAATTGTAATTAGTTGATTGATGTGAATGCTTTGAACATTTTGGAAAAGAATTAGATTTATATACTTTTTAAATTTGAAATGTATTTTCATCCATTTTTTTGATATAATGGTGTATTTAATGATTCATCTAGTTTGAGAAATAAATCTTTGTGGACCTGTACATCTTCGTTGGATGTATCCTTTTGAAAGGAATATGAAAATATTTAAGGGGTATGTTAAGAATCCACATCGAACTGAACACTCCATTATTGAAAAGTATATTTCTAAGGAGGTTGTGGAGGTTTTTACGAGATACTTGGTTGTGGAAAATCACATAGGTTTTCCTCCATCTCTCCATAAACAAGTTAATAATGAGGGAAAGGGGATCTGTGGATGGAAAGTGAAATCATTATCAGCTAAACATATGAAGAAGTTAGAATTATACATCTTGAATAACATAGATATTTCTCAACTTTATATCATATTGAAAATTAATGAGTTGAAACAATGTCATCCAAAGAAGAAAGAAATGTGGATTTTGAATGAGCACAAAAAAAATATTTTTGTCATGATTTAAAAAGACCTTGCCTGGTAGATCAAATGTATTAGATAAATTAAATTTTTTAGTGGGTGGTCCCTGTTTTAATTTGATAACATGGTTCGGTTATGAAATTATTTGATATACATTTTATACGAAAGCTCTGAACAACAGAAGTGCAGTTCCGAATAATGGTGTATTGGTGTTTGCAGAAGCAATGAATTTTTTGAGTTTTAAAGAAAAAACCCCAATTTCTTCATCAAATGGATATTATGGAGTCATTAAAAAAATGTGAGGTTGATTACATTAAAATTAATGTTCATGTTTTTAACTACAAATGGTTTATCGGTAACAACAGTTTCAGACACGATGAATTTGGAGTTACAGTTGTTAATCTGAATAGATTCTAAGAAACATCAGATTCTTTTATAATGGAAAAACATGAAAACAAGTTTTCTATGTAGTTGATCAATTAGATATGAAATGGTCTGTTATTTTTACAAGGGAAAAACAATATGTTGGTGAAGATCAACTTGATGAAGATGATAATTTATGTGAGATCCCTACTTCCATGGAAAGATTAGAAAAACATAATGATGAGCATGTTGAAGACATGGTTTGTGCCATAAGGTTTGATCATGAAGAATGAATTTAGTAAAACAATCCATTTTTAAATTCCTAATATTATAGGTAACACAAGTTTATTTCTTTTTTACATTTATTATTTTCATAAAATTTAGAAATTGTAATTTTTTTATTAAAATACGCATTAAAACAAATAAGTGGATATTTTTATTTATTTTAATTTTGTTTAGTTTAGTTTATCATGTTTACCGTTATGTAAATTATATATATATTATTTTTGTTGAATGACAAATACTTTACCATGTTTACCAGGTTTACCATGTTTACCATGTTTATTATGTTTACCATGTCTACTATGTCTACCATGTTTACCATGTTTACCATGTTTACCATAGTTTACCATAGTTTACCTTTACGTAACTTATATATTTATTGATTTTGTTGAATGACAATTACACTACCATGTTTACCATGTTTTCCATTGTTTAACATGATTTCCATATTAACTATGTTTACTATTATATAACTTATTTCAATTTTTCATTTTCTATTTACATTAGTATTGTAGTATTTGAATTTGTATATTTGTGAACTAATGTTTACTTTTTTATTTGAAGGATACTGAAAAATCAATTAGTTGATCAACCACATGATTCTAGAGATGAGAATAATGACCATACCTTTGGGGAGGAACATTCACATGCTCCTCTTGATGTTCCTTAATCTTCCTCATGTGCTCCTATAACGACAAAGAAGAGTTCAAGAGTTGGTAAACTTGGGTGCATATGTTTACCAAAATTATCAATTGCCTGTACGCAAGACCAGAGGATACTCATTGAATTTAATGAGAATGATATTCCTATAGGTCTAAATGAAAATTCTTTTTAAAATTTTTGTATCAACTTAGTGTGAGAGAAAAGTAAGCATTTTTTATGATGGTAGGAGAAGTGTGGACAAAGAGATAATATCTTAGTTTTGGGAGACGCTTTTGTTAAGATCTTTTGCTATTATTTTCTTATTCTTTAAATGTTTCTAGATTAATATGTTTTACCTCATATTTATCAGATAAAATTTGATATTATTAACACTGGAGGAGTTAGGAAGAAATGCTTATTGATGGATACAAGGAGACAGAGGGATTTTAAATCAAACCTCACATATGATTTCATTTTTGGTTATAGGAGTCATGAAAATCCATGTCATATATATCCTCTAATAGATGAGGAGACATTGACACAGTTTGTTGAAAGTAGAAGAAAAGATTCATTTTTTTAAGGGCAATGTAAAATTTTATAAGCCTTCTTATATAAATGATCTTATTAATGTTTTGTCAATTATTTCTTATTCTTAATTTAAAGAAAAAAGGGACATATCATCAGGAGATTCAATCTAGAAATGCATACCCTCACAGTTTTTCTTGGGGAGGGTATGCATTATTGGAAGAACAAATGATGGCCGAAAAATTACAAAAACTGAGAGTTGAGTCTTCAAGCTCTGGAGAGGTTTCCCTTCCATCCCCTCCATCTAGACATGAAAAATGGAAGCGAGATTAGATGGGAAAAATTGTCAATAACTTTTAGAAGAATCGAGAATCGTAGCTGAGAGGATTGTAAGAAATTTATTTTATTTATTTAAGTTAACTATATTCTTTATATAATTTGAATCATTATAGAAATTTTCAATTTATTAATACATGATTATCTTGAGGATTAGAGCTCAAAGGGGGTATTTACAGCTGTTGTGAGGCAAAATAATTTATCTACAGCATTGGGAAAGCCCGAACATCCTAGTCTTGTGCGAGGATATCCGAAGGGTGTATCAGTAAGAAAAGTGTTTTCACGTTATTCAACTTCTTCTGTTGAGGGTGTTTATAAAAAAATAGGCTGAAGTTCATAATATTAATGCGATGATGGAGGAAAAGAGTAGAGTGTTGGTACAGTTTATGTTTTTAGGCATTGAAAGACAATTTCATACTGCATCTCCCAATCCTCCACCTCCCCCTGCATACCCCATTATTTATCCTCCACCTCCGCCAGTAGCTCCCACTCCCCCACCTCAGCCTGTGAACCCCATTTTTTATCCTACTCCACCACATCTTCGTAATTATTGCGAGTGGTATATTGATGATCCTCAACATCATATAGTTGCATATGGGATGGTATATTGTAGGGGAGATATAGTTCATCATCAATAGTTATAGGTAGAGCATCATAGGGTCACTGTACAAGATATTATATATAGATCATCTCAAGTACCATTACCTACAGATGAGGTGATGACAGTTGGACATATTATCAGCCCTTTATTTTATTTGGCCATCTAGACTTCTGCGACTCATTACCATAGAGGTATGTATGTTATATCTTCAATTTTATTTTTTTATTAAAGTTTTTTTAACATTTTAAAACTAACATATTTTTATATTTATTCATAAAGGAATAATTCAAAGGTAAAGAAATATTTTATAGACAACAATGAAGACAAATGGCTATGACATCGGAAACAGATTCATGTAGTCTTAACAGATTTTCAAGATATTCAATTCTTTTGTTGGATCATTATGAGTTTCCAATGAAAGATCATGTTTTTTGATGTGAAATAAATGTGGGATATTCTGAAAAATGATATCATGGTGCTTATTACTGGAGATAAGTTGGGCATTAACCTGGTGGATTCTTTTTCCATGTAAGTATTAACACCTTTTCCCTTAGTTATATTTATTAAAAATGTATAATTATATCTTTTTTATATTAGGTATCTTTATAACATGTGTGAGAATAATGAGAATACATATGTATTTCGATTCCTGGACCCGCATTTGATTTCCCCTAAAGCACATGCATTGGATGAGGAATAAAGAATGATTTATATTGCTATAAGATTGGAATAGAATATAATCACACAATTTTGGATGATGCCTTTTTGTGATAGGTATGAAACATATCTATGGAAAAGAGTTTATTATATTTTAACATAAAAAACCACTATCATTAAATTTTCTTTTATCAGTGATCATTGGATGTCAGGTACTTTTTTCCGAAGTGAGAAAATACTTTATTGGATATTCTCTATCTATGGAGATGTGCGGGAAAGTTTTAAGAATATGTTGGAAAAGTAAGTTTCAATTTCTTAATATCTTTATATATTATAATGAATTTTAAATTTATCCCATTCGTAATATTTTCTAATAGTGGATGGGTCTACCTTCAAAAAAACACAAAGAAAATGAGTTCCAAGATCAAATATGTTAAAGTTAAGGTAAATATCAATTTATAATTTGTACTTTCTGATGTATTACATTAAAATAATATTTTGAATATACACTCATTGAAATTGAATTTTCATTAACAACAAGGCATCATCGAATGTGGATATTATATGTTAAGATTTATGTATGAAATAATTACCACAGGAACACTTGTGAACTTTGAACTGGTAAGATTTCTTTTTAAACTTTTCCACAATATTTCATTTTATTTATTCATTATACATGTTAACTACTATCCTTTTACCTTGTAGCTATTTGATGACCCTCAACCATATAGTGCTCAAAATTTCAAACACTTTCAAGTGGAATGGGCAAATTATTTTACAGGTTTGATTGGATTTTAGTTTCTTTGTAGTGTAAAACGTAATTTTGAATATTGTCATTATAATTGTGAATTGGGTAGTCATTTAGGTTGGATTTAAGTTTTTTAGTTGACATTGTATGTTTTTAATGTTATATATGTGAATGTTTCATTTTTATCTACTTCTTGTTTTGGTCAAGTGCTACTGATATTTCTGGTACGGATTCTGGAATGGGGGGAGGGTTTCTAGGGGTATGGGGTTGTCCAGTGGGTTCGGTCATTTCCAGGGGTGTGGGTGGGTTGTTCGGTGGGATGGGGGTGTCCATGGTGTCCACTGGGGTGGGAAGGTGTCCAAGAGGGTGGGAGGGATGTTTAGGTGAGTAGAGGTTTTCCAAGAGGGTGGGGGTGTCCAGGGGGTGTCTAGGGGTGTCGGGGTGTCCAGAGGGTGGGGGTTTGTAGGGGGTGTGGGAGGGTTTTCCAGTGGGGTGGGGGTTTCTAGGGTGTCCATGTGGGTGGGAGGGTGTCCAAGAGGGTGGGAGAGCTGTTTAGGGGGTGGGGTTTGTCCAGGTGGGTGGGGGTGTCATGGGGGTTCATGGGGTGTGGGGGGGTGTCCAGTGGGTGGGGTGTCCAGGGGTGTGGGAGGGCTTCCTAGTGGGGTGGGGGTGTCCAGGGTGTCCATGAGGGTGGAAGGGTGTCCAGGAGGGTGAGAGGGTTGTCTAGGGGAGTGGGGGGCTATTCAGGGGGTGGGGGCTGTCCAGGGGTGTCCAGGGTGCGGGGTGTCTAGGGGGTGGGGGGTTTCTAGGGGTGTGGGAGGGTTGTCCAGTGGGGTGGGCTAATCCCAGGAATATCAGACAGGGTCCAACCAATGGCTTTCTTATGTTTCTTAAGGACATAGAGAAGCATCCTATCATGATTAGCATCAAGAGAATAAGAAATGAAAATAGGATGTGTTTGATTGTCCCCTAAGAAGTCATACTTGAGTGCATTAGGATGTTCCTTCAATTCAATATCAGGTTGGTTCAAAATTTCAACAAAAGATTAGGACATTTGATCAAGATCAATTTAATTTCCTAGTGTTTTAGATAGGATTTATTCTCCACATGTAGAAGTATCATCTACTAGATTGGCTTGATCAGAATTAGAAAATGATGTTGGAGTGGTCTTCATGAAAGTGGTTTCCTGAAAGGTTTCACTGATTTTTGGACCTAAGACTTCATCATATGAGCAATTTGAAAATGATTCAAGCCAAGGAGATAAACATCCTTCATGTGAACAAAGGAAATCAATCTCATCCTGACTTAAACATCCATTAAATATTCCTTGATGTTTTATGGATTAATTATCATTACTTCCTATCATGTTTACTTTATGAATGTCCTCATCATCCCCTATTTGTGAGATTGCATTATAGATGTTCAATTTTAGACTCATATTTACAAATGTGATTCTCATGTTCCCATTTCGGACTTGGATAATAGAGTTGATTGTTACAAATAAGGGACGACCAAGGATGATTCGGGTTTGTTCATTATTTCCTATGTTTGGATGGTTGTTAAGGACAATGAAGTCAGTAGGTTAGATGAAGTTTTCAACCTTTACCTGAACGTCCTTTAAAATTCCCTTTGGAACTCTAATGCTACGATCAGCCAGTTGATGTGTGAAAGATGTAGGTTGGATCTCTTCTAGGCCTAACGGGTAGTACACTGCATAGGGGATGAGACTAACAATAGCACCTAGGTCACACAAGGCCTTGAAAGTTTTTCTCTCTCCTAGTTCAACACTGATGTAAGGGAAACCTGGGAATTTTAACTTAGGAGGAATGGTCCCTTAAATGGTGGTACACACATTAGTATCCAAAAGGAATTGGTTTTTATGTGATTTTTTTTAAAATTTCACAATTCCTTAAGGTACTTTGAGTAGGCAGGTATGGTTTCAACTACATCGAGAATGCGACTGTTCAACTTCACTTGTGAGATGATTTCCCTCAATTTTTCACTCAATTCAGGATTGGTTTTCCCCCTTATTCATTGAGGAAATGGTGCGGTTTGTGGGGTTGTTTGTTGAAGAGTTGTTTCTTTCACATTGTTATCAGTTTCGTCAGTTTGATCTTTTGGTTCATTTGAATTTTCATCAAATTTTGAAGCTTTACATGGTTTTTGACTTATTTTTTCAGGTTTCTCAATTTATTTCCCACTTCTTAAAAAAGTCACAACCTTTTGTTGTTCATGAGTTGTTTGAGTACAACTTGACTCTCCCCTTGAAGTTGAGGATGGTACTGCCTTAGTAGGCATGGGTTTCTTTCCAGTTTTTATGGTTTGAAGTTCTTGTTTTAGGGAAGAGACTTCCAAGTTCATCATTTCCATTTGTTTGCACGGGTTTTCTAGTAGGCTTTGTGGAACAGTTTGGGTTGATTCTTGAGAATATTGGATTATCCTAGGGGTATTTTGGAGGTGGGATGGTTTTTTGAAAATGGACTTGTGGATATTGGAATTGGATAGGTTGGGTTTGGAACTAGTCATGGTTTTGGTATTTCTAATGGGGGTATGGATTTTGTCCCTATGGTTAGCTAGGTTGCTGCTTATCTTTCCAGCAGAAGCTTGGTGGTCATTATACCTTGGGTTGAAGGTGTTTTGATATTGAGGATTTTGAAATTTCAAAGAATTTACTTCCACGAGAGGTCCTCCTAAAAGAACATCCTTGATGGATGTAATGGTTGGGCAGTTGTTTGTCTTATGGTCATGTTTGTCACAAATTGTGCAAACAGGGCCTGCGATTTGGATTTCATGGACTTTCCTAAGGCCTATCACTTCAACCTTCCTAGATAGTGCTACGAGTGTTTCCCTCAGGCTTTCCTCTTCTCTATGTGTATGAATTCAAGTAGTTATTTGTGGATTTTCAGAATAAGTTGAAGTTCCCCATGTTCTTTTTTGTTTATCAAGGATTTCCAGATACTCGTAAGCATCATTTGGGGCTTTGTTTTTAAAGTTTCCATCACACATCAAGTCAATGGATTGTTTTTTCCCTGGACCCAACCCTTCATTGAAAATTCTCACTTGTTCAGGAATAGAAAAACCATGGTGCGGAACCATGTTTAGGGTGTCTTTGAACCTCTCCCATGTTTCATATAATGACTCTCCCTCTTTTTCAAAAAAAGTTGGATACTTTTTTTAAGTGGAATTGTTTTGTGGTGGGGAAAGTATTTTTTATAGAATTATCATTGTAGTTGGTCCCAAGAGTTTATGGATGATGGTATCAAATTTTTTATCCAATTTTTAGATCAATCCTTTAATGAAAAAGAAAATATGCTCATCTTAGCTGATTCTAGTTGATGTGGGGGACACATGGTTTCTACAATGTCATTGAACTCCTTAACGTGAAGGTAGGGCATCTTGGACTCCATTCCATGGAATGTGGGAAGGTGGTTTAGGACATGGGTTTTAAATATGTAGTTGGCATTTCCTAGGGAATTGTGTCTAATGCATGAGGGGGCATTGGTCTAGGAAGGTGTTAAGTAGTCATTCATGGTTTTATCAACTACATTCTCCATGTTTGGGGCGGCCTCATTTGGGTTTCCATTTTGGTTCCCACCCGGGTTTATGAGTTGGTTTCTTTGAAGGCCTTCCTTTGAAATAGGCTCAATTTTTTACTCTAATGTTTTAGGAAGATTTTGATCTAGTGGAAAGAGTTCCCTTGGTGTACTTGACCCCCAACCCTAGGACTATCCATTCTAACTAGACGGTTTCATTGGTCGTAGGCGTAGGCGGACACGCGCCAAAAGAAAAAAATGAGAAAGGGAAAAGATAAGAGAATTTGGATGAGAAAAGAATAAATGGGGGAGAATAGAATGGGTGTTTATATGAATTACTTGGGTCCCAAAAAATGGATCCAAAATTTGATTCACACTCAAATTTACCAAATAAATGAAGGTATAATGGTCCTTGTAGTTTAGCTTGGGTTGTCAAATCCTTAGAGACCTAAGAAGAAACCTATAGACATGTACATTCTATGGACTGTTTTTGGATATTAAGTGTCCAACTTGGGTCTATTTTATATTGGTTTAAGTGAACTTTAAGACGCTTAAGTTAATTCAATTTTAAAGTATGAGTTCATCCTAGGTTATCACTTGGGGTGGATTGGATGCATTCCCTTTTCAACTATTTCAATTTCTTATATTTGAGATGAGTTCATTTAAGAAGATCCAACAAAATCATCACTCATTGGTTTAATTCCTACACACCCTAATAATAATCACCTATACACTTGAAGGATCAAATCTTGAGAACTCCAAGGTAAAGTTTCGTATTAGCGCTTGAAGTGTGTGGCTTTAAAATTCAATAAGGATGAAGAAGTTTTAAAATAATCAAATAAAAATATCATTTCAAAGAAGTGATTAGAGATTAAGGTAGTGATAAATAACATCCAATATAGACCCTTGATACTCCTTTGGATCAACACATAAGTGGTTCATCCCTCCATTGATCCTATGGTTTCATTGTAAGTGGAAAGTAGACTCATGAGGGAGGAATCAGAGAAGTAAAAAACAATTAAATAACAATCACTCCACCGTTGTGTGATAATATCACAATATTTGGTATGAAAAAATTCACACCATGAGGCAACAGTATCAAAGTGATAATAAGACAAATATAAAAAGAGAATATGAAGAACTTTTGTAAAAAAGATAAGGTAATTCAGGGAACTTACTATTGAGGGAATGCAATTACAACATCAAATTGGCAGCATAACATTAAGATGAAAAAAAGATAAAAGATAAAATAATCCTCCATAACCACTACCTTAAATAAAAATTTAGGGATCCTTTGTTCGATCATCCTACAGTATAATTCATCCCACTTGATTATGGTAGGCCTAGGGTGGTGGAAAGCTTGTGGAACTTGGACTTTTCCACTCTTGACCTGTGGTGGCAGCCAGCTTGAAACCATTGAACAGAGGCACTTGGAAGACCTTATAGATGTCTGAATTAGAGTGGTAGATAAAAGAAAAGAATGGATAGACGGATGTCTCTGAACCGCCTGTATAATTGGGGCCCATTTGGACTTATGGATTTCAAGATATTATTAGATTGGTAGAATGTCTTCTGGGCCAAAGAATCTGGCCCATAATTTTATCTTCAAATTGGGACACCTTAATAACCACCATGGAGGCCAAATTAGCACTGGATCCTGAAGAATGATTTATTCCTCTACATGTCTTCTAAAATACCATGAAATTTGGTCTCCATTAGGCCTGTATGTTGGGCCCCATATTCTCCTCAGTGGGATGGTGTCCAATCTAACTTCTCCAGGATTGGTTGTATGAGATCCCATTTTGGTTCTCTTTCAATGTGGATCTTCCAACACTCCACAAATATGAATTGTTCCCAACATAATTAGAAACCTGAAAATAAAATATTTAAATAAAATCAAGATCATTGGGTACATTAAATGATGTTCAAAATGATCCACAAAATAGTGCATTTTAAGAAGGAATTATAATCATAATGTGAAATGATGTTTGAACTGTAAAATGCATTAAAATGGTGTTTATGAATAATAGAGCATGTGAATATAATACATATTAACAATGCATATAAGACACATTTAGTGGCTAATCAATAGCACTGAGTGAGCTCGTGACACCTTATACATTTGGCCGACCCATATAGAATCGGGTGATCCCATTATAGCCTATATGATGGAGGAGTGAAGAATGTTTTGGGGGAGTCTATTACAGCTTACATGATGGGGCATCCCAAATAGAATTGGGTGATCCCATTATGGCTTAGATGATGGGAATTCCCAGATAGCCATCCAATGCATTAGGCAATTTTCCTTATGTTAATAGGAAAGACATTGGAATTTACAAAAGGGTTTCTCTGATGGATTTAATTGAGATATAATTACTTATGAAATGGGTTTAAAATGGGTTATAGATGTGTTAAATAAGTAACCCAAATACCCTCTCAAACTAGGTCCTAACCAGACCCATCACATACACAAAAGAAATTCCTGATCCCCATGGGCTGGAAAATAGCACCTGTATATCCAATTGGAACTAGAGGGAATGATTTAACCCATCCTAATACAATGAAATGGGACATATATAGATAAAATTAACAAAAAGAGAATAATAATATGTACCTTAACTAAAAAAACATCAAAAACTAAATAACTCAAAGCTGCTACAAAACTCCAAGGGAAATTTAAACCCCAAAGGAAAACCAAAACAGGAAAAACAATTTCTCCATGTAATAGCACAGGGAAACCCACACCATATCACTATTAAACAACCCAAACCTAGCTGGTTGAAACCCCTCCACCTTATTAGTATGCCTTCCCTTTATCTGTATCGAATGATGTACCAAGGTCTTTGCACCACCGAAGAAGTGTATAGGTTGTGAGATAATAGGCTTTGTAGGATACTACATAGGTGTTTCATGAAATTTTTTTGTATAATAATACAATTATACACTTTATAAATAATAAAGTAATGGTAAGAAGTAAAGTAGTTTTATCAAAATCATGGTAAATATTTTACTTTTTACAATAATCCCAAATCAAAGGCATTTATATCATTATAAAGCATATTTTCTATCATCATTTATCAAAAACTAATGAATTAATATCAAATCCAAAATTGTATAAATCAAATAATGGGAAAATTAATCCATGTAACTCAATAGGTGTCTCGTGCGGCGCCTGACGTGGTCGTGGGGGAGTAACGTGCGCTACCCGACGATTGATTAGAGAAGATTGGATTCTGCTTACTCACTCATATCAGGTGCACCGTTTTCCCCTCGAGACGCACAATGGTTCCATATCCAGCAATACATGGACCTGCTTTCCAAAGGCAGGCGTTCGCTGGGTGGTTTGACCAGCGATGCTTAAGAACTCACATTGGTCGAGAGGATGGGAAGTCGGGCTCATCGCACCCTTTTGAGGGGAATTATTGCATGTTCCAAGACTCTCTTATAGATTTAAGTTGTATTCATATGTTTGAGAATATTTGGTTAATAACCAAGCATAGTATACACAGATTACTCCTAGTTGGCAATGGTCAGATGGACGCATGGGTTCAGAATCATTTATGCCTGAGGTTTACCATCCCTCGTCGAATTAATGACCTCGAGGAGTCTAGACTCACTGAGATGACACTGGTTTAAAGCCTCATAACAAGGGACTCTGGAGTTTATTGTCATCCAGAGAGGAAAGATAATGACTTGAGCATTTGGATCAAACCTGTGATACGGGATTCCTATGTATCCTCATTAGAGGAATCAGAATCCACGTAGTTCGGTTTGGTATGGGGCTTACTCTCCAGGCTGCCCAAGGTTGGTGTGGTGAACCGACGTAAAGATGGTCGGATCGACCGGGTATTGGGCTTGAACCTCATGTAGGCTTCTTACATACCATGCCTTGACAAGGATTAATGTACTCATAGTTCACATTGGTAGTGTCGGAGAACCGACATAAATGTGGACCCGGGGGTCCGATGGTGATCAGGCTTGAACCTCTTGGAGGCTTCCTATGTATCCCTGTGGTAGGGAATCGAATTCCACGTAGTTCGGATGGGGGTGGGGATTATGCTCTGAGGCAGCCCAAGAGAGGATGTCATGGTCGATGCTTACTCTAAGCTCATGTGAGTCATGATTGTTGTGAGAAACATGAGGCAACAGGGACCATAAGATCACGTCGCGAAAGGTGTGTCTGTGGGAAGTGCGATGGGTCTTACGCATGGGGGTGGCCCAAAAATTTGGGCCTTACTCCGAGATGGATGCCCATAGAGACAAAGCGTAGCGGGAGAGGGACTTGGCCCCAAAGAAGAACGGAGTAACACCCTTCCCCACTACGCCCTTCCTTGTCCACGATCGTGGGGAAGTATAGAGGTTCATGGGGGCTTCCTTATGATGGGTAGTCCGCCACTCCCTGGGGAGGGGAGAAGTGCCCCAGTCCTAACAAGTGGAGGGCTAGAAAGGGCACTACCGGGCTCAGACGCCATAATAACGTGGGAATTTGAACCCAGGAATGCTTTAGGAATCCGCTCAAGGTCCGGAGCAACCCCTTCGCCCCTACTTACCATGGGTATGAGAACTCAAAATGGCACGCTGATGCGCCTGAGGGTTACATCACACGGGTCCGGTGGCTTTGGTGGAGGCCTCGGCTCGGGGCTGATGAATGGGACAATGAGGGGGTTGCGAAGGATCAGGCTGGATTGGAAGGATGTAATCTGTCTCAAGGAATGGGAACTCCGAAGGATCTGGTAGGCCACGCAGTTGTGTGAGGGGTGGTTCCCTTCGTGTAGGGAGGTGCTACAGGTGTGGAGATGCCATCCGCGAACCAGGGTGGTCCGTGGACTAATGGTCATCCCGTGAACTAGGGTGTTTCGCGGCTTCGGGTTCGATCAGCATACCAGATTGGTACGTGGAGGGGTCCACGCGAGTAGCTGCTGCCGAGGGAGATGTTGGTCAGAGGTTTGTCGGTCGGTGCTCTCCCCGCGTAGGAGGGTGCTATGTGGTGCGACAGATCGGAAAAGGGGCATAAACTCCCTGGTCCGAGGGGAGTGCATCCGTGGAGGGGCCATGGTTCACTGTTTTATTTTCTTTGTTATTTTAAGTTCGTGGTTCACCAATTTGTTATGTGTTTTCGGTTCCTTATTAATTCGCTTCCAGCTTCATACCTGTTCTGGTTCACGAACTGGAACTTCACTATTTGAGAAATCCTAAGCCCCTTCCTTCAAAAATCCTTCCACCGGAATTTGATCGATCTCCAAATCACATCCTCTCCCTCTTCCCCCTCGATCTCCTTTTATAGAGTGGGGAAAGAGATGTATCTATGGTCATGCTGCACCTTTTGCTGAGGTCCATGACCGGAAAAACAGTTTAGGGATGACTTGGTCAATCTACAACCCATGGGGGGTATTGAACGCACCTCCGTTGCGAACCAAACTAGCTCGGGGAGTGCCTCACGGCTGCATGGGGTTCCGCCACCATTTCGTGAATGGCAGTGGATGTGGTCCGGTCCGGTTGACGCGGTTCGCGGCTGGGGTGGTTCGTCATGGTGGACCAGCTAGGCTACCGTCCTGCTTCGTGCCCACGGAGGATCCCCACCTCTGTTCCGCGAATGACAGCGGTCCGTGGAGGGGGCGCTTCACAGAAACGGTTGCGTACCGTTATCATTGGACCGATCTACGGACTGGTTTGACTTGTGCCATCCTTTTAGTATTCTCCACACTTTTCCCCAATTCTTTGGGGGGAAATTGGGTAGAATCTCCCTTGTATTAAATGGGATTCTCATTCTCCTTTGTGAATTTTTCAGGACCCCACAAATTCCCTCCATCAGAATGGGGTCTGATCAGAATAAAGAGAAGGGCCTTCCGATGTAGAGTGGTCCTGAAACATGGATGGTTTGCAGTAGGGGTGTGGACCCGGTAGGGGACCATGCCTATAAATTTGGGGGCCCTACCTTTGACTTTTATTGGATTCTTCGCGAAGCCAGAGCTCTCTTGCTTTTTTTTTCGTTCACTCGTTCCTTCGTGAAACGCCTTGTCCGCGAACCAGCTGCCACTTCTGCGAACCATTCCTCATTCATAGTCACCTTTACCCATGGACCAATCTCCCAGCCACAAACTAAAACTTTTAATTAATTAAAAAGTAAGTCATGACAGGCTGTGTAGGAACTCGATCCGCAGTTTTGATGTTCCGTGGTCTGAAACCTTTCCAGAAATTGAAAATTTCTTAAATCTCATAATCCTACCTATTTAAATTCAGGATTAATATTACTCTGAGCAACCTGGTTTGCATTTTTCTAGCCAACACTCTGCGGGCCAGAGTATCGCAGACCTCTTTCACGTCGGGTTGGTTCGCGGGATGCTGTAACAACCCGATATTTTATGATAAGTATTCTTTTTAATTTGTTTGATGTCATGTTTTTTATGCTACAAAAATATTATCTTGTGCTATACACCATACTATATTATCTTGAAGTATACACAACACTATTCTTAGATTGTGTTACACACAATTTCTTGTTTGTTTTATAATAGTTATTCTACGCAACATTGAGTGTATATATATATATATATTCAATGTATAAATGAAATATGGTTGGATTCTGTTATGTGAAATAATAAAGTATTCTTTCACAACACGCAACCCTGACATGGCTTGCATTACACGCAATCACGACCTTCCTCGATAGCTTGTGTTGTATGCAATACCGGGTTTTACTAAACAACGATATATTATTATAATATTATTATGAAATAGAAGTTATGAATAGTATTAACTAAATTTTTAATTTTATAACATTATTATTTATCTTACACATTTTCTATAAAATGGTATAAGAACAAAATAAATTTTTCGTGTAAAATATGTATTTTTCAAAAAATGCAGTTTTGCCGCCTTTTGATGGTGCACCCACTTTAAATATAGTCGTTGACATGTTTATAAGTTCAATTTGATAAAATAAAATTCTTCTTTTGAAGCAGGATATAAAAATTTACATTGGATAAAGCTTTGATATTTTTCTGATAACTTTCATATTTTAATGAATAGTAAAAACACGCTATATTTTAATTAAAAACAACTTTTTTCATCTTAATAATTTATATGGTTAAATTATAATATTGAATTATTTTAAAGTATAAATAGAATATATTTTTACCATTTAATATAATTTATGTCATTATCATTGATTTTACATTGAATTCATAGGTTAAATAAATTCAATCTTTTGCAATGTTTTAAACAAAAACCCATTTTCATTCGACAACGGGATTAATTTTAATTTAATTTCTGCAACTTCTGTGTATTGAATTTGAAAAAATGGATTCCATATTAGGAATCACTGGGTTCAAATTATGTTAATAGGATACTTTTTTTTGGGGAAATTATGAATAGTAACTACGGTAAAAAAAATTTACCATAGTTAAAGGTAAATCGGGTAATTAAGGGTAAATATAATATTATAAAATTACCCTAACACATGCCAAAATTCTATTGGATGACTAAAAGTTGACCCATATCACCTAAGGGTCGGATTAGATTCATTTAATGGACTTTTTTCCATGAAAATAATTTAATTATTATTAAAACCGAAGAAAGTGACAACATGTCACTCTCTTAAATCTTATAAGTATAATAATTTTAATTTAGTGATAAACATCATGAAACTTCGAACATGAGTAGTCTCCAGAAATATAATAAAATTATCTACATCATATGAATTTATTTATAATTTTTATGGATTAAATAATTATCATTAATTATGACACAATAGAGATGCAGAAATTGTTTATCTTGTGAACAATCAAGAAAATAGTTTTTATTAAACTAATAGTGACCATAAAATGCACAAAACCCTGACCAAAACATATTTCTCATGTAAATGTAAACCATAATCATCCAATGGTCGAATATTTGACCATTTGGAGCCTTATAATAGCGATTATGACAATTATATTATTTTATTTTAAATGATGCCAAAGTTGTCACCTACATAATTTAATAAATATAACAATTTAAATATTGGGATTTTAAGATGCTAAATTCTAGTAAAAGTATTATTGTGAAAGTTAATATATTTATCTTCATCACAAGGTTTTATTTTTAATTTTTATGCAACAAATAAGTATAATAAATAATTATACAAAAATATTGTTGTATTTATTTTATTAAGAGATAAACCAAATAAATGGTTTTAAAAATAATAAAATAAATATTATATGAAATATTTAATGTTCTAAACTAATTTTATAGACACATATGACCATTTATGAATCTATTAAATATTTTATTTAGAATATATCCTATGTTTACATTTTATTTAAATTCAAATAAATGAATAATGTCAAAATTGACACTATTGTTATTTTATAAAAATAACATATTATTAAATTGTTTAAAAATCATAAAAATATTTAAAAATTATAAATTGAAATTTATATAGTCTAAAATGTCATAAACTATCCAACTATGTAAAATTAACAACACATAAGTGATAATTTATAAGCATTTAGAATTTATAATTTTATTACCACAAATAAACTTAAATAGATCAAATAAGGATAAATCCAAACGATAAGGTTTAAAATAAGATCAAAACATGTATAAATTAGATTGGTTGATGATATTATAACCCTATATCATCTAATATTCAAATATGAGTCATTTTTGGAGGTTTTTAAGTGGGGATAGATTTATTATAAATTAATATTTTTAATAATTCCAAAGGTGCCCCTCTCCTCTCTTATAAAAGGGCACCTCCTCCCTCTCTTCCTCACACCACTTTGAGCCTTCAAGATCATCCAACTACGGCCCATTTCACTTCCCCAATTCCCTAGAAACATCCTAGAGGTCCTGGTATTCTTCAAAGACCAATTTTACTACCCTAAGAGGAGGTCTCAAAGGGGCGCTTCAAAGAAGAGGTAATGTCTGTTACCGATTCTTTATACTATATTTCTTCTTCTACTTATTCTTCTATAGTTGTTTCATTATGAATTCATAACATAAGTATCACTCATATACTAGAATGTTATTATAAGTATGAAACAAACCCATTTCACCATTTATCCATCCTACGGAAAACCAAATCACCGCGCGTGCGTACGTACGGAATACCGTCTCCACGCCGTGGTGTAATCTATTTTCCACCACCACCTTACTTGGATGGGTATAATGGTGTAAATAATCACTATATATGATTATTGTAAAGTGATATTGATTCTGATATAGTATACATACACTCCAATACAATTCCATGGGAACGATATCATCGCTCGTGCGTACGTACGGATTACTGTCTCCACGACGCGATGAGATTCATTTTCCATGTTAAAAATTCAAGAATGATTATAAAGTATATATAATAAGTAATAATGAAATATAAGACATAATAATGCTACTGGATTTATTTATATATATATATATATGAATGTCATATACTTAATTCCATTAAATTCAATAAGGAAATGAAAACAGTGTTCATGCGTACGTACGGCCTACCGTCTCCAGGAATGGTGTATTTCTTTCCATTTATCGATCAATTATATATATTACATATAAGTCATATTTTACATTCTGGATTTAAGTAATCATGATCTAAGTAATCATATGAATAATTATAACTTAAAACACGAACGACAAATGAAACGATTTTACCCAAAATGCTACTTTAACATGAATTTAAAAAAGAACGAGTAATATAAAGTCATAAGTGAACCATATATGATTTAATAACAATGATTATGATTCTGTAATAAGTCAATAACATTATTTAAATCATTATACAGGAGGTTTAGACACTTACGAAGCAAATCCGACCTAAGGTAAGGGATAATTTTGCAAATCTCATTTTTATCTGAGATTGCTTATTCGTAAGTATTTTCTGGGGTTATTTCTATCATCCATGTCCATGTTTTATGAAAGTGTTTTCATATATGTTTAATGTCCTTTTTACCCATTTTTACTTTTACTACATGGTATGTAAGGAATCTTTCTTTTGTTACGAGGTACTTTTTTGACTTTTCCGGCAAAAGTACGAGAAGAATGTTTTTTTAACTTATACGGAACGAACTGATTTTTACGGTTTTATAAAGCCTTATTTTCATGAAGCTTACACCAAAAGATTTCATGAATATTTTCAACAAAATCTCTTTCTTTTAAAATTTCATGACGTATTGTGAAAAGAAATTTATTTTGAAAAAATAAAGGATATTTTCCTCAAGAATTCATTTCAAATGTTTTATCAAAACCATTTTCCATCAAAGATGACAATATTTGATATGTATATGTTTCAAGTTTAATGTATCTATGATTTATATGGTTTCACTTTTATTATTATGAAATAATATCCATTTCTTTTATATGTATTATGTGATGATGGGATGATGTTTATGAAACTCATTTTATTTATTGGGTTATTATGAATAATGTATGTTTATTTTGTGGCACAAGTAAGAATGATTTCATTATGAGATGGGTGGGACCTATATCTCCCTTATATGAATTGGGTAAAGATTTATATCTCATGATATAGACATGGCTGGAACGGCAGGTTAAACTGGTTCAGTAATACAGGACTGGAACGAGGAGTGAACTCGATTCAGAAAGGGACTTTGTCTGCTAAGATGGTCTTGGCAGCAATGCCTTGGATACTATGGAAATCATTACAGGTGCTTAATGGATGCCAAAATTATATGTTTTCTTCCCATGATATGTTATCATGATTTATGTTCCATTGTGATCTATGCCTTATGTACTTCCACGATTTATGTCTTTTCTCAAGATTTTGATGTTTAAACATTATGTTCATGTTTTTAAGTTGAAATGTATATGGTATGATTTATTTTATCCATGCTTACCCTTACTGAGCATTTGAGCTCACCCTTTTTATGTTTTATTTTCCCCCAGGATTAAAAGAAAGGTTTTAGGTAAGGAAACAAAAAGTGGAAGATCTTTATGGGAGATGTTGAAGATCTTTCACCACGATTAAAAGATTATGTTCCATGTTTCCAAAGACAGTAAACTATTACGGTCCTTGTATGTCAATTTTTGTTATGTATTAAGTATTCCGAAAAAGTAATGTAATGTCCATGTATGTCAAGATTTGGGTCTCTACAGTTGGTATCAGAGGAAAGGTTTAGTCAACCTTCGTAAACTAGGATGTGAAAACGTTAGTGAGATCCCTAGATATATTTCTAAGGTATGTCTAGGGATGTCCCTAAGGATAAGTATACGTATAGGATATAGTCCTAGAACTACGGTAATGATCTTAGAATTTAACCTAAGATGTTAGATATTGAGGGTGCTCCCCCTTTACTATGTTGTTTTCCCTAGCATGATTTTTTCCTCTCACACTATTCTTTTTGGGTTTTAGAAAATGGCTAGAAATGGGAAGATTCATGATAATGGAGGATATGATGGACAATGGAATGATATTCTTCATGAGAAACCAAATGAAACGGGATTTGGAAGACCAAACATCATTATTAGGCCTAATCAGAAATCTCATAATATGATCAATAATCTCAACTTTGGTAAGTTTCCCGACTCAGATAATAAGAGAAAGATGGAGATTCATGATGATCATATAGGAAAGAAAGTTCAATTTCCCTCACATAAATCATGTGGGAAGAGGCATCGAGGAGATTGTTTCAAAGGAACTGGAAGATGCTTTGGGTGTGGTAAACAAGGACACAAATCCAGTAAGTGAAAATGAAAAGGTTCAGTTAACACCATGGATGAGGATAATGGTATTGCTACGACATCAACAATGGTTAAATGTTTTAAATGTGGAATGTACGGGCATTATGAAAACCAATTCCCTAATGGAAATTCTCATGAAGAGAATAAGTATGGTCGTATGGGTAGTATTTATGTTGATGATGATAAAGAGACTACAAATGATATGTGAGATGAAAGAATTGTTGAAGCTCGGTCAATGGTTTAAGAAGGTAGTGGAATGATTACATGTTTATCAAGTGTAATGTTGTATAAGTAATCTCATGGTACTATGGAATAAAGATACATCTAAGGATTGTTACACTGTTGCATTTCCTAAGTTTTGAAAGTGTATGATTAATGGTACTAGTAACCATGAAAGGTTATTCAGATATTTTTGGAAAGTAGATGATATGCGCATAATGAAGGGATAAGGAGAAAATTAAATGTTTGATAGTATTAATGATCCCATGATTGATATAAGGAGAAGGTTATATCATGGTTTGAGTATATAGAGTTTTTGGATTTTGGTATGTGGAAAGAGTTAACTTTTGACAGCATTCCAGTTTTCACTAAGATTCAATGGGTATTCATTTTTCAAGAGAATACATGATTAAGGCCTTCGAATGTTTGGAATGTCACCAACAAGACATATCTTATGATATATAGGGATCAATGATGGAATTAACATGCTTGTTATATGAAATCTCTGGTAATCGTTTTCACAATAATATGAGAGTGGAATGCAGTATTATGGATAAGCCTAAAGATTGGAATGGATTATGTTGGACATAAGTTAGTATTGTTTAAGGATAGAAGATTTTTTCCCGATATTATTTATGGGATGTTATAGTAATGTAGTTTTAGAAAAAGGACAACCTGCAGGACGGGCGACAACCCATCGCGTCGGACAAGGCTATGGGAATCGAACCCACAACCAAAGTGCGACTGGCCTTTATTTCCTACCACTGGCCTACAGGAAGTCTCTGTTTAGTAGAAACTAGTTTTGTTATATTAAGCAGTATGATATATGAATTATAAGTCCATTTTAGGAACCATATATGATTAATCTCACTATAGATGGACTTATGTATTTTTGATACCTTTTATAACCTTTTGTTTGAGACAGATGGAATGACCCATCATTCTATCACATGATCTGCTAACACTTCCTGAATGACAAATTCAACTTCATTTCTTTAAGAGATGAAGTGGAAATTTTCCAAAGAACGAACAATGGTGAGACTGTACCAAAATCACGAAAGTATTTCTTCTAATTCCAATTTCATCAACTTTAGGGAAATGATCTTGAAAAACAAAAATGTTGTCCTAGTGCACTTATAGCCGATGAATCAGATGGTACCTTAGATCATCACAAATATATGGCTTTGTGATTGATGGATTTTTCATAGCCATGTTCTCTACCACTCTCCATCATAACTTGATGGTTAGATTTTTCTTCCATATCTATATTTTCACCCATGTTCTCCTACGTGGAAACCCAGTGATGAGTTAGTTTGGGTAACCGTTACGTTTCATACTTGAGTTTTTTAAGCCAAGTTTTGGTATTCCTTTTTACGATGTGGGTTTCTATTAAAGAAACTTTTGAGTAGTAAACCATTTATAACCCCGACGAATTTCGAGGGCGAAATTCATTTTAAGGGGGGTAGAATGTAACAAGCCGATATTTTATGATAAGTATTCTTTTTAATTTATTTTATGTCATGTGTTTTATGCTACAACAATATTATATTGTGCTATACGCCACACTGTATTTTCTTGAAGTATACACAACACTATTCTTAGATTGTGTCACACACAATTTCAAGTTCATTTTATAATAGTCATTCTACGCAACATTGAGTGTATATATATATATATATATATTCAATGTATAAATGAAATATGGTTAGATTATGTTATATGAAATAATAAAGTATTCTTGCACAACACGTAACCCTGACTTGGCTTGCATTACATGCAATCACGACCTTCCTCTATAGCGTGTGTTGTACGCAATACCGGGTTTTACTAAACAACGATATATTATTATAATATTATTATGAACTAGCCGTTATGAATAGTATTAACTAAATTATGAATTTTATAACATTATTATTCATCTTACACATTTTCTAGAAAATGGTATAAGAACAAAATACATTTTTCGGGTAAAATATGTATTTTTCAAAAAATGCAGTTTTGCCGCCTTTTGATGGCGCACCCACTTTAAATCTAGTTGTTGACATGTTTATAAGTTCAATTTAACAAAATAAAATTCTTATTTTTAATCAGGATATAAAAATTTACATTGGATAATGTTTTGTTATTTTTCCGATAACTTTCATATTTTAATAAATAGTAAAAACACGCTATATTTTAATTAAAAACAACTTTTTTCATCGTAATAATTTATATGGTTAAATTATAATATTGAATGGTTTTAAAGTATAAATAGAATATATTTTTACCATTTAATATAATTTATGTCATTAGCATTGATTTTACATTGAATTCGTAGGTTAAATCAATTCAATCTTTTGCAATGTTTTAAACAAAAACCTGTTTTCATTCGACAACGAGATTAATTTTAATTTAATTTCTGCAACTTCTGTGTATCGAATTTGAAAAAATGGATTCCATATTTGTAATCAGTGGTTCCAAATTATGATAATAGGCTACTTTTTTTTGGGAATTATAAATAGTAACTACGGTAAATTTTATTTACCATAGTTAAAGGTAAATCGGGTAATTAAGGGTAAATATAATATTATAAATTTACACAAACACATGCCAAAATTCTATTGGATGACTAAAAGTCGACCCATATCACCTAAGGGTCGGATAAGATTCATTTAATTTACTTTATTCTATGAAAATAATTTAATTATTATTAAAACCAAAGAAAGTGACAACATGTCACTCTCTTAAATCTTATTAGTATAATAATTTTAATTTAGTGATAAACTTAATGAAACTTAGAACATGAGTAGTATCTAGAAATATAATAAAATTATTTACATCATATGAATTCATTTATAATTTTTAGGGATTAAATAATTATCATTAATTATGACACAATAGTGATGCAGAAATTGTTTATCTAGTGAAAAATCAAGAATATAGTTTTATTAAACTAATAGTGACCATAAAATGCCCAAAACCCCAACCAAAACTTATTTTTCATGTAAATGTAAACCATAATCATACAATGGTCGAATATTTGACCATTTTGAGCCTTATAAATGAGATTATGACACTTATATTATTTTATTTTAAATGATTCCAAAGTGGTCACCTTCAGAATTTAATAAATATAACAATTTAAATATTGTGATTTTAAGATGATAAATTCGATTAAAAGTATTATTGTAAATGGTAATGAATTTATATTCATCATAGAATTTTATTTTTAATTTTTATGCAACAAATAAGTATATTAAATAATTATACAAAAATGTTGTAGTATTTATTTTATTAAGAGATAAACAAAAATAAATGGTTTTAAAAATAATAAAATAAATATTATATGAACTATTTAATGTTCCAAACTAATTTTATAGATACATATGACCTTTTATTATTTTATTAAATATTTTAGTTAGAATATATCCTCTGTTTAGATTTTATTTAAATTCAAATAAATGAATAGTGTCAAAATTTACACTATTGTTATTTTTTAAAAATAACATATTATTAAATTGTTTAAAAATCACAAAAATATTTAAAAATTATAAATTGAAATTTATATAGTCTAAAATGTCATAAAGTATCCAATTATGTAAAATTAACAACACATAAGTGATTATTTATAACCATTTAAAATTTATAATTTTATTACCACAAATAAACTTAAATAGATTAAATAAGGATAAATCCAAATGATAAGGTTTAAAATAAGCTCAAAACATGTCTAAATTTGATTGGTTGATGATATTACAACCCTATATAATCTAATATTTGAATATGAGTCATTTTTGGAGGTTTTTAAGTGGGGTTAGATTTATTATAAATTAATATTTTTAAGAATTCCAAAGTTGCCCCTCTCCTCCATTATAAAAGGGCACCTCCTCCCTCTCTTCCTCACACCACTTTGAGCTTTCATGCTCGGACAACCCCTACCCATTTCGCTTCCCCACTTCCCTAGAAACATCCTATATTTCCTGGTCTTCTTCAAAGACAAATTTTAGTGCCCTAAGAGGAGGTCTCAAAGAGGCGCTTCAAAGAAGAGGTAATGTCTGTTACCGATTCTTTAAACTTTATTTCTTCTTATACTTATTATTCTGAAGTTTTTTCATTATGAAGTAATAACATAAGTATCACTCATATATTGTTATGTTATTATAAGTATGAAACAAACCTATTTCACCATCTATCCATCCTACAAAAAATGAAATCATCGCGTGTGCGTACGTACGGAATACCGTCTCCACACCGTGGTGTAATCTATTTTTCACCACCACCTTACTTGGATGGGTATAATGGTGTAAATAATGACTATATGTGATAATTTTAAAGTGATATTGATTCTGAAATAGTATTCATACAATCCAATACAGTTCCATGGGAACGATATCATCGCTCGTGCGTACGTACGAATTACCGTCTCCACGACGCGATGAGATTCATTTTCCATGTTAAAAATTCAAGAATGATTATAAAGTATATATAATAAGTAATAATGAAATATAAGACATAATAATGCTATTGTATTTATGTATATATATATATATGAATGTCATATACTTAATTCCATTAAATTCAATAAGGAAATGAAAACAACGTTCATGCGTACGTACGGCCTACCGTCTCCATGAATGGTGTATTTCTTTCCATTTATCGATCTATTATATATATTACATATAAGTCATATTTTACATTCTGGATTTAAGTAATCATGATCTATGTAATCATATGAATAATTATAAGTTAAAACATGGATGACAAATGAAATGATTTTACCCAAAACGCTACTTTAACATGAATATAAAAAAGAACGGGTAATATAAAGTCATAAGTGAACCATATATGATATAATAACAATGAATATGATTCTGTAATAAGTCAATAAAATTATTTAAATCATTATACAGGAGGTTCGGACACTTACGAAGCAAATCAGACCTAAGGTAAGGGATAATTTTTCAAATCACATTTTTATCCGAGATTGCTTATTCGTAAGTATTTATTTGGGTTATTTCTATCATCCATGTCCATGTTTTATAAAAGTGTTTTCATGTATGTTTAAAGTCCTTTTTACCCATTTTTAATTTTACTACATGGTATGTAATGAATCTTTCTTTTGTTACGAGGTACTTTTTTGACTTTTCCGGCAAAAGTACGAGAAGAATGTTTTTTAACTTATACGGCACGAACATATTTTTACAGTTTTATAAAGCCTTATTTTCATGAAGATTACAGAAAAATATTTCATGAATATTTTCAACAAAATCTCTTTCTTTTAAAATTGGATGACGTTTTGTGAAAAGAAATTGATTTTAAAAAAAGAAAGGATATTTTCCTCAAGAATTGATTTCAAATGTTTTATCAAAACCTTTTTCCATCTAAGATGACATTATTTGATATGTGTATGTTTCAAGTTTAATGTCTCTGTGACTTACATGGTCTCAATTTTCTTATTATGAAATGATATCCATTTCTTTTATATGGATTATGTGATGATGGGATGATGTTTATGAAACTCATTTTATTTATTTGGTTATTATGAATGATGTATGTTTATTTTGTGGCACAAGTAAGAATGATTTCATTATGAGATGGGTGGGACCTATATCTCCCTCCAATGCCATGGGTAAAGATTTATATCTCATGAGATAGACATGCATGGAATGGAAGGTTAAACCAGTTCAGTAATACTGGACTGGAACGAGGAGTGAACTCGATTCAGAATGGGACTTTGTCCACTAAGATGGACTTGGCAGCAATGCCTTGGCTACTATGAAAATCATTACATGTTCTTAATGGATTCCACAATTACATGTTTTATTCCCATGATATGTTATCATGATTTATGTTCCATTATGATCTATGCCTTATGTACTTCCATGATTTATGTCTTTTTTCAAGATTTTGATGTTTAAACTTTATGTTCATGTTTTTAAGTTCAAATGTATATGGTATGTTTAATTTTATCCATGCTTACCCTTACTGAGCATTTGAGCTCACCCTTTTTATGTTTTATTTTCCCCCAGGATTAAAAGAAAGGTTTTAGGTAAGGAAACAAAAAGTGGAAGATCTTTATGGGAGATGTTGAAGATCTTTCACCACGATTAGAAGATTACGTTCCAAGTTTCCAAAGACACTAAACTATTACGATCATTTTATGTCTGTTTTTGTTATGTATTAAGTATTACGCAAAAGTAATGTAATGTCCATGTACGTCAAGCTTTGGGTCTCTACAGATGCAGTCATCGCGAACCACATTTTGAGGCCTGCTTGTGGACCTCGTCGTGAGGGCTTCTTGACTCCTTTTCCATATGATTGGTATTTTTTTCCAGATTTTATTATTCTGGACTAACCATTTTCCTTGATTTTTTAATGCAGGGAGAAAACATGGTTCCCCCTCACCCTACACCCAGGCCTTCTGCCGAGCCTCTTCCAATTGGTGATCAACCTAAAGGATGTGGTCATCTCTATTAAGTATGGAATCTTACACTCCCCACTGTGCTCCTTCCTTGTCGATCGGCTCTCCGAGTCATAGTGGGAGTACCCCTTTTCCAATAACATTCCTACCTACGAGTTCGGTTTACTGTCTGATATGGCTATTTTGGTACCATCCCCTGACAACAATCCAGCAGCATGGTTATTTAAAAGCACTATCCCCCGATATGTGATATTCTCTATAGGGTGGCCTTTTGTAAGGGATACAGCTACCAGATCTGTGTTGAATCACCTTTTTGTGTCCCTAAAAGGGGAACAACGTCAGCTATACAGTACAATTCATTGTTACCGAATCATTGCCTGCAATGCTCTGGTAAACAACCATCATGGCTGGTCAGCAGACTGGGACCCTAGGCCCGGAGGGGAATTTAAGTCATTCGATTGGGGGTGGCCCTTCTGGGTTCGCCAGAGATGTGCAGAGTTTGAAGCAGAATTTCAAGCCATGGGCTTATATGAAGCTTCCTGGGTGTCCCAAACCTATACCCATTGGCCTCAAGCCCTCACTAGGAAACTTATGAGCTGTTGGAGCCTGGACACCAACACATTCCATCTGGTCCATGGTGAGGTGGGTATTAGTCTTTGGGACATCATCCAGATTTTAGGTGTCCCCATCGTTGAGGGTATGTATGACGAATTCATACCTCCCTCTTCTGTGTGGAACAACGAAGAGAGGACTCCCCCCTTGGTGAAGCAGCTTATTGACCATGCCCATAAGCATTCAAAGGATACGTCTCCAAAATAGCTTGTCCCATATCGTGAATGGGTCAAGGGTTTTTCTAGAGAGAGAAAGTCCATGGATCTCCCACGCAGGCCCATGACCTGCCCTACGATGGAGTCCCAAAGGCAGATGGGTAGCTACTTGCTGATCCTAGAGGAAGGCCAGTTCAACGACTAGGGTTGGGAGCTTGTTCCGGGCGTTGATTGGTTTCTTCGTGTGGTGGAATTTCTGGCCATGTTCTTGAGTGGCTGGCTATTTTCGGTACGCAAAACTGGTGGCATTTGGGTCTCTACTTTTGTTATGGAAGCACAGTTGGCTACTAGCAACGTCATCAACTTCGTTGTCCTAGTATTGGCCATGATTTATCAGTTTCTTAGCAATATTACCGATGGGAGTCGGCCAAACCAGGTAGCCAGCCCTTTTCAAATTCTCTAGGGATGGTTGGGAGCGCATATCAAGAACTTCTATACTTTCATCAACCCTCTTCAGATTTCGGGCACCACATTTCAGTCGTACTTGCAAATGACCAGCGGGGTCATGACTGAAGAGTGGGTGACCCAAGAGAAGGATGGACAACAGACGGTTAAGAATATGTGTCTTTTGTCGAGTCGGATCTCGAGTTATGATCATTTCAATTTCCGACCATATCCCTCCCCGACTGGTGCAATTAGGAATACCATATCGGAGGAGTTTAGCAGGCGGGGCTACCTCTTTTCCCTCCGGGAGGGAATTCTGGTGGCCCGTATTGGTGGGGAACTGATCTGTGAGGGGTACGCGCCTTGACGATTCAGACATCAATTTTGCAGCTTCCAGGCACTATGTCCTCCCACACTCAATGGCGCCCGCGAGAACCACCATTTAATGGTGGCCAGGAAACCATGGTTAATGTTTACCTGGGAAGATACTGGTTGTGAGGTTATGACTCATGCACTTGCAGACTCCATGCCTTTATTATCTAAGAGTTATACCAACTCCTGAGAGAAGTCGTACCTGAATGGCCAACTAGGGCTGTGGGTGCCCACTGTCTTAAGCCCTACGCCATCGAAAGGCAAGAGGAAGCAAAAGGGGGATAGTTCTTAGACCAGGATAGGCAAGGTTCTTCGCAACCCTACCGGTCCCGTGCTTTCAGGGATGATTTTAATGGACAAAGGTGTATCCTCTCATGCCCTTGAAGCTTCCCAGAGAGAGTTGGTTATTCCCATGGATGTTGCCTTTCTGACATCCTAGGGTCAATGGGATGAATTTAGAGGTCGGTCATCCTTTTGCATCCAGTACCCCCGTTCTTTGTGGCAGTATATCCAGGAATCATAAGTTGAATTTGACGGGCTAGGCTACATATCTACTCGTGTTGACATTATTTATGATGCGGACCCGGAGAGGGCCATGCTGTATCTACAGGACCGTGAGGCTTATGTCTATGCACACCGGGGTTATGTAGTGTCGACTCATCAAGCCCAGGCCATGCTGCGATTGGTGACTGATGAGGAGGAGGAAGAGAGTGATCACTCTTCAGGGGGTGGTGATCTCGGTGGTTCCCCCACTGCAGCTGAGGCAAGGGAATCCCCCCCCCCTTGACCGTGAGGTCCCACACATAGGTAGCTCCAGAGAGTTCTAGGGTGTCGGTGAGATCCAGAAAACAAACATGGCCATTGGCACCCCCACCTTCCCCTGCCACTGCCTGGCCCTCTCAGGTCGATCCCCCCGGCTGTCCATTCCTGTTACGGCCGCATTTCCGTATGCTTGGAGGATTTGGGATGACCTGAATGCCATTTTCTCGGATGAAGAGGTTTGGCCGTTACTTCAAATGGGACCTCTCGAGCTTCCGGGTATTGGGATGATCTTCGCTCCACCACACATGCTTTTGGAAGAGGATTTGGATAAAGAAGTCACCTCATTGAAGGAGATGGACGCATACACTCATTCACTTCGAAACCAGCTTTATGGGTCTAACTAGGTGTCCATGATGATAAGACATCCTGAATCGTCTGATCCCAAAGAAGAGGTTGTCTTGTTCGTCCATTCCATATTTCCTCCTTCTTTACTACGAAGGTTGTAAAGTTACTTACTTCTATGTAGGGTGCCGAGGAATCCAGGGGGAAATTCCTTCCCCGGAGTATACTCCCCATGGTACTGCAGCAGGAGAACATGCGCTTTCGACAATGGGGATCATCGGGGAGGGGTCTCCTGGCGCATCTAAGCTCATGGAAGCGACCATTGTGGACCCATACAGGGTTTTTCCTCCTCCATCTCCTCTCAACATTTTGGGTGAAGAACTATCCCCTGGGTAGATCCAGAGAAGTCAGAAGTTGTCCCATTTATCGGAACAGCTCAAACAACGGACGTCTGGTAATCATGACTTCCCATTTTCTCGATTTCCAACTCGCATATTCTGATTCTACCAGTTATTAACTTGTTTTGGTGCATGGTGTTGGGCCACTCGGAGACCTATCAGTGGCTACCCAAGTGGTCGTACCTTCTTCCCCCATATCACCTGGGGGATCAATTGTAGCCACACCTAAGAATGATGAAATGGCAGGCCCTACAGAAGGAGCTAGTGATATAGGTGCTTTACTCCGGCCTTCATCAGTCAGAGATATGTTATAGGAGGAACAACTGGAAGTCTAGACTCCTGTTGATCATACGGCCTTTATAATTACTGGGGAGGATGGGATGCCCGTGCCTACCGAGGAGGCCCCAAATCCGACGGGGATAGCTACCTCAGACCCAATGGATCCCGTGGCGATGGAGGAAGAGCCCGCCATCAGGCCAGTTGTCGGAAACCCAGAGCGGGCCATTATTTTGTTTACTAGGGGAGTGATTTCCCAGGGCATGATCTTCGTAGCCAGCTGTTTATGGACAGCTTTTGCAGCTCCTAGCCTTGGGTATGGCATTAGGTCCTGGACACCTCTGGGGATTCCCAGGACTCCCATGCCTCTCAAAGATATAGCATCCTCTTCAAGTGGTCGCACCGGCGCAGAGCATGAGGATACCTGCGCCTTGATGATCAGGGATAAGTTTCTCAATCTCTTTCCACGGACTCTTTACACTTCCCTTTTCTAATTAGGGATACTTATCTATCTTATTGACTCTTGGGCTTTAGGACCACATCCTTTTCCATTGGTGATTTTGCTGTCGGATCCGATCGTTCCTGTGACCACAACCAATGGGGGTGAAGTTGTCGTGGTGCTAGATTTTGTGGGTGAAGCTGCATCGGTCCCTCCTTGGTGAAGTTCATCCTTGAATACGTATCATCATTCGGGAGTGACTCCAATCCTGATCAACAAGTCCTTTCCAGTCTTCGACCTGCTCGCCAAATGGCCTGGGAGAAAATTTGGAAGCTGATTTCTCTGACACCCTTGGCCGAGATGCCGACCAAATTACTGAAGTTGCGCAATCTTTTTATGCTGTTGGGATTTGATGGCTTAGATTACCATGGTATTTATGATGTATTAATGCAGGTGGCTGCTGACTGGGAAAGATTGGGTGGTTTCAAATATTTCCTTTCTGCTGCTCAATCTGAAGCCTACCTTTCTGCGACCCGACAGATTTTGCTAACAAAGGCTCATGATCATGCTGGGGTGGTTACAAGACTCCAGGGAAAAGTCACTGAGAATAATTCTTGACTGGAGGTGCTGAGTAATGACATATAGGGGCTTCAGTAGTAAGCGACTAATGTCACCGCCAAAATTGAAGAAGGGGGGCGGCGGATGGAGGAGGAGATGAGGGTGAGCTTAAAGGCGGCCCAGGAGACGGAAGTGTTGCGGGCTGGTGCAGAAGCTGAGACAACCTTACTATAGAATCTCTATCAATCAATCGAGGATTCTCATCATCTCCTGATACAACTTTCTGAATCCACTGAAAACCTCCTGTAATAACCATTCATGCCAGAGAGGGCTACGGATTGTGGAGGCCCTTCTTACCAACTTTGTTATGGAACAAAAAAATATTTTCCTTAGTGCTCTTGTTGTCTTCTCCTATGACACAAATTATTTGGTGTGATTGCTGTATATGTTAATTCACCGAATTTAGAGTAATCAGGGTTCAGGAAAAAAGTGAGCTCAAACGTTTTCCTAGATCATGGGATCCAGCGAGCATAGTTTGACTATTGCCAGGGTTTTGAATAAAAACACCCACAATTTTTTTTTATTTCTGTTAATACCCTAATTTTTCCTGGGCCCATTTGGTGTGGACCCAGTGGGTATGGCCCGACTATTTCTTAGGTTTCCCTTTTCGGGTTTTTGGCCAAACAGGCTTTGCGCCTCTTTTGGTGATCGGTTTAAAGTCCCACCGAGAAGACTATCACTAATGATGTTTTAGGTCAAACATCATTGACCAGATATGGTGGGGCGAGGGCCCCAATGAGATTTGGTTGATTAAAATATGTCTTGATATCCTTCAGACGCATGCGGGGGGAGAGTGTTTTGATTTGAATGACATGCAGGGAATGTCTCAAGGCATGGGAGCCATATCGGCGTGCAGAGGTAGGAAGAGCATCGCCTAATGAAATATTGCCTTTGGTTGAAGGGTCATGGGAGATCAATATGCAGATCCACTGAGGGCATGGTATGCATAGTCATGCAAAGGTTTCCTTAAGTCAATGGCTCTTCATTTTTGATGGCCATAGGAATTCATGGAAGTCTGGCTTATGGAAACCAACATGGGTGGCTTGGAAAATTATGAAAACCACCAGGGGTGGCTCAAAAAGGGTGTGTGATGTCTGAAAGGGTTTGAGAACACCTGTATTAGTCAAGAGTATGGACTCAGGGTCTCTATCCTATGAATTTATCTAGTATAAAGGAAGGTTGGAGCTTGGCACAGTTTAAAGTCATGCAGCTGGGACATTATCTAGAATGTAATGACTTCTCCTGGTTCATAGTAATCTCATCAAAGACATTCCACCATATTCAGGCAGGGTCGTGAAAGAGGTTGGTAAACTCTAGCTCAGAGGTTTTTTGAATCCTGGGATGCACATCGGGGCTCATGGGCCAAGAGGCGTACTGAGAGAAGCATTGACTAAGTAAATCTTGCCTTTGGTAGACGGGCCAGGGGCGATCAATATGCAGAGCCGCTGAGGGCATGGTATGTATATTCAGGAAAAGGTGTTCTTGGGTCAATGATTGCATTTTCACGACAGCTGAGCAACTTAAGGGAAGTTGAGATTCGGGACCACCAGGGTTGTCTTTTAAGAGTTCAGCTTTTTCTGAGTACAGAGTATGGTTTATAAAGAGAGGGTTCCTGGATACGGGAGAAACATGTAGGATAAATTTCCCTGGAATGGGTGAAGTCATCCCTTCTCACACTGGTGTGAGACAGTGGTTTGTGAAGGTCTGACCTATGCACTGAGGAATAGAGAAAAGCCTCAATTCCTTACTGAACCCATGATAGGTTTGACCGTGATGTTTAATGTCATGCGGAAAGGACGGCTTCCATGGAGTTTAAAGTCATGTGTCAAGGAAGACTTCCATGAAGTTTAATGTCATGCGGTAAAGACGAGGAGCATTATTAAAGGATGGTGTGCGGTTTAACATCATACAGCGAGGATGGGGGGAATTTTTGCCGATGCTATGTAGTTTTAACATCATGCAACGAGGACGGGGGGCATTTTTATACCAGTGAAAATGCTTGTAGTTTGAGGCATTTCCCTGGATGTTTAATGCTTGGTCTTTGTGGCTTTATTCCAAGCGGTCAAGATGTTCTGTGCAGTTTAACGTCATGTGGTAAGGATGTCATTACAAAGGATGATCTTGATCATAATGTAACTGGGCTTGAACATCTCGGCATGCCCAAGACGTGGAGAGGGGTTGATTAGTGTAAATCGTGGTTCCAGGGCTTCTTGGATCAGGAGAAATGATATGGGGGCACTGAGGCCGGTATACGTACGGAGTTATGAAGAGTATCTTCTGAGGAAGTATTGCCTTTGGTAGAAAGGCTAGGGGCTATCAATATGCAGAGCCGCTGAGGGCATGGTATGCATAGTCATGCAATGGTGTCCACTGGTTGATGAATTTCCACTTCTGATGGCCATGAATTGTTATGAGGATCTGTGATTTTCTGGGCCATTAAGTCTGTCATTTGGTAAGAAAATATCTGGACAGGTCAGGCATATTCGGCCCCGGTTGCTGTTAAATCTTAGAGAGCTCCCTGAGCTGATTTATCTTACGCGCGGGGGTGTACCTTCACTACAGGAATTTTAATGTCATGCGGTAAGTATGAAATACTCCTAGTTTAGTGGTCATAGATCACAGACCATTGGGTCACTATTTCTATAGTCACTCAAAGGATAATTGAGTTAACATGCTCTGATATACACTGAACAGGGTGGGGGATGAAGGTTGTAAACTGTAACTCTATGGTTTCCCAGATCCGGAGATGTGGTGTGGGGCCTCTGAGGCGAGTAAGCGTACAGAGCTTGGAAGAGTACCGCCTGAGGAAATATTTCCTTTGGTAGACGGGCTAGGGGCGATCACTGTGCAGAGCCGCTGAGGGCATGGTATGAATAGTCATGCAAAGGTGTCCCCAGTTCGATGATGTTCCAGTTTCGATGGCCATGAATGATTATGAAAACCCGATATTTCTCACAGTACAGAGTTCGGCATGCAGGGATAATGGTGTCCGAGCATACAAGAATCATCTTAACAGTAATTTTTCATTGAGTCAAAGTAGCCTAGCCCTGTCTTGAAGTTTGTAGATGAAGATCATCATGTGAGCCATGGGTGGATACATAGGCTAACCAGCTAGGGATACCATGGCATCATTTGGATTTGAAAAATGGGAACGAACTTGTAAACCATTGTGCCATAAATTTCTGGATCGGGAGATATGATATGGGGGTTTTGAGGCAGGTAAGCGTACGAAGATTAGAAGAGTATTTCCTGAGGAAATATTGCCTTTGGTAGAATGTTTAGGGGCTATAAATATGTAAAGGCACTGAGGGTATGGTATGAATTGTCATGCAAAGGTTTCCCTGGGTTGATTACTTTCCACATCCGATGGCCATGAATGATTATGAAGATCCATAATTATCCGGGCTGTGCAGTCTGATGTATGTAGGGGATGCATCCAAATGCGCAAGGAGTATTTCCATCTCCTTTTTCCATATATCTTGGGTGGGTTGTGATGAAGTCTGTGCAATTTTAAAGTCGTGTGATGTAGACGAGGTCCATGTAGTTTAACGTCGTGCAGTGAGGACGAGGTCCGTGCAGTTTAACATCGTGTGGTAGGACGAGGTCGGTGCAGTT
This sequence comes from Viscum album, assembly GCA_963277665.1. NCBI lineage: Eukaryota > Viridiplantae > Streptophyta > Magnoliopsida > Santalales > Viscaceae > Viscum > Viscum album. Next base: position 184,587,213 of record OY728129.1, read on the forward strand.
TAACGTCGTGCAGTAAGGACAAGGTCCATGTATATGAATTTGTTTTCTTTTCTCAGTGGATGGTCTGGGAGATAAGATCCGGGTGTCGCTACGTATCCTGCAAGGTCAGGAATCAAGTCACATGCAGTTCTTTTTGGAGTACACCCTGTACATGTCTAGTTCTTGGATGGGGGGAAGGGGGCATATTTATTTCATCCATATCCATGCAGTTTAGAATCATGCAGCAAGGATGAGGAATACACCTTGTGAGGATCTAGTCCATACAAGGGGGAAGAGGGATTTTTTTTTAAATCTCCATTTGGGAATGGTTGGGCCCTAATGGGAAACCCTGACGTCACTACGCATCCTACGAGGGCATGAATCATGCCATGCGTAGTTCCCTAAAGGAGGTACACCCCGCGCAGGGTTAGTCCATACACAGGGGGAAAGGGAATTTTTTTCTTTCATTTGGGGACGGTAGATCTAGGGTGAGGGACCCTGGAATCACTACGTATCATGCAAGGATAGGAATCAAGCCTCACGTAGTTATTTTAAGGGAATACACCCCATGTGGGTCTGATCCGTACGAGGGAAGGAGGTATTTTTTGCTTCATTTGAGGTGGTTGGGCCAGGGTGTGGAATTCTGGCATCACTATGTATCCTGTGAGGGCAGGAATCAAGCCACGCATAATTCTTTTAAAGATAATACACCCCGTTCAGGTTTAATTCATACACGGTGGAGAAGGGGAATTGTTTTCTCTTTTTTTATCATTATCCATGCAGTTTAACATCATGCGGTAAGGATGAGGAATACACCCCGTCCAGGGCTGGTCTATACACGGGGGGATATGGAATTTTTCACTTTTTTTGGGGTGGGTGGGCCAGGATGGGGAACTCCAGCGTCGCTACGTATCCTGCGAAGGCAGGAATCAAGACATACGTAGTTCTCTGAAAGATGTACACCCCGTGTAGGGCTGGTCCATACACATGGGAAGGGGACATTTCTTTTTTTAATTTTATTCCATTTGGGAGTGGCTGGGCCAAGATAGAGGATTCTGGCGTCGCTACATATCATGCGAGGGCAGGAATCAGCCTTACGTAGTTCTCTTTGGAGTACACCCCATGCAGGTCTTTTCCACACACATGGGAAAGGGTCATTTTTAAATAATCTTGTCTGTGCAGTTTAACGTCGTGTGGTAAGGACGAGGAATACACCCCATGCAGGTTTGGTCCATATACGGGGGAAAGGGAATTTTTATATCTTCTTATCTGTGGGTGGCTGGGCAAGGATGGGGAACCCTGGTGTCGCTACGTATCCTATGAGGTCCGGAATCAATCCATACGTAGTTCTCTGAAATCCGTGTAGTTTAACATCGTACGGTGATGAAGAAATACTCTTAGTTTATGGTCATAGAGTTTGGACCGTTGGGTTCTTGGCAGTTTAACATCCTGTAGCTCAGACGATAACTACTTTTAGTTATGCCGGTGAGGACAGAGTACTCTTAGTTTAGGGTCGTAGAGTTTGGACCATTGGCTTCTTGGCGGATTAACATCCTGCAGCTCAGATGATAACTACTTTTAGTTACGTCTATGAGGCTGGAATGCTCTTAGTTTAGGGTTATAGAGTTTGGACTATTGGGTTCTTGGCAGTTTAACGTCCTGAAGCTCAGATGATAACTGCTTTTAGTTACGCCAGTGAGGACAGAATAATCTTAGTTTAGGGTCATAGAGTTTGGACCGTTGGGTGCTTGGCAGTTTAACGTCCTGCATCTTGGATGATAACTACTTTTAGTTATGCGAAATACTTCTTCAGAAATCTCGCATTTGTAGGAGCGGTAGTGAACTGTCTATCCATGGAGATCAGGGCATATACCCCATTAGAGTAGACCTTGTGTATAACATATGGTCCCTCCCACTTTGGATCCAGCTTTGGAGGATTCTTTCCGGGTATAATTAGGGTCCGGAGGACCAATACCAATTCTCCTTCCATGAAAGACCAAAGACAATCCTTTTTATTGAATGCTCGTGCAATCCGGTTCTGATATACATCTAGATGGTTCCAAGTGTGAAACCGCTTCTCATTCAGCTGTTCCAATTCACCTAACTGCTTTTTTGATTTCTCATCATTGGATAACTAATCACAAATGGAAACATGGAGTGAGGGAAATTGGAGCTCAATGGGCAGCACCGCTTTTGTTCCGTATACTAATGAGTACGGAGTAGCCCAAGTAGCAGTGCAGATTGTGGTTCGATAATCCCACAATGCATGGGAGAGTTTATCCGGAGACAATTTCTTGTCTTTGTCGGCCATTTTCTGGAGAATGATGGACAGGGTCTTGTTGAAAGCCTCTATCTATCCGTTGGCCACTGCATGGTTGCGGGATGAGTGGTTAGCCTTGGTACCATATTCTTGGTATAGTTTCTCCAATTCAGCAGAGCTGAAGTTGGTGATGTTATTCGTCATTATGGTATGAGGGGCCCCAAATCTGGTGATGATATTGGTTTTCACAAAGCATAAAATGTTTCTTGCCCCTACTTCCTCAAGGGGTAAAGCTTTTTCCCATTTGGAAAAGAAGTCTGTTGTCGTGATGATATACATCAGCTGTTTGGCTGTGGCAGGTGGATATGGTCCCACGACATCCATTCACCATATGGAAAATGGCCAAGAGTACTTGTCCTGATGAAGTAACTCCAGGTGTTGGTGTATGAAGTTTTCATGAACGTGGCATGACTGGCATTTTGCGGTAAAGCGCTCACAATCTCGTTCCACTGTGGGCCAATAGTACCCAAGTCTTCGAACCTGATGGGAAAGCTTGGACCCCGTCTGATGTGCCCCACATATTCTAGCATGCACTTCAGTCATGATGGTAGTGGTTTCTTCTCCATCAATGCATCTGAGGAGGATTTAGTCGAGGCATTGTTTGTAGATGACCTCTTGCTGACCTGCACCGCCATATAAGAGAAAGTTGATTTCCCTTCTCCATATTTTCTCTCGTTCAGCCCTGTCTAATGGAAGTTCTCCCCGTTGAAGTTAGTTTGCAATGGGGGGTATCCAGCCGGTGGAAGGATCATATGGCTCAGGGACATGACTGACATCATGGATTCCTTTTGTCTTAGTATGAACAAATGGCAAGACCATTCGATGATGAGAAATATTGATAAATGTTTCAACTCGGTCTGGGTCGGCTAGGGCTATGGCCGCATTGGCCAATGCATCGGCCTGGGCATTATGAGACCGAGGAATATAGGTCAATGTTGGTTCTGTGAAGAATTCCTCCATTAACCCTCGAACATGGTCAAACAGGGGAATCAACTCCTTATTTTTAATAGCATAGTCAATATTAACTTGCTTGCTGACCAGTTCTGAGTCACCTTTTACCTTAAGGTGCTATACTTATGCCTCGAGTGTGAGCTCCAGGCCTGCAATGATGGCTTGATACTCCACTTCATTGTTCATACATCCTTCAGATAGGAGGAAGGAGTATGGAAAGACTGCATTTTTTGAGGACATGAGTATTTTCCCCAAGCCCACCTTGTTAAATTTGGGATCTTCCATACTCTTCCCGGTTGGGCTTCAGGATGCGCCATCAAAGTACATTTCCCATGCTGGGAACTCATCTTGAACTGAGAATATGTCTTCACCAGGTAGCTCGGTGTCCGGTGCGGTGGTCCCCATTAAAGGGTGCTCCACCAGAAAAATCTGAAAATGCCTGGCCCTTGATGGATTTCTAAGGTACAAATCGGATGTCTAACTGTTGTAGGATGACTGCCCATTGGGACAGGCGCCCGATCAGCATTGTGCGGGTGAGGATGTACTTGAGAGGGTTACTCCGCGAGACCAAATGGACTTCAGGATGCTGCAGATAATGTCAATATTTTTGAACTGCGATGACCAAGGCCAAACAACCCTTCTCGATATTTGAGTATCGAGTTTCAGCATCGATCATGGTTTGGCTAAGGTAATAGAGACTCTTTTCACCGCCAGAGTCATTTTTCTGCGCGAGGAAGGCTCCCAGTGACCACTCTAAGGTTGTCATGTATAAGATGAGAGGTATTCCTTCAACCAGAGGCATGAGCACTGGTGGGATCAAGAGGTTCTTCTATAGGCTTTCAAACACCTCTTGACCATCATCTGTCCATTGGTACGTAACCCCCTTCTTCATTAACCGGGTGAAGGGAAACAATTTTCCTGCCAGGTTGGCTATGAATCACCTGATGTAGGACAGGTGGCCTTGGAATCCCCTCAAATCAGTGAGATTGTGGGGAGGTGGCAAGCCAAGGACAACCTTTTTCTTTTCAGGGTCAACTTCAATGCCACAATGGCATACGATGAGGCCAAGGAATTTCCCTAAGGTAACCTCAAAGGCGCATTTCAAGGGGTTCATCTTTAGGCTATGTTGTCGGAGTTTGTTGAAGAAGGTTTCAAGGTCTGATAGGTGATCTGAGTGCAGTCTTGATTTGACCACCAAGTCATCCATGTAACATTCAACGAATCTCCCCAGGAATGGTTTAAAGATACGATGCATGGCATGTTAATATGTGGCGCCAGAATTTTTGAGACAAAAGGGCATGCCCCTGTAACAAAATATTCCATGAGGGGCTCTAAAGGCAGTGGCTTCTTCTTCTTTTAGGGCCATCTGGATCTGATTATACCCAGAATAACCGTCCATGAAGGATAGATCCTCATACCCGGTTGTTGCATCGATTAATAACTCGGTGATCAGGATCGGGAATTCATATTTCGAACAATGCCGATTGAGGTCTCTAAAATAGATGCAGAAGTGGATTTTTCCATTCTTTTTCTTGACAGGGATGATGTTGGCCAACCAGATGGGGTACTAGACCTCCTGATTAAATCCTGCTTTAATGAGATTATTAACTTCAGCCTCTATTTTGGCAGCATGTTAGGGGTGTGTCTTTCTAGAAGCCTATTTATAGCCCTAGTGGTCTTCTAGCTGACCTAGGTGTTGCATCGCCACTTCGGGATCGAGTCCTATCATTTCCATGTAATTCCAACCAAAAACATCTCTATGTTGCCTTAAGAAATCGGTATATACCTCGTGATCCTCGAGAGACATGGCCGTACTAATGGGAGTGGTCCTTAGGTCTTCTTTGGTACCCAGGTTTATTTCCCTGAGCTTTTCCATCGTGGTGGAGATACCTTCCTCAAATGCGGGAGGTGCATCCTTGAGATCTTCCTCTTATTATTCTCCCAAATACTCATCTTCTTGATCCGACAGGGGGAGAGCTCTTGACTCGGGATCCTGGGAGTTCGAAGAGGAGGCATTGTGGTCGTCCTCGCTCAAGTATTCTCCCCCAAATTGAGGGTTGTAAGGTGTTCCTGCATTGTCACACTCGGCCGTTATGGAGGAAGTCATGAGGATAGCTGAGTGCGTGTCCAGACTTGAACCCCTGCTCTCAACATGGTTGATGGGAAGTACGTAGTCTCTTCCAATCTATCTGAGGGGGTCATTAGGAACCATTTCCAGACCATTTGGAGCAAGGATCCAGTCAATACCGTCGAGCAAAGGCTTCTTCTTCTTTTTCTCATAGCACCCGGTGTCAATGTAGTGTGACTCGGAGAGCTCGAAAGGGGCCTTGTCAGTGTCCAATGTCCCACATTGTCCATTTACGCAATACTTGATACAATGGTGGTAGGATGAAGGAACGACCATGTGATTTTGGATCCACGACCTTCCGTTTAGGGCATTGAATGTCGTGTTCTACTGGACCACCAGGAATTCCAAGTAGGCCACAAGGTCTCCAAAATGGGTTTTCAGCTTGATTTGTCCCATTGGCTTTTGGTCACTCTTTTCATAACTCAACAGGGTTTTGGCTGAGGGGATTAGGTCATCCTCACTGTATCCCAACTTGTGGAGTGTCCGTAGCGGAAGGAGGTTAACTCCAAATCCATTTTCAATAATGACTTTATGGTTCTCAAAATCATTTAGTGTGACGGACACATATAGTGGTTGGATATGTCCTTGCACAATGGGATCTTCATCCTGATCGGTGATAGAAATCACTACATGGCATTTAGTCAGGCCAGTCTCCGTCCGGTAAATCTCAGCAGCAGCTACCTCGGCTTGGAACTCCTAGGGGCTGAGCAAGGCTTCAATAAGCGCTTCCCTAAGATCTGCTGACAACCTCAGGTCATCCAGGATGGAAAGTTTGGCTGGTACTGATGCCATATTCTTAAGGATATCGTATTTTTTCTCCAATGACCGATGCTTCTCCTTTGGTGGTAGAGTTTTAGCAGGCACTCTAGGAGTTGGAGCATGCAACAAGGAAGGACCGACCACAGAGTTGGAGGTTGGTGGTGTTCCCACATTCGGGGGACATGGCCCTACCAGTTCGTCTGTGCGCACTAGGCGGCTAGACATCTGTTCCTCCTCTGATGGGTACCGTAGAATTAAAGGGATAGAGTGGCCGCTTGTGGAGGTGGAGGGATATTATTTCTCTTGTTTAGTACATTTAAGGGATCTCCCATGGGTTTCCATGATATAAATGGTTTGGTCCGAGGAAAAACCATAGGGTTGGTTTTGACCTCGATTGCACCTTCCCCGGTATCACCTGCCTCTACGGTTCTTCCTCCCAGCCCCTTGCATCGGTAACTCAGGTTCATAACCATACCCTTCATCGGGGAACGAATCTATTAGATGGATGACATTGATGGAACCAAATATTATATCTTTATCTTGTGACAGGTCAACCTGGTCGGTTGTCCTTGATGGTGTCGTTTGGTGGGTGAGTGCCTCTGGTGCCATGTTTGAGGGAATAAAATCCGACAGTGTCGAGGCTAACTTTGGCCTCATTGCAGACTGCTCTTCTTGATCTTGTCTCATCCCTTCTTGATTATGCCTGGATGACCGGATCATGGAGGGCTGTGAGGCCGATAGTGTCGACTATGCGGTATTAGGGGTTGTTAGTGGTAGCATCGGCTGCTGTAGTTGAGCTCGGAGTATGCCCTGGGCTCGATTAATAGTCTTCTGAGTCATCCAGTTATCAAATTTCTTCCCCTTTTTACTGGCGACATCCTGCCACCACGCCCCTTTTTCGAAGTCGGTGGTAGAAATATATGTCACATGTGCTAGGGGTGGTCCCCGCATGACCTACCCGTAGTCTACAATTCATTCAGGAGGTCTTTGAAGATGAATCATTCCCGAATATTGTGCCCCAACATTCGATGGTAGGGACAGTAATTTGTCCTGTCATTGTGGCCAACTTCTTCGGGCTTCCATGGCTCTCGGAGGCAGAGCAAGTTGAAATTCATGGCAGTGATGAAATAGCTACGGAATTGGTCCTCTTAGAACGAGTATACTTTTTGTCTTCGTTCATCGAACTGGTACTGCTTCGTTCCTCTCTGATCGTCCTGCTTGGGCGGAGGTGGCCGCTGATATACAGGGGGCCATGGTGATTTGGTGGAGGCCTAGGCAGTGGAGCAGGCATAGGAGATGGATTGAGCGTGACAGAGGACGCTTCAGCTCTATCTGTTCACTTTGCAGGAGCCTGTGAGGCTATTCGGGACTTCATATTGGTCCGCTGCAGGGAGTCTTCAATTCTCTGGGAGATGGCCGAGAGATGGTGGAAGCCAGTGGTGCACTCCACTGGTATGAGCAGTGTTCACAGCTCGTCTCAAAGGTTATCGATGCATATGACAAGCATCTCATCTTGAGGCATAGGCCTATTGAGAGAGTAGGTCAGACCTTTCCATCTAGCGATGAAATCTGAGACTCTCTGATTCTCCTTCTGTTGGCAATTCATGAGGTCGCTGACCGTTGTTTTGGGAAATGTCGAGCTGAAGTGGAACAGGAACTACTGCTGAAGGTCTTCCTAGACTTTTATTGACTGGGTTGGCAGACTCGTATGCCAGATGAAGGCAGATCCTTGAAATGTCCATACGAAGCATCTGAGTTTCACTGCTTCTTGTTGTTCCAGAGTTCCCATCATAGGGTCTCAATAAGACGCGTAGTGCATCAAGTGCTATTTTGGATCGCCTGATCCATTGAAAATAGGGAATATAGGGCTCCCAAAATTGGGTGGAGGTGGTGTGTTGCTCACCCAATCTGGGTAGGGCTTCCGCTCTGGTTTTATCTGAGTGTGTCGACCATACATTGCTTCCAATCAAGCTGTCAGTGCTTCGATGGTGCTGGTGAGTCCCCAGTTTACATCCTGTTAGGCCCGGTCCTGGGTAGGTGTAACACGAGGCATTGCTTGAGGATCCATATTGGTCGGCACCAGGGGTTCATGTTCCATTTGTGACACTTTCGGAGGGTTCATACGTAATCTCTCTAGTTACTTCCTAAGTGGAGGGAAGTCTTGGTATTCATCTGGATCCACATTTAGGTAGTTGGACAGGCCGGGAGCCCTGACCGTGCGGCGTTTGCCGGGGTAAACCTTGGTCTTTGAGGAGCACTTTCTGGGAGTTTTAGGTCTAGATTTTCTTGGGAAGCACTTTCAATAAGACAGTTCCTCTAAATTAGATCGGCATTAAGTCTCCTCAATTCTTTCATTTCCCCTTCCTGTCGAGCGAACCTCTCTTCAAGCGTGAGCGGATCATTTTTATAGAGAGAAGGAGGCAGGTTGAGGGTAACCGGTCCTTTATTATTTTCCCTATTGGAAGCTCACAGGGTTGGAAGAGGAAGGTTAGCTAAAGTGTCGACCATATTTAGAGCGGCCCTCTCGTTCTGAGTGTTCACACCTGGTGGTTCGTTGTGAGTCACAGCCTGAACAGAACCATCATCTCCCGATCCATCCGAATTTGCACCATCTCTGGTGTCACTCGTGGGGTTACCCTCTATGGAATTGATGTATGCATATCACGAGGTGGAGGAGACATCATCTTCTAAATAAGAAGAGGATCTCCCACACCTTTCATTGGTCCTACCCCTCCCGTCTCGGGATTTCTTTTGGACTCCTTGATGAAGGGTGACTTAGAGAGTCCTTTGATGCATCCTTACGGTACGCCTCCCTCTTAGAGGGGATGGTGAATCAAAAGACGGGATAGGGCATGAACCTCCTCTCCTGACTATCCTCCTCAGACGAGAAAACACTGATCCTCGTGGGGGAGGATGTTGTTGAGGAGGTAAAAATGCCCCCATCCCTGAGAGCGGGGGTCAGCTCCGTTCCGTGGACGTTGAGTCTCTTCCTGTTTTTATTGTTATTATGGGAGAATTTGTTGTTAAAAATGCCCCCAGCCCTACAGGATGGGGTTGAAACTAGATTGCGGCAGTGGCTGCTGCTATCGCTACCTGCCTGATTTTTCATTCCCCCATTCAGGGGTGAATTGGTTCTGATGCCGAGTTCACTCGCGACTCAGTCCTCTCCGGGGAGGCTGGAAATGACCGCTGATTGGCCTCTATTAGGCGAGATGATTGTTGTATGCTCTCGGTGTCCTGATTCAGGAGTTCTTGAATGGATCATTCCTACCGGGCCTGATGCTTCTAGGACTTACTCAAGGCATGTCTTTGTTGGGTGTGTCGCCTTTCTCGAACAGTGAGACCACCTGATCGCTGCCTTGTCGTGATGGCGTTTCAGGACACTACGCCGAACGGGTTCTTCTGGGCGGGGAGCGGAGTGAAATGTAGAGCTCCATGTTATCCACATCCTCTGATATGGACCCCCGTCGGAGCATTTCCAATGAGGCGGCGCAGCTGGTGCAGTTCATGGAGGCAGGCTAACTTCATGTTTCCTTTACACCTCTCAGGTTGCGGTTGTCGCGTAGAAGGAAGATCTTCCAGGTCGATGTGACGCAGGAGGTCTCTTATTGTCTTGACATGGTCTACATAACCATCATAGGGTAGTAAGCTTGATTTCAGCCTGCAGAGGGTAGTCCATATATTGTAGCGGATGTCGTGCACACATTCTTCAAACAACATTCTGGGTTTTTCGAATTGAGAGGTGGTCGTGGGCCAAAACATAACTGGTATATCATCCCTGTCCAGTTGTTTCCTCAGGTGCAGCATGTCGGCATACTCCTCCACTAGAGATTCCTCTACCTGGTCAGCTCAACTGAGATGCTCACAGATAGTTTGGTTAGAGGCAGTGGGATCAGTAGGTGTTGAATTATAATATGGTCTATTCTGAGGTGGTTCAGAAGATGAATGTTGCCCCAGAACATCTCCCAATTGAAGAAAGGTGTCGTTGGTGACTATCTGGGAATCTGACATGCTTGATCCCGTCCTTTTGAGTTCCTCGACATATGAGGGATTTTCTGTGCTTGATTCGGTAGGGGGAGGACATCCCGTCCGTTATGATATGTCATTGCGGGGAGGACCTTCTCAATGACAGCCGTAATGGTGAGTACATCCATTACTTCTTGACTCCTCACTGCATAGATGACCTTTGTAGTGCATACCTTGGGGAGGACCTCCAAGGCGTGTCGCAGTAAGGGGAGGACCTTCTAGATATGTTGCGTTGTTATGGGGAGGGCCTTCGTAACAACTGCCATCATGGTGAGGATGAACATCATGGTTTGACGTTCGATGTGCATCATGTGGAGGACCTTCAAGACACACTATGACAAGGGGAGGACCTTCTTGTTGCTTGGGGCCACTGCAGGGAGGACCTTCGCAATGGCGGTCGTGGTGGCGAGGACTACCATCACAACTGCTGCAATGGTGACGACTACAATTACAACTGCCACAGGGAGAATGTCTTCGGGGTACACCCTGGGGAGGGCCAAAAGAATTTACTGCAATGAGGGGAGGTCCTTCTCGTTGCTTGATGTCTCTACGGGGAGGACCTCTATTATCAGGGTGGCGAGGACTACCACCGTGATTTGATGCCTGGTTGCGCGGAGTGTCGTTGCAATGTAACCCCTGGGGAGGACATTCAGGGCAGGCTACGACAAGGGGAGGGCCTTCTTGTCATGATGAGACGTCACTGCGAGGAGGGCCTCCACAGTTGCATCTACGATAGCGAGGACTACTATCATAATATGTGGTCCCACTACATGGAGAGTGCTTATAGTGTATACCCCTAGGAGGACCTTCAGGGTGGACCGCAGCAAGTGGAGGGACTTCTTGATACTCGATCTTTCGGTCACATGGAGGGTCTCCATGACTCACATCAAAAGGGGAGATCTCGTGATCGATCATTATACGCCCGTGGGGGAGGCCCCCATGGGTGCTCTAGGGAGGACCTTTAGAGCTGTTGGTAGCGACATTGCGTGGAGGAACTTCGCAACTACTACTCCCACTCATATAATATGGTAATGGGTGGGTAGGGTTTTGAGCCTTTGATATGTGCTGAGCAGCATTGGGAACCCTAGCTTCCAGTAGAGTGGAGTCATGAACCTGCTCTTTATTTTCCAGCTACCTTCGGCGCGTTCGAGGCACTTTCTTATGGGCAGTGGGGACCATCTGCTATTGACAATGGCCTTCACCTTTGGGTCCCTATCTGATTGTGTCCCATGATGTTGTCGGGATACACCGAAAACATCTTGACTTTTAGCAGGAATATATGCCTTCTCTGAAGCATCTATCGTGATGCATGGGTGTCCCCCGGTTGGAACGAGTGAAGCTACTCGATCTGGTTGCCCTTGCGTCACAGAATATGGTCGGTGACCCTCCTGGGTGGAATCAGGGATGCAGATATTCTTCTAGGAAGCTATCTCTTCTCTTAGATGAGTCACCTCAATTGGGGAGACGGTCTCATGGGCCCGAGTCCTTGTTATTTCTGCTGATGTAATTACATTCCGGAATGTCAGCAAGATATGATCTAGGATCGATACCTGCTCCTCCATCATTTCCAGGATATACAGAGAGACATATTTGGCTGGAACGGGTATGAAGGCCCATTCTGGTATCGGAGTAGGAATATCCTGCTCCGGTCCTCCAGTGGTCAGTGGGTATGGACAATTCTCCTGTGTCGGGGCAGGTGAACGAATCTTTCCCTGGGTCAGGATATGCCGGGTTATCCCTCCATTTTCTGCCACATCGTGGTGGCGGACTTTACTTTCATTAGCAGGGAGTTATCCCTACATATGTTGGTTTCCCACCGAATCGAGTCAGTGTCCTTTGTTGGCAGGGATACCTGCCCACCTATTAATTTCTGCCACATTGCGATGACTAGCTTTGTTGATCGCCACTACATCGGGGTGGTAGGCATCAAGAGAATCTTCTAGGAGCTGGTCCTACAGGCGCTCGGTCTCCACCATGTCTGGTTGGTGGGATTCACGGCCCTGGGCAGGGAGAGGTGCCTACTGGTTAGGTGCCATCTTGTGTGCGTGACGGGATTGATGGAGCGTGGTGGGGATGTGCTCCTGCTCATATGATGTTGCCATGTCTGGATGGCAGGCTTTGGAGGAGCGAACAGGTGTATATGCCTGCTCTTGATACATCTCCGTGACTGGGCAGCGGATCTCCTCCTCAGGGACAAGGGTGATGAATGGTCCCTGGTTGTATGTTTTTTGCCCTCGTCGGGCGGTCCGAGGGGCCGAAGCTCGGGGAGCGTGGGCCTGGATCCTCGGGGCGACATCCTCCTTATCATGCGGATGTTGAGTCGTGGGATGACCACGATGACGTCTTCCGGCGGGGGCCTTGGAGCAGAACCCCCGTTCAGCAGGGATGAAGTCTTCAGCATCGGCCTCATCCACCTCCCCGAAGTAAGGGAGGTACGCATTGTCTCTTTCCATGGATAGACTCCCAAAATGGTTTGAGACAGCGACGGGAGCCGTCTGGATCTGAATTCACGGCCACTGCTGGGAAGGCGACCGACGAGTCCTAGCGGATTGGAGGGCGTTCATGGCCGCCTCTACCATTGGGAGAGTACCGTTCAAGTGGTACTCTCGGATCAACGCATCTGAAACCCAGCATTGAAGACACTGGGTAGGTGACGGGGTCCTTCGTTGGTGAGGATGTCTGGTCAATGTGTTGTTGGAAGCACGCACATGTGAGTTCCTTCGTGACGCCATTAGATCTAAGGGAGTTTTGAGTGGTACCTATAAAATATTTTAACAAATACATTCAGAAAACCCATCAAAGTAGCATCTCATGACCCCATGCATAATTAATGACCTTGCATGCCCCTCATTGTGAGTATAAAGGGGGAATAAGGTGGGATTAGGTTAAATCCTTCATGCTTGGTTAAATATTCACGTCATGTTCACCATTTTTTGTCTCGTGCGGCGCACGCCGTGGTCGTGGGGGAGTAACGTGCGCTACCCGACGGTTGATTAGAGAAGACTGGGTTCTGCTTAATCACTCATATCGGGTGCACTGTTTTTGGCTCGAGACGCCCAACGCTTCCATATCCAGCAATACATGGACCTGATTTCCAAAGGCAGGAGTTCAATAGGTCATTTGACTAGCAATGCTTAAGAACTCACATTGGTCGAGAGGATGGGAATTCGGACTCATCGCACCCTTTTGAGGGGAATTATTGCATGTTCCGAGACTCTCTTATATATTTAAGATGTGTTCATATGTTTTCAAATATTTGGTTTATACCCAAGAATAGTATCCACGAATTACTCCTGGTTAGAAATGGTCAGCTGGACGTAGGGGCTCAGAATCATTTATGACTGAGGTTTACCATCCCTCGTCGGATTAATGACCGTGAGGAGTCTGGACTCACTGAGATGACACTACTTTAAAGCCTCATAACCAGGCACTCTAGAGTTTATTGTCATCCAGGGAGGACAAATAACGACTTGAGCATTTGGATCTAACCTGTGATATGGGATTCCTACATATCCTCATGAGAGGAATCAGAATCCACGTAGTTTGGTTTGGTATGGGCCTTACACACTAGGATACCCGGGGTTGGTGCGGTGAATCGACGTAAAGATGGTCGGATTGACTGGGTATTGGGCTTAAACCTCATGGAGGCTTCCTACGTACCATGCCTTGACATGGATCAAATTCCTCATAGTTAGTATTGGCAGTGTTGGAGAACCGACGTGAATGTAGACTCGGGGGTCCAATGGTGATTTGGATTGAACCTCTTGGAGGCTTCCTATGTATCCCGGTGGTAGGGAATCAAAGTCCACGTAGTTCGGATGGGGGTGGGGATTTCGCTCTGAGGTAGCCCAGGAGAGGATTTCATGGTTGATGCTTACTCTAAGCTCACGTGAGTCATGCTCGGTCTGAGAAAAAAGAGGCTGTAGGGACCATACAATCATGTCATGAAAAGAGCATCTATGGGAAGTGCGATGGGGCTTACGCGTGGGGGTGGCCCAAAAAGTCGAGGCTTACTCCGAGATGGACGCTCATGGAGACAAAGTGCAGCGGGAGAGGGACTTGGCCCCAAAGAAGAATGGAGCAACACCCTTCCCCACTACACCCTTTTGTGGCCATGGCCATGGGGAAGTACGGAGGTGCATGGGGGCTTCCTTCTGATGGGTAGTCCGCCACTCCCCGGGGAGGGGAGAAGTTCCCCAGTCCTAACAAGTGGAGGGGAAGAAAGGGGACTCCCTGGCTCGGACTCCACATTACTGTTGGAATGTGAACCCAGGAATGCTTCGATAATCCTCTCAAGGTTTAGAGCAACCCATTCGCCCCAACTAACCATGGGTATGTGAACTCAAAATGGCGCACTGACGTGCTGGAGGGTTACATCACACGGGTCTGGTGGCTCTAGTGGGGGCCTCGGCTCAGGGCTGATGAATGGGTCAATGAGGGGGTTGAGAAGGATCATTCTTGATTGGAAATAATTAATCTGGCTCAGGGAATGGTAACTATGAAGGATCTGGCTGGCCACGCGGGTGTATGAGGGGTGGCTCCCTTCACATAGGGAGGTGGTATGCGGCTGGAGAGGTTGTCTGTGAACCAGGCTGGTCCGCAGACTGATGGGAATCCCATGAACCAGGGTGGTATGCAACGTCGGGTTTGGTTCTCATACCAGATTGGTACGTGGAGGGGTCCACGCGAGCAATGGCGGCCGATGGCGATGTCGGTTAGAGGTTCGTCGGTCGGGGCTCCGCCCATGTAGGAGGGTGCTACGTAGGTGCGACGGATCAGAAAAGGGGGTATAAACTCTTTGGTCTGCAGGGAGTGCATCTTCGGAGAGGCCATGGTTCGAGGTTTTATTTTCTTTGTTATTTTAAGTTTGTGGTTCACCAAGTTGTTATGTGTTTTCGGTTCCTTATTAATTTGCTTCCAGATTCATACACGTTCTGGTTCGTGAACTCAAACTTTGCTGTTTACGAAATCCTAAGATCCTTCCTTCGAAAATCCTTCCACCGGAATCTGATAGATCTCTATATATCCTCCTCTCCCTCTTCCCCCTCGATCTCCTTTTATAGAGTAGGGAAAGAGATTTATCTGTGGTCATGAGACACCTTTTACGGAGGCCCATGAATGTTCCGGGAACAACGAAAGCGTGTGGGAGGATGTTCCCACTTGGCTTTTTGTCATTAACAATGATCAATTCAGGATCAAGACGATGATAAATGCCAATCTCCATGGATCGAATCACAGATATGGACAGAAGAAAGAAAAGTCCTGAAACCAAAAGGTAGGATCGTAACCGGTTGATTATAATTAATTTAATAAATTGAAAATAAATACCTTTTGGGTGTTCTTTCTTCATTGATGTTCTTGATCATGTTCTTATGTGATTTGTTGTTGCGTCGCAGAAGCCAAGTGTAGACTTTCTCTAGTAGTGATCCACACATGCACCTCGTATCTCTGGATGTCGCCAAAGGAGTCTCCGAGTGCTAGTATGGAGAAATGTTTTCTTGTGTTGTCCACCTTAGATTGTCTTGATCCGATGGAAGAGGATCTCTCTCAGTCTTGAGAGCGTTCCTGGAGGATGAGTTTATTTCGGCCTTGAAAGAATTCTTCAGAATTGTCGGGCACAATGATTCTCTTGTGTGTTGGAAAAGAGTTGGGGTTGTGAGAATATTTATAATCAGGTTTGAGGTGGTAGAGTTATGACAATAAATAAACACGTTACACATTTTATTTATTTCATTGACTCTTATTTAAAACCCCCATGTAGAATAGTTATGTCCTTGACATGTTCCCACGCTAATTATAATAAATATCATTTAAAATAATATTATATCCTCAAAATCCCGATTGAAAAAACAACATGGCGTGTATTAATAAATACACGGCCTATAGTTTTTTATCATTGCAAACTACATGGAGTGTATATTCAATGTACACGGCATGTATATCTTGTTTTCATTTATTTATTTACTTTCCATAAAGAAAAATACATGACATGTAATTATTAATACACGGCGTGTAGTTGTCTTCCATGAAAAACTAAACGACATGTAATCTTTAATACACGATGTGTATGTCTTGTTTTTCATTTCCTTCTTCCTCCATCATTAAAACAATTTAGGCTTCCTTGAATAATTATTAAACCACATATGGGAATAATCATTATTCTACTTGAGATACTTGAATACACTTAGTGTGTGACCCTCTAGACCTCTTTCTCGTTGGCATTAGGCAGGCTTGCCTAACGTCCAAGATTACTATCTAGCAACGGGTCAAGGAACCCAAGAGAAAGATGTTGACACTGCATTGATGTATCACCTCATACAAACACATACTATGTAATTTAATCCCATTGTCTCAATATCTCATCAAGCAGGTTTCATGGCAGTGTCATAAACCTACAAGCTTGATCCGTCATTCTTTGACTACCTGAAATAAACTCGTCATTTACACCATGGCCATGGAATTTAATGCGATAGTTCTATTTCAATCAAAGGTCCGAGATATCAACTTCCATAAATGGAAGGGACAAATCTTTCCTCGACATATCCATTTACAACATGTCACTCGTGACGCACCCAACCTACCCTACATCCCGCCAACTGTCTGCATGATGGTTTTCGTCAGTAAATCTAAGTGCGTGAGTCATGACATGAGTTAATGATAATCTTCCAGTCTAAGGAACATTACACACGCTCGTAGATAGCAATGTATGATGACACCAAGTCATGCAGAATTTCTATTGGCAGGTCTGTTCTCATAATCTCCCATCTTGGAGATTACCAAGTGAGAACTCCATGAGAGGGAGTCTCCTCTTCTTACGAGTACTCGCACATTACAGTATGTATACAATGTGTCCTATCATAGTATGTCATCCAACCGTAGAACATTATTTAAGTATATTGGTATAGCATTTCAAGGTTCTCATCATAGCGGGGTTCTTCTATAACCTTATCAATGAAAAAAATATTCCAGGAAATTATTATATTATAGTCATGCAGAACAATGAACAATATATAGTAAGTGAACATTCAAGTAATCAAAGTAAAAAACAGTTGGTTCTCAGGACACCAACCCTAACAAAGTCCCACTTGTACTAGAGCCAAATGCCTACAACTTTTAGTCCAATAGACCTCACATGATGAGCATGTTTATGCTGAGTCAAAGCTTTATTCAAGGGGTCCACCACGTTGTCTTCTATGGAAATACCGCTCACTGCAACTTCACCTCTCTGAGAAAAATCCCTCAAGAGATGATACTTCTGAAGTATGTGCTTTGTCCACTGATGTGACCTTGGATCTTTTGCAATTTCCACCACTGTAGTATTATCAAAATATAGTGTGATGTGATTTTTACTGCTCGGTACTACATCCATCTCTTGGATGAATCTTCGCATCCATACTGCTACTTTAGCTGCCTCAGAAGCTGCGATATACTCAGACTCTGCTGTAGAATCTGCCACCACGCTTTACTTTGAGATCTTCCAGCTCACTGAACCTCTATTAAAACTGAAGATGTATCTAGTCTGCAACTTCATCTCATCTTGATCAGTCTGGAAACTAGCATCTGCATGTCCTCTGATGACTCGTTCCTCATCTCCTCCATAAACAAAGAACATATCCTTAGTACACCTCATATACTTAAGGATAGTCTTGACTGCCATCCAATGGCGGTCTCCTGGATCAAATTGATATCTTCCTACCACACTTAATGCGTAAGAAACATCTATCCTCATACATAGCATAGCATACATGACTGATCCAATCACATATGATTAATGGATCCTTGACATTATCTTTCTTTCCTCATGTGTCTGAGGACACATTTTCCTGGAATGATGAATTCCATGTGACACTGGCAACAATCCCCTCTTATACTGTTCCATACTGAATCACTTCAGTATCTTGTCAATGTATGTACTTTGACTCAGGCCCACCATTCTCTTGGATCTATCACGATGGATATTGATCCCATGAATTTAAGCTTCCATTCCCAAGTCTTTCATGGAGAATCATTTATGAAACCATGCCTTAATTGACTGTAAGATAGGTACTTCGTTTCCAATTAGTAATATTTCATCAACATATACTATTAGGAAAACGACTGCACTTCCACTAAACCACTTGTAGACACAAGTCTCACATTCATTCTTAAGGAAGCCAAATTCCATTACAACTTCATCAAAATTAATGTTCCATGACCTTTATGATTGCTTTAATCCATAAATGGATTTCTACAACTTGCATACCTTTTTACCATCCATTGGAATCACAAAACCTTCAGGTTCTGTCATGTAGACTTCTTCTTGGAGGTTACCGTTAAGGAATGATGTTTTTCCATCCATTTTCCAAATTTTAATATCATGGTAAGAGGCAATGGCCAATAAGATTCTGATGGATTTCAGTATCGCAACCAGTGAGAAGGTTTCATCATAGTCAATTCCTTGACACTGTCTAAAACCTTTTGCAACCAGTCGTGCCGTATAGGTGTAGACTTGTCCCTCCATGTCCAGTTTCTTCTTGAATACCCATTTATTACCAGTAGGCTTTACATCAAGTGGTGGATCTACCAAAATCCAAACTAGGTTTTGGTACATGGAATCCATTTCAGAAATCATGGCTACTTGCCACTTGGAAACATATGTGCCTTAAACTGATTCCTTGTAGGTAAGAGGATCATCATTGTCAACCAATAATGAGTCACTATTCTCAGTGACAAAAAAACAATATCGTTCTGGTTCTCTCACCTCTCTCGTGCTCCTACGCAGTTCTTGTATCTCTGGAATAGATTTTTCTTCCACGGGGCTTTATGGAATCTGTTCTTGTACCAACATATGTGTATCTTCAGCCTCAACTTAATCGAAGTCTATCTCGCTCCCACTATCTCTTTTGGATATGTTCTCCCTCTCAAGGAATATGGCATGTCTTTCCACTGTAACCTTTTTGTCTAAGGGGTTGTATAGGTAATATCCCCTTGTTTCCTTTGGGAATCCTATAAAGATACACTTTGTGCCTCAGGGTGCAAGTTTGTTACCTGAAGAGGCCTTAACAAATTCTTCGCTACCCCACACATGTAAATTCGATAACATGGCTTTGCGTCCACTCCATAACTTGTATGGAATACCATTTATCAATTTAGTTGGTACTTGGTTTAGTATGTGTGATTATGTTTGTAATGAACATACCCAAAATGATAATGGAAGACTCGCATGACTCATCATTGATCTCACCATGTCCAACAAGGTGTGGTTCCTCCTTTCACTTACACCATTCCACTAAGGTGTGTAAGGAGGAGTGAGTTGAGATAGAATCCCAAACTCCCGTAAGAAATCAATGAATTCTTGATTAAGATATTCTCCTCCTCTGTCTGAGTGTAGTTTCTTAATCTTCTTACCAAGATGGTTCTCAACTTCATTATTGTATTCTTTGAACCGACCAAAAGAAAATGACTTATACCTCATTAAGTAGATATATCCATATCTACTAAAATCATCAGTAAAAGTTATGAAGTACGAGAACCCACCCCTTTCTTCAACTGCAAATGGACCACACACATCTATGTGAACAAATTCTAGAAGCCATTTAGGTCTTTCACCTTTCCCACTAAACAGGGCTTTGGTCATTTTGCCTTGTAGACACGCATGACATACACCAAGTGGTTTTAGTTCGAAAGAATCTAAATACCCATCTTGAGGTAATTTTGTCAAAATTTTCTCATTGGCA
The DNA here is from genome assembly GCA_963277665.1 of Viscum album. Classification (NCBI taxonomy): domain Eukaryota; kingdom Viridiplantae; phylum Streptophyta; class Magnoliopsida; order Santalales; family Viscaceae; genus Viscum; species Viscum album. The sequence continues at coordinate 184,607,092 of OY728129.1, forward strand.
TGGCCTAGCCGGTGATGGAAATGTTGGGTGTGGCATGAGTCATGTGAATTTACTTTGTCATCCATTTCCATTACTTGGTTCGTGTAGTCTAACACATAAAGGTCGTTATATAAATGTGCCCTACCAAAACAAATGCTATCTTTATAAAAATAGCAACATCTACTTCCAAACTTGAAGATGAATCCATCAGTATCTAATATGGATACTGAAATAATGTTTTTGGTTACAGAGGGTCCATAATAACATCCATTCAAAACCAAGACCATCCTAGTAGGTAATGTGAGATGGTAGTCTCCGACACCTACAACAGCGAGTCTGGATCCGTTGGCTACTCGTAGATCCACCTCACCTCAGTCAATCTTATTTAATCTAATGGTTCCTGTATTTGGATACATATTTGAGCACCACAAGCTATATCTAATACCAAATTTTTTGAAACAGATAGATTTCATTCTATGACAAATGCACCTGAATCTTTTTTTGCTTCCTTCGCAGGGTGCAGTTTTTCTTCCAATGGCCCTTCTTGCCACATGCGAAACAAACAACATCCTGTTCCCTTGCCTTCCCTTTGATCTTCCTTTTTTTGGAAGGCCTTGAAGAAGCTTTGGGATTAATGCACTTCGCCTTCCCTTTCCTTTTATTCACCATAAGGACAGAATTTTTTTCACACTTCATGTCATTATCCACTTAGCGAATGAGGATAATAAGATCAGATAGAGACTTCTAAATTTTGTTCCTGTTGAAGTTCACAAAAAGTTTGAGAAGCTCTAGGGAAGTGATGAAAGAATAAGATCAGTACCCAGTTCTTTGGGGAGTTTAAACCCTAGAACCTCCAAGCACTGAATTTAGCCAATGATCTTAACTACATGAGGCCCAGGTGGGGCACCCTCTCCCAGCTTGCTCTGGAATAGAGCCTTGGAGATCTCAAACCTTTCATGTCTTGCTCTCTCGTGGTATAGACCAAGGAGGTTCTCGAGCATGCTGTAGGCATCCATGTCTTCATGAGACTTCCAGAGCTCACTAGACATTTATGACAACATCAAACATTGAACGTCGAGTGCATCGCTCAAATGTTGATCATAGACCATGAAATATTCATCACTCGCCCCTTGGGAAGGCAGATAAGGAAGTGAGGATTCCAACACATAAAACTTTCGTTCATGGCATAGGATAACCCGAAGGCACCTAAACCATTCCTAAAAGTTACTGCCGCTGAGGATATTGTCCTTATCCAGAATTGAACGCAGAGAAAATGTGATTGATGAGTTTTTCATTTCATTTCTACAAATTAAAAGAGTAGATTTATCAGTACTTTCTTGATTACATTTTATGAGAAATAAATTTTTTTATTAAGTCTCCCACTATTTTATCAAGTACCAATATCCCTCACCATTGAACTCGGAATGTCCAGCTACTTTGACATTCTTGTGGCAAGGATCCATATTCCCCTCCGCATAACCCCATCAAGGGATGGTCAAGATATTTTAAGGTATTTTGGTAGGCAGGTCTTTTCCAACTGTGAGATTATAGTTCTTTGATCTATTGAGTGGACTCTCCAATCCTAAAATCCCTACTTGGATTTTCTCAACTCTTGCCTCCAATATTACACCATGACTAGCAAGGGCTACTCCTCTTGATGTAATATGGTTAAGTCTACCTGAAACCTGTCATAAGGACCTCCTTTATAAAAGTAAGTGTCCCAACAAGGGTTTTTCAAACACTTAGTTTTATTGAGTCTTTCCCTTAATCAAGTAACGGAAGGCTCGGTCTGTCTTAATATCGTATTGATGGATTTTAATCTTTATGTGTAGTTTCACATTATCACATGCTTGTTAATATTAAGTGCTTCTTGCTTAAGTGATTAACCATGTTACGATAATGTTTATGCATTGTTTGGTTTTTATTTTATTCCATCTTTGCATGCTTGTTCATTTTATTAATTATGTGATCACGACAACACATACATAATAAATAAACCATGCAATCAGACAGAAATAAAATAAGATGGCATGATCATGAGCTTCTATTGGTTAACTTGTCTAGGGGTTTTGATAAGCTAACCCTGACCTAGGGAAAACACCTTGAACCTGATGGTTCGTGTTTTGCAGCTCCCACCTGTCCACCTTTGTATCTTCTTGGGTTGGTTTCACCTCATCTTCGGATTTCAAACCATCTGCTCTGGCTTGGGAGATCCTCCATTACATGGGTTTTACATTAAATAAATCATGGGCATGGAGGATCTACATTTTATTGGAAGAAGGCTCGCATTCCAACAAATTTAAATTAAAAAAAAATTAAATGAAACTATACACACAAACAAAGGTTCTTCAGTCTAGATCATGATCATCCATAGCTTGCAACGACATTTATGCATATTTAGAATTCAAATTATTTTAATCATTATTTCATTTAAGATAAGTCATGCTCAAATTAAATTGATTATGATCTTATAATTAATCAATTATTTATCTTAAATTCCTTTCAGAATTTCCTTGAGATTATTCTCATCCATATTCCTTGTACAGGTCTTTGTACTTTGGGAGGAAACCTGGTGAAATTTCTGGAAATTACACGGCATGTAGTTTATATTTACACGGCGTGTATTTCTTTTCACCCTTTATCCAAAGTACACACCGAGGGCTTTGGCGTGTTTTCTATAGTTTGGAAATTTTGGAGTACACGTCATGTAGATGAATCATACATGGCCTGTACTTGTTACGTGGTAACATTCCTGGAAATCCCGTGTACACAGAACACGACTTCTCCTTGTACACGGTTTCACCTGGACCGGATCGGACTACATGGTGTGTTGCTCTAACATACATGTCGTGTATTCCGGTTTCCACGCTCTGTTCAATTATGGTCAACATGGCGTAATTAATTCTTAGGGATACTCAATTCACACGGTGTGGTTCGGCGGACCAGTTCCGGTTCATTAAACCTAAGTACATAGCGTGTTGTTTTAATTACACGCTGTGTATTCCCGTGTTGTACAGAGAGAAATAGAGGCTCCTCCGGATGAGTTCCTCATTTTTAATTTAATAAAAATTAAAATTAAAAGGCCGTTTCTCTGATATGAATCGAGAAATGAAAGAAGAAGAATAGATCTCGTTTAATCAGATTTATAGAATGATTTATTTCGAATTGAATCAAATATAAATGCGTAAATTACCAATGAAAATTAAATAACTATAATAAATGTTGTAACCTCACTCTGATACCAATTGAAGGTTCTATGCGTAGTGGAAGCATGTGGGTGGATGTTCCCACTTGTCTTTTTTTCATTAACAATGATCAATCTAGGATCAATACGACGATAAACACCAGTCACCACGCATCGAATAACAGAAATGGACAAAGGAAAGAAAATCCCTGGAACCAAAAGGTAGGACCGTTACAGGTTGATTATAATTAATTTAATCAATTGAAAAGAAATACCATTTGGGTGTTCTTTCTTCATTGATGTTGTTGATCACGTTCTGACGTGATTCGTCGTTGCGTTGCAGAAGCCAAGTGTAGACTTCCTCTAGCGGGGATCCACATGTGCACCTCGTATCTCTGGACGTCACCAAAAGAGTCTGCGGGTGCTAGCATGGAGAAATTTTTGCTTGAGTTGTCCGCCTTAGATCATCTTGATCCGATGGAAGAGGATCTATCTCAGTCTTGAGAGCATTCTTGGAGGATGAGGTTATTTCGACCTTAAAAGAATTCTCCATAATTGTTGTGCACAACGATTCTCTTGTGTGTTGGAAAAGAGTTGGCGTTGTGAGAATATTTATAATCAGGTTTTAGGTTGTAGAGTTATGACAATAAATAAAAACGTTACGCATTTTATTTTTTAATTGAATCTTATTTAAAACCCCCCCATGTCGAATAATTAAGTCCTTGACATGCTCCCACGCTGATTATAATAAATATCATTTAAAAAAATATTATATCCTCAAAATCCCGTCTGGAAAAACTAAACAGCGTGTATTAATAAATACATGGCATGTACTTGTTTTTCATTGAAAACTACACTGTGTGTATATTCAATGTACACGGCGTGTATATCTTGTTTTCATTTATTCATTTCCTTTCCATAAATAAAACTACACGGTGTGTAATTATTAATACACGATGCATACTTGTTTTCCATGAAAAACTACACGACATGTAATCTTTAATACACGACGCGTATATCTTGTTTTTCATTTCCTTCTTCCTCCATCATTAAAACAATTTAGGCTTCGTTGAGTAATTATTAAACCACGTATGGGAATAATCTTTATTCTAATTGAGATACTTGAATACACTTAGTGTGTGGCCCTCTAGGCCGCTTTCTCGTTGGCATTAGGCGGGCTTGCCTAAAGTCCAAGATTAATGTCTAGCAACGGGTCAAGCCACCCAAGAGAAAGAAGATGATGCCGCATTGACGTATCAGCTCATATGAACACTTACTATGTAATTTAATCCCTTTGTCTCAATATCTCATCAAGCAGGTTTCATGGAAGTGTCATAAACCTATATGCATGATCTTTCATTCTTTGACTACCTGAAATAAACTCATCGTTTACACCATGGCTATGGAATTTAATGCGACAGTTCTATTTCAATCAAAGGGCCGAGATATGAACTTCCATAAATGGAAGGGAAAAATCTTTCCCCGACTTATCCATTAACAACATGTCACTCATGACGCACCCAAAATACCCTACTTCTCGCCAACTGTCTGTGAGACGGTTTTCGTTAGTTAATCTAAGTGCGTGAGTCATGACATGAGGTAATGATAATATTCCAGTCTAAGGACCATTACACACGCTCATAGATAGCAATGTTCGATGAAACCAAGACATACAGAATTTATACTGGTGGGTCTGTTCTCATAATCTCCCATCTTGGAGATTACCTAGTGTGATCTCCATGAGAGAGAGTCTCGTCTTCTTACGAGTACTCGCACATGACGGTCTGTATACTATGTGTCATATCATAGTATGTCATCCAACTGTAGAAATTTAATTAGGAATATTGTTATAGCATTTCAAGGTTATCATCATAGAAGGGATTTTCCATAACCTTATCAATGCAACAAATATTCCCGGACATTATTATATTATAGTCATGCAGAACAATGAACAATATATAATAAGTGAAAATTCATGTAATCAAAGTAAAAAACAGTTGGTTCTCAGGACACCAACCCTTACAGCCCATGAACAGAAACCCTGTTTACGGATGACTTGGTCAATCCGCAACCCGCAGAGGGCATTGAATGCACCTCCCATGCGAACCAAACTAGCTTGGGGAGTGCCTCGCGGCCACACAGGGTTCCGCCTCCATTTTGCGAACGACAACGGATGTGATCCGGGCCAATTGATGTGGTTCGCTGCTGGGGCAGTTCGTGACGGTGGACCGGCTTAGCGCCCATCCTACTTTGTGCCCGTGGAGGATCCCCGCCTCTATTCCGTGAACGACATGGGTCCACAGAGGGGGCTCTTCGTGGAATTGGCCGTGAATAGTTATCATTGGACCGGTCTGCGGACCGGTTCGGCTTGTGCCATCCTTTGAGTATTCTACACAATTTCCCCAATTCTTTGGGGGGAAATTGGGTAGAATCTCCCTTGTATTAATGGGGATTCTCATTCTCCTTTTCGAATTTTTCAGGACCCTACAATAGGTTAGGATAGTAGACTACTTATACAACAACAAATTACTAGTTCACAATAAGTCCCTAGAACACATGCCTATGAGGCATAGAAACCCCCATGAGTGAACCTCCCAATAATGACAAAACATGTTCCTATAATAACATGTCGAGGGATCATATAAAATACCCATGAGAAAATCCCCTAATTGTAACATGGAAAATGGACCTCACATAAGACTTCCACCTATGTACCCAAGTCTGACCATGTGATTTATTTCATAAATCATTTTTATGTTTCAAAATAACCCTTTTTCCATTTACCAATAACCATGAAAAAACATCTTTTATCAGAAATATATTAACACAGAAAAAATAATAATTTAAATTTATTTATAAATCAATTTATAAAAAAATAGAAGAAATTCAATTTATCAACATATTCTATATAGGGAACAACCTACCTCAAAACTCGAGGTTACGCACACTCACACAAATGATCCACCAATAACATGATGGAATAATGAAAAATTCCCATGAATTATTCTATGAATCTTAGCATTGATCCATTTTAATAAAGTAATTGGTGTAAAATATGAACAGAACACTTACCTCAAGGACACACACCTAATGCACCACATCCAACTAAAGAAATGAACCGTTTAACAAGATTTCCCCACGAATCTAGAAGAAAACCATATGAAATATCCCCATAGATCAACGAACCTAATAAAGACATGTCATAGTGCTACCATGATCAAAAAATGAATAAATAGAAAGTCTTACTCAATCAGAGATATTAAACCCAACTAAAAAAGTGATCCATTATTGAACATGTAAATCTAGATCGAAAGGAGACTCCAAAAATCACCGAAGGAGGGTTCTTGGTTGAGAGCCAAAGAGCTGTGGGATAATGAATAAATTTATCTCCCATAAATCACAATAAAATATGAACTTATGATAGTTACATTTGGTGTAACTCCTTTACACATAATTTAATACATGATGATCAATTATGCTAATAACCCATCAAATTATTTATTAAAACCAATCTTTTAGCATCACACATAATGTAAACATTACAGGGCATGTAATACTTTCACAATGTGAACATGTTTTATGACTTATGTCTAGAGACCACGTAAACATCGTGTAACCCCTTTACACATCATGTAATCACCTACAATATACTAGAAAACTCTACATTCTTACACATAACTAAAAACATCTTAGGTGTTCTCGAATCCTTGGAAGAACCTCACAAATCCATTAAAAAATTTATACCCAAAAACCATTAATTAAAACAAGAATACATTTCTAACCATTAAATAATTCTCTCCAAAAAAACTCTCTCCACCACCAGGAATCCCAATATTCACCCAATTAAAGAGAAAAAAATGTAAAGAAATTGGAATTACCTGAAAGAGGGTAATGGGATGTTAAAGAATCCCCATAAAAAGACTTAAAATCCCTTGGAAGTCATTTGGAAGAATGAAGTCAGATAAATAACTAATTCCAATACTCCCTCATCAAATATTTGTACTCCCAAGTCTCATGAGAATCTGATCTGTGTCTCCATAACACTCTAACCAATGGAATATAATTCCCATGCAAGACTTTCACATGAGATTCAATGATCTCTACTGGGTACTCCACCATAGAAACAACTATCTCTAACTCAATCTATTATCTACTCAGAATGTGAGAGGGATCTAGATGATACTTCATGGTCAATGATATGTGTAAAAAATAATGAATTGCTATCAACTAATCTAGAAATTCAAAATGATAAGAATCTTTCCCTGACCACTCAATGACCTCAAAGGGTCTAACATATATCATAGAGAAATTTCCCTATTTTCTAAGATGACAGTGACCCAACTAAGGAGAAAATTTCAATAGAAACTTATCACATAAGGAAAACCCCAGAGGACAATGCTGTTTATCCTCATATGATTTTTTCTAAGTCTACATTGTATCCAGACACTAACATATATCCTTGATCTACACAGGCATCTCCTGAACCAAACTCAGTCCCACCAAAGAGGCTTCACACACCTCTACCCAAAAAATAGGTGACTGGAATGAGTAACCATACAAAGCCTCAAAAGGAGGAATTTTGATTGATGACTGATGACTATTATTATTTTAAAACTCAAGAAGTCAGAGATTTCTATCCCATGATCAACTGATGTCTAAGATTTTTCCTTGAAGATATCATCTAGAATATAAATCACATTATCTATTTGATTGTCTATCTTTAGAAGATAAGTTTTAATCAAACAGAATTGATACCCCAATTACTCTTAGATACTTATCCAAAACATCCATGTAAACCTACTATCCCTATCTGAAATAATAACTGAAAGAATCCAATATAACCTCAAAACATCATGTACATACAACATATCCAAATATTCAACTTGTGTGGGGAATTTTATTTTAATAAAATTATCTGAAATTATTAACCAATAAATCAGCCAACAAATAGCATCACAAACATGGGGAGTCTATGTTAATTCAAGAATAAATACCATGGATACCTCGTTCCATTTCATAATTGGCATTGGAAGAGGTTGAAGAAAATCAAAATGTTTCAAATTCTTTTCCATTATCTGGAAGGTGTAATAGTGGTACAAACAATCATCAATGTCACACTTCATACCCAGCCACCGAAATTGTCACCTAATGTCATAATACATATTCATAGTGCCCAGGTGAACAACCCTAGAAGAACCATCGCAATAAAAAAACTATGCTCCTCACTATTGTTGGGATAGTAAATCGATCCCCAAAACTTAGTATACCATTTGTATAGAGAGACCAACTAGAAAAAATCTCCTCACCTTATAAAGTTTCTTGAATTACATTGAACTCAACATTATGCTGCTGATTCTACAGGATAGAATCAATGAGAGATGATGATTTCTAAGAAATAGTCAAACCCATACATAAAATATTCTCATGATAATCCATATGTACCTATGAAAAAAATCCATATAAGGTTACACTCATCCTTCAAATCCAAATTATATTACAACAGAACATTCCTTATAAGAGTGTATAAAACGACATTCCAATTCTTTAGGGTCTAGGAAATGTCTAATTCAAACATATGAAGGTATTTCACCCACCGCCTATATCTGAGATTCATGTCTTTATACGAAAATATATAACTCCAACTATTGTGGTTAGAAAATATTATGAACATTTATCCAAAAAGATAATATCATCAACAACAAAGTACATTCATAACTATGAAAAGCTATAAATCATGACTGGGGTGATTATTCTAATGTGGTAGAAGATGACAAGAACTGTAATCTACCATATAATCATCATGTATGAGCACAAAACCCAAACCGGTTATAGAATAATCATAGAGAACCACATACCCCATAAAATTATCTATCCAGATTAGAACATGAGATGATATTAGAAGTCATTTCTGGTAATTCAAATAAGGATCACATTTTGAATCCCATGCGAATTTCACCCATTTTCTAGTAAGGGTATTCAACTATTACACCAACATTGAGAAAATACTGACAAATCATAGATAGTATCTAGAAAGACCAAGGAGTCTCTGAATCTCAAAGAAGTTTTGTGGTTCTTCCCATGACAAAAAATCATTTAACTTATTATGATCAACTAACTATCCATTCTCAGAAATCGTGTGCCACAAGAATTTCACTTCATTAATATAGAAAATTCATTTATAAATTTTTCCATACCAATGATTACTTATCATGATTTCTAAAACCTGACTCAGATGGTGCTCATGCTCATGCTTAGATACCGAATAGTCCAAAACATCATTAACAAATAATACCATAAAAGCGTCAAGATACTAATGGAAAATATGATTCATAAAATCCCTAAAAACTATAGTAGAATTAGTTAGACCAAACTACATAACTAGATATTCATAATGGAAACACTTACTATAGAAGGTCATCATTGGTATATCAGACTCCCAAAAACTGAGATAATGATAACCTGACCAAAGATCAATCTTGAAAACCTACTTTTCCACTTTTATCTAATCAAACAAATATTCCATTCTAGTTAAAGGATTCTTCTTATTAACCTTTACTCAGGCAAACTTCTGACAGTCCACGGAAAAAGGTAGTGAACCATTTTCCTTCTAGGAAAAAATAACACTAGCTACCCATGGTGAAACACTATGGAGAAAAAAACCCATTCTCACTGGGTTATCCAACTAAATATTGATCAACTTCAACTCCACTGGTTATATATGATAATCATGTATTTATATTGGATATGTACATATAACCCAATAAATTGTAAACTCATCCTCCCACTCTATAGGGATCTCAGAGAAATCATTCTGTAAAATGTTAGGAAAACCCCAAACAATAGAGAGAAGATAAAAAATAGATGTGTTGTCATAGGGATCAACTACAACATTATAGAAAAAATTCCCAAGATCTAGGTAGGAAGGTTTTGAATGGCCAGACCTCTGATCCTACTCTCCCTGAAACACCTATGAGCTATCATCGACACCATGAAATGAGACAAACTGGATGATAAAAAGAAACATCATCTCAATGATAAAACAATCCAATATATACCAATGATGACCTCAAATATATCAACATCGAGAAGATGAAAATCATAGACTATCTCTGTATCAGCTATCGATAGTGCAGAAGACTGACATGGAAACACCTACTATTCCCTCTTACCAAGATGTGTCACTAAATCTATAAAAAGTACATGAGTTCTATTGGAAGTTTAATAAAAACAATTCCATATATAAATGAGTGTGATGGACCAGTATCAAATAAATTATTCACTATTATGGATTCAATAAATTTGTTATCTCATTGGACCCACATCTATATCTATTGGAAACTCATACAATGTGTGAAGGTGCTTCACTCCTGAGGATAATGGATGGAGACCTGTAGTCTTTGATGCATTTAACTACACCATAGTAGCCTTTGGAGTAGAATATCCTTGGCCATTTTGAGGGGATAACATATCCTGATAAAAACACTATAGATGACCATAATACCCATATCGGTTACACATCTTTTCTGGTGTACGAAAAGAACTCCCTGTGTGTCTGACCTCCTACACTAACAGTAAGTCAAAGGCACACCACTAGATACAACTGGAGGATAGAAATAGACCTTATTCTTAGAACCACCTCCACCACTCCTGTTATGATCCTACCTCTTCCTCTTTTTCCATCGCATGCTAGTGAAGTTTCCACTAAGTGGAAGAGAAGGGGTATAATATCCAACATTTTATTCCATATTCATATTTGTCATCATAGAAATTTACACGATCTATTTATATGTAGAAAACATTAGTATAAACATATGTGATCTAATATCTAGTCACAGACCTTGTAAATAATTTAGACCTTTCAAGTTTTCATTCATTACAACTTCTAGTGAAAAACAATCTCGCTCAGCAAAGTGATTATTGTATACAAAAATTGCATGATATCCCTATTGCAAAAGAGGAACTTCAAATATTTCACCATCATAAGAAACTCTTGAAAAATCTACCGGAAGAAGAAAGTATTGAAACAATTATTATCCAATCCCACATACTTATTTTCCTACACCGTAGAATCCCACCAACATATTCTAGGACCCTAAAATATAAACACAAAAAACTTCACCCTAAAATTTTTAATTGTTTCCAAGAATTAAACTATATTATCAATATTTTAAAGCCAATCCAATAATGCTTGAGAGTTAATAAAACTTTTAAAGGATGGTTGATTCTCATGAAAAAACTACTATAATTGATCCAAATCTCCTCCAGCACATGGTTGTACCCCAAAAATTACATTCTACACTTGTGGCACGTTTTGGTCGACAGAAAGAACTAACTGCATTATATCCTTGATAAATTTATGATCCATCAGGGGATTCCATAGAGTAGCCTCATCTTCACCCCTGTGAGGAACTCAAAGAACATATCTCAGAGGCATATTACTACACACTGAAATAGATGGAATGATTAGACAAAAAAACCACCACATTTCATATTTTAAAAACCTTAAGAAAAAAGTGATATTAACACTATGAACTCAAAACCTAAGACACACATCCCAAAATTCAATGGTAACTTGGGTCTCATCATGGAAGGATCTAGATAGGAACTCAACACCACATACCTCTCATGTCTTGAAACTATAATGTTCTATCTAAAAAACATCCCCAGATAAGAACTCTTGACGACGAACCTCCAATGATACTAACCTATAAATAACTAACAAGAATACCCTCTCAAACAGGTACCCAACTCAATCCTTCACATAATAGAATGGAATTCCTAATCTCCACGGGATAGTGATAAGCACAAAGGCATCAAAACGATACCATAAGGAATGATTTTTCCTAACATGAAGTAACGACATGCTACATATATAGATAAAATATACAATAGTGGAAGAATTATATATTCCATAAATGAAACAAATAACAGAAACCAAAGAAGAAAAAGACTAGAAAACTCAAGGGAAAGTCCAACCATAATGTAAAATCAAGACAGTAAAATAAATTATTTCATGTGATAGTGTGGGAAAAACCGTACCATCATACCATCCAGCTTCCCAAACCCCGTTGATAGAAAACCCAACTTCCTCACTAGGGAGCCTTGCCTTTCCTTGCACAAAAATACATACAATGGTCTATACACCACTAAAGTAGTTAATAGGGAGTGAGCTAACATCCTTAAAAGGATTCGAACTAGTTGTTCTCGAACAAGCCTTTGTACGATAATCCAAGTATAATAATTTTAATTAAAAAAATGGAATGGTAAGTTGTATATAAGTGTCTTCAAAATATGGTAGATATTTTCCTTTTTCCAAACATCCAAATCGTAGGAAGGTATATCAATTTCAAACTTATTTTCCATTATAATTTATCAAAACTAAAAGTATGCATATCAAACCCAAAATATTATAATGCCAGGAATAGGTATTTTATACTATGTAACTCAATATGTCTGGCTTGAAGACTACTCATACCACAAAAATGACTAGTACACAATAAGTCCCAAGAACAAAGACCTAAGGAGCAGAGAAACACCCCATTAGTTAACCTCCCAACAATGACAAAACATGTATCTAGAACTATAAGTCTAGGGGTCAGAGAAAATCCTATTGGTTGAATCCCCCAATGGTAACATATATGATGGCCTTCAGCTAAACCTTCCACCTATGTTCCCATGGCTTCCCACACGCTCAATTTTATAAATCAATTTTATGAGTCAAAAATACCCATATTTCCATTTACCAAAAACCAGGGAAACCTAACTTATATCAAAAATACAGTAACACACATATATAAATCATTCCCATTTATTTATAAACCAATTTATAAAATCAACATGAGCAATATAGTTTATCAACACCAGCTAGAGATGGAACCACCTACCACAAAACATAGGGTCTCACATTCCCACAAAGGATCCACTAATAGGAGAATGAAAAAATGACAACAAAATCCTTATAATCAATCATGAAATCTTATAATTGATCCAATTTAACTTAAATGTGGGTGGAGGTGAAATGAAACATACCTCAAGAACACACACTCACCGCACCACATTCAATGAATTAAATGTCCCTTGGAACAGGATTGTACCATGAATCAAGAGGAAAACAAGAACAAACATCACCATGGATCAATAGATCTGATAACAAGATGCCATGGTGTTACCATGATCAAAGGAAGGAATAATGAGAATGTTTTTTCACCTAGAGAGACACAACCTAACTACAATGGTGGTTCAATGACGAATGGATCAATTTGGTTCAAATAGAGACTCCAAAAGTCACCAGAGAAGGGTTCTAGGTAGATATCCAAGAGAGATGTGGGAGAATAATTAAAGTTATTTCTCATACAGTAGCCTAAAATCTGACCTCTATACAATTACACAACACGTAACTCTTGTACACGTTTTTTAATATACAAAAATCAAATAAACTAAAAACCCATTTCCTCTTTAATTAAAAGTAATCTTTTAGTATTACACATTGTGTAACCATTTCACAACATGTAATCATTTAACATTGTCAATGCATTTCAGTCCATATATCTCAAGACTATGTAAATATTGTGTAACCCATTAACACATTGTGTAATCACCCAATATATAGCAGAAAACTCTTGTTTCTTACAAAAAACTCAAAACACCTCTGGTGTTCTCTAAAATTGAGAAGAACTCCACAAATCCATTAATACATTAATTCAATGACTCCATTAATTAAAAAAACATAAATTCCCTAAAATTAAGTCATTTTATCCTATAAATGCTCTCCATCCTTGGGAGTCCTAAGACACACCCAATTTAAAGAGGAAAAATAAGTGAAGAGAAGGTAATTTTGTTAAAGTGGGTAATAGTATATTACAAATTTGATGCACTAAATTAACTAGTCGGGTTTTAATCACTTGATATGGTTTTTAATGATTTTCTTTGAGAAAAATGGAATGTGTGTTTTTCATTTGTAAATGTATTATTATTATTATCAAAGATCTTTAAAGATAAAGATAATAATTATATGATTTTTCATTTTTTTCATAGGACTAGAAAATTTTCATTATTTGTGTACCCCTTACTAAGATTTTTGTGTTCATCCCATGTTTTTAAATGTCTTTCATAGGATTTATGGATGGATAACATAAAAGAAGAAATCGAGTTGAATGTTTTGAAAATTTTCCATGAAAGGAAATCATTATTTTTTTTAAAAAAATATATTATGGGAAAATTGATACTAATAAGAAGTTTCTACTTTTCATTAAAATGTTCTGTAATGTATGAGTAAGGATCTAATTCTATAAATCTCTAAGCTTTAAAAGATCCTAAATGTAAAATAAAGTAAATTAATGACTAAAACTCAAGATTTTTTCATTTTTAAGGATGTGGATTACTTTTTAGAGTCATTATTTAAAATATATTAATTTAATTGATTAGGTAAAAATTACACAATATTAATAAAATAAATCTTTAAAGATAAGAGTTTCACCATTATCACTGTAATTAGCATTAATCTTTATAATTTTAATTTATGATGAATAATAAATTTTTAATTATTAAATAATATGAACATGATGATAGAAAATATGGAAAATATTTTTTCATATTTAATTTCTACTAGTGATGAAAACTAATTTTTAATATAAGTGAAAAAAACGATTTTTTAGATTAAAATATTACTCAAGTTTCCAAAACATTAAAGATAAGATTTATAAATTCACATAATTTTTATATTTTATCAATATGACTTATTATATATATATATATATTATTTAAAAAAATTGCATAATCTTTTAATTCATTCTTGTCTTAATATAATGTCATAAAAGTGAGATTTTTTAGAAAAACGAGTATTTTCTCTATTCACTTAAAAATCAATATGTTTAGAAAAAATTCAAAACATTACCTAATATAATATTGAAATTCCTAATTTTAAAAAGATTCAATTTTATAAAATTAAAATCCTAAAATTTATAAATTTATTTTTAAATACGGAATATAAAGAACTATTTTCAAAAAAACAAAATTTCTTTTCTTTAAAAGTTAAAATTATGAATGTGTAAAATAGATGTGATAAATAACTTATTCAAATAATAATTACAAGAATATATCATCATAATTTATTTTTTACACATCCCCTCAAGATATGTTCATAAGATCTAAGAATATGGTAATCTCTAGTGGTAGTTGAGGGCGGGGATTCCGCTAGCATAAATCTAGTAGCAATGTCCCTTAGCTTCAAATTATCTCACATATTATTTTTTTCATATAATAAATTTTTATTTTTTACTTGGGATTGGTCTAATGAAAAATCTAGTGAAGTTAATTATTTTATAAACTCAAAAAAATTATATTTATAAGGGAGACTATCACTGCCTGATTCCCTTTCTCTACTTTTTCTTCATAGATTTCATAACTTGGTTTCTTCCTTTTCTACATGAAATTTTAACGACTATATTATAATGGTCAAATTTTATTTTAACGTATCACATTTTATTTTTTGTTTAGTTTTTTGTTTAAAATAATATATTAACATAGTATTTATTTAAGGAAAATAAATTGAGAAATTTATGGTTGTTACGTTTCAAGACATCAATCATTAAATCATGTAGGTTCTTCTAAATCAAGGGTCCCATATATTATCAAATGTATAGAATGGTGTAAATATCTATTTCTAAATTTTATTTAAAAAATATTATAGTTATATTTGGGTTATATTTATCTGGTAAACCCCATCATAGACCATATACAACCATCCTATAATTACATGACAATAGAAAATATTTCATTACATATATTCCTATTACATTTTTCATTTAGAGATTTATAGAATTGTGAAAACAAATTAACTAAAAAAACCCATGTATTTCTCATACAATAGTTATTTTTTCACTAAATAAGAAGCTAATTAATATATAATAATAATTTAATATCTCCCACAAATTCTCCATAGATACTATACTTCTAGGAATATAATTTGTGATAAGTTTGTTTATAACCTAAGGAAATGTAAAAATAAGAAGGTGATATCAAATTCTAAGTATGGTAATGTGTATACTAGAAGTGATAAAACAATAAACAAGGAAGGATTAATATTATAGTAAAAATGATAATCAAATAATGTTTTTCAGAGTTAGACGAAAAGAGGGGTGAATTTCCCTATAAAAATTAAAACTAAATAATGTGATATAATTATGTAAATAATTGATAACATACAAGAATAATGGATATATATAAAATAATAAAATTAATAATAGGGGAAAATAATAATGTTAAACAATTTTATAGTGGAGTTCAGAGACAAATCATAATGAGCCCATATGCCTTCTTCCCTTAACAACTTCATTGGATTAATATTAATCCCTTAACATTAACGGTAGTAAAAAAACCTAAGAAGAAATTCATTTGGATTTAATGGTAGAAAAGATAACTAAGAAGGAATATACTTTATTTTTAAATGTTTTTGGTTGGAATCAAAATACAAATAAGATACACGTTCTTTTAATATGGTTTTATCAAAAAAACTCAAATCTCTCACTATAGTGGTAGTGAGCGCCGAAGAGAAGGATTGGATGAGGAAAATATTTTATATGAGTCAAAACCTTTATAAAATAATATTCAATCTATTGAAAATGTTGGATGAATGTTAATGGGATAAATATAGAAGAATATATGAGATGTAACATGAGTAAAACAAATTCATAGAAGATAATTCTCACGATAAGGCACAACAAGATTTGATTCTCATCTAAATGAAAATTGATTCACTTCCATTGATGTTCATGCCTCCTTGTGGTTCTATATATAGTCCCAAAAAATCCCATAGTCATTGTAGAGAATAATTGGGTCTTAATGATCATTAAAAAGTGGTCAATGAGAGACTGCCCACAAAAATGGATACTTTGGCAGGGCTCACCTCCAAGACAAAAAATCCCACTGACTACCAATTGGGACCACTGGCTAGCCATTGGGTGGCCACCAGCTTGTTGGTATGATTTATAATACTGAGACTCATCTACTATAGCCACCAGATAGACTTTTTGAATTTCATTATAAAATATTAAAATAATTTTTTAAACCAATTTTGAAATATTATTTATTAAAACTTTTTGTATTCCTTTATCTATTTAGTTTATCCCTTTAGTATATGTGTTTGTGATCATCAAAATGGTGGAGATTATTCTACCTCACATTTTTTCAAAATGATTAAAAACAAATATTATTAATTTAATAATTTCAATTATATGTAATTTAGTTTTTTTGTTTGAGTATGAATATATGAAGTTAATGGATAAAATGAAGGAATCAAAAAAAATTACAGGGTTTCCTTGAAGAACCACACATGCCAACACCAGTGGATAGCTAGAGTAGGTCCACCAACCAACCAGTTGAATAACAAGTGAAAAAAGGCCACTTTCAATACCAATAGCTACCTAGTAGATAAGTATTATCCAGCCAATGGATATATAAAATGAACTGAAACATTAGTAGGCTTGTCAAAAATCTGGTGGAGACCCAACAACTAGTTTGTGGTCTCAATGGATAACTAGTGTGATCATTTGACTATCCAGTAAGCTGGGTCAAAGTAACTATTTTCCAAGGAACCCATTTCATTAAATCTTTGTTAAAATATATTTTAGATGTGGGAATTATGAAGAATTACCAAGGTAATTTTTGGGATTATAAATAGTACACTTGAGTCATCGACATCGATAAGTATGAATCAAACTCCAATCAGATGTGAATCAAATCCTCTTATGACATATTCGATCCATCAACTTCCTCCCTCAATTTTCAAACAATAACACTGAAATAAACTCAATTGAAATTATTATAATAATAATAGGTGTTTGATATCATTTAAAAATAATGTGAGGTAAAATAAATTATTCCATAGAACAAATAACTATATTATGAAACAAACCCAATGACAAAAAACAATATAAAAAAACACATTGATAGTAATAACTAGTTGTATAATGATAGAATGCATAATATCGGACATAAAAACCTTATATTAAACTACTTATAACAATAAATCATAAACATATCATCAAGATCTCTACCAAGACATCATAAATAATTAGGAAATAATATACAAAATACTCAGGCTAGTTTGTCTCATAAGATTTGCCTAGCATTGTGGGACTATTTCCAGCCCCACCTTTTACTAATTAAGTCTAATTAATTCATCATATGAAATAATTAAAAAAATATAAAATACATAACCAAAATTATTTAGTAATTAATAAAAATTTATATTGAAAAGATAATAATATAAATTTTTAATATTTCCCCAATCAATAAATAGGATAGATGTCTATAAAAGCATCCCTCATATAACACTGTATAGTGTAAATGGTATATGGTTATGTTAATTATTTCACCAACATAAAATTGTAAATACAATATACAATATAAAAAAGGTTTAATAAGATAATGTTAATTCGTTTCACCAAAGAATATGGTTTTCACCTAATAAAGAGAAATCAGGTCGACAAAAACCCCTTAAAAATTTAGTATCTTTTGAATCAAAGTCCCATGAAAGTTATAATATCATATAGATTTTTAAATAGATTAAATTTTATGAAAATTATGTCCAAAATAAATCAATTTCCAATAATTACCCCCATAAAAGGAAACAAGTGGATAATATGAATTATATCTCAATAAAACAAAATTGAGATGCATAAACCCTTTAACAATTGTAATGACAATATCAAAAGATCATAAGAGGGGTAACATGAAATAAACATTAAAATATAATAAAATTAAATATATTCATTACACTTGAATGAAATAGGGTAATTAATACACTATATAAAATAAGTGAGGGTTTGCAAAATAAAACTTATCTCATTGAATTGAAAATAGAGAAAAATTACCACCACAACTTTGGTATTATTTGAATCAAAATACATTTAATAAAATAACATGATATCTATTTTCAGACCCCATGAATTACATTAATATTTAAAAATAAATTAATTTTTAATTAACCACCCCATATTAAAGATATCATTATACATAATATGAAATATGTCTCAAGAAATTAGATTTGGGACAATAAACCCATTACCATTATTCTTGACTTCTGAAAAAGCACAAGAATATCCAGTATAAAAAATAACAATCATATTATCCTATTTTATAATCCTATTAAAATCTATAAAATTTTATAAACTTCATTTATAATTACCCTATACATGTATGGTTAGTAGATATTATCTATTTTTTATATTGAGTGTGAGTAATCTTCATCATTTTGGACTAGTTTCATAGTAGTGGGGTTGTTTATAATTATTATCCTAGGGATAATCATTACTATATCATAAAATGAACCTTAATTTAAGATTTATAACTATATATAATGTTTTAATATTATTAAATGGGATTTTTGGTTACGATCCTTAAAGATAAAATCATCGATGATCTTGATTCAGTGATTTTATACGAGATGATGTTGGTATCTTAATCAAATAATTTATTATTAATGTTAGAATTATAAAAAAAATGAAATAATTATTTAGGTATTTATATATTATATTACAAATAATTAATTTCTCATGGTGATCTATGATATTATTTTATAGCATTTGTCAAGTAATTGGTTACACCAACTGAAACATTAACGTACCCTAATTAATGGATGAATATGGTTATGAAAGTGATTTTTTTTATAATTTTTTTACTATAGAACCATAATGATTTTATTTAGATATTTTCAATGTGCTGAATCATATTTAGAGATATTTTAATAATTAATAAAGAAAAAAGTTGAAATATGAGAAAAGTTACTTCATGGAGACGTTAGCCGTACCAAATCTTGAATGAAATTTTAGAATTTATTAATAGAAATAAGGAAAAGTGGTTAATAGATATTAAAAAATATAAAAACAATAATTTTTCTATGAATAATAAATTAATCATATTATATAGAGTAAAATTGGTTTTAAAGGTGAATATAGAAAATAATCAACTATAGGGTGGCTCCTTTTTCCACTTTTTTTATTATGTTTTTATAATTACAATATTATAAATTGATGTTGGGGAAAAATAAATCATAAAATGGGTTGATATTTTATATGATTCTTGTCTAGAAGGGACTTTTATTGAAAGAATTAAAAATTCTATAAAGTGACTATGTTTGGAAGTGACATTCAGTTATAACTTCAGAAAGTCTAGAAGTAGCTGCACCAAGAAAAATAAAGTGACTGCATGAATAAAAATAAAGTAACCACATATTGAAAAATAAAGTGACTATATGAATAAAAATAAAGTGACTGCCTAAAAAATCAATATATCACATGAAGAAAAATAATGTTACAACATGAAAAAAAATTGAAGTGACACATGAAGAAAAATGAAGTGATCACATGAAGAAAAATGAAGTGACCCCATGAATAAAAATGAAGTGAATACATGAATAAATAACAAGTGACCACATAAAGATAAATTAATTGACCACATCAAGAAAAATAAAGTAACATGATAAATAAAAATTATGTTTACACAAGTTGAATTTTGGAAAAGTTTCTAACCTACCTTATAAAGTTAATCTATTTCAAAGTGTCGACCCTACCTCGTGATCTACAATCACTTAGTTACTTTGTGATATTTTAGTTTAAAACATTCTCTATTTAATTTATACTACTAAATTTTGAATTAATGTGTGTTTTTTCAATTGTTTTAATGACTTGATAATCCATTAAAAACTTATTAATTATTTCAATACTAAGGTATTTTATTCTGAATAATTCTATAATGGATTAAATCCTAATTAGGTAGGTTGATATCTCACACTATTTTCTTAGGAAAACACGAGTTTTAAATTTAAATTGGTTAAAAATTGAAAATTTTATCTCATATATTTTATTGGAATATTCTAAGGAACATTAACCTTGATTATTATTGTTTGGTAGTACTATATTAATTATTTTAATTTGTTATCATTTAAAACATATTTTTAATAATACATATTATTGAAGTGACCCATGTGAGAATGATTTTCATCCACATTAAATAATGAAATCATTTGTTTCTTCGGGAAGGATAAAATGAAATGTGCTTAATGAATTTAATATATTGTTCATAGAATAAATCTATATAAAGAGTTTAATATATGAAAACAAAATGAGATTCAGTTGAGGATATTATTTAATTATGAGATATACATTGATAGTTAACTGCTGATCTCAACTAAACAACAATTGTTTGGTCATTTATTATTGGAGAGAACATTGCTTTCTTAACACTCATATCCTAAATAGTTTATCTAGTTATGTAGTTTTAATTGTCTGTATTCTTTTTTTATGTAATTTTATCATGTTATAATTCTTAATAAAAGGTATGATAATTGGTTGTGATTCCCAAAAAAATGTTAGGAATTATGTTCTTCCATAACTAAAAAAGGATGGGGATTTGGTTGTGCATTTTACTAGATAAAAGGTAGGTTAAGTTTCTACCACCACTTAAAAATGAATCTTTTGAGTTGTGCCACTAGGTGTGAGAAAGGAAATGTGATCGGGCTAATCCACCAATTATTAAAGAGGTTATTGTTTTGGGTTGTACCTCTTTGTTTTAAAAAATAAAATTTTAAAGGGTTTTTTCTTCATTAAAATTTTTTTGAGTCTATTATAGTGGGTGTTATATATCTATAAATTTTTGATGGGTGAATACTAAAGCAAGATCTTTTAGATCAGAAATATTACAAAAATAATTATTTACATTTATCTTTTTGTTTCCTCTATATTAAATTACTTTGATCAGTGGTGAAAATTATTTTAAAAGGTTAATTCACCCTCCCCCTCCCCATTTAACATTCAACTATTCCCATTATAACATAGTAATTGTTATCAAAGGGGGTTCCCTAGATGTATCATACTTTTCTATTATTTGTGCTAATCAAATCCTAACATAAGTATTCAAGGGGAAAATATCTATTTTGAGATGGAAGGAATGAATTCAAATGATGGTTAGAAATCTCAAAGACCTCCACTCTTTGATGGGACATATTATGGTATTGGTAGTCTCACATGGAGGATTTTTTAAACACTTAAGTATTGATAGTTAGATAAGAATTATAAAATTTTACAATCTTCTATAATTTTATCTTAAAACATTAGTTGATAATGATGTGGAAATGTTTGTGGTATATTACATGGTGATAAATTTTTTATATTTTTCAGTCAATATGGATGTG
This sequence comes from Viscum album, assembly GCA_963277665.1. Lineage (NCBI taxonomy): Eukaryota > Viridiplantae > Streptophyta > Magnoliopsida > Santalales > Viscaceae > Viscum > Viscum album. The sequence goes on from OY728129.1 coordinate 184,629,444, forward strand.
TATGGTAAACAAATTTTATAAAAAAAGCACATGAAATATGGAAAATACTTCAAGTTATTAATCTGGATAATAATATGATTATAATAACTAAACTAATCATGTAAGAGCGAAGTATTGGGAGTTCATAATCTGAGAATAAGAAAATGTTACTCAAGTGTTTCATATATTTATGAGTAATGTAAATGAAATGAGTTATTTGTGTTAAATATTAGCTAGTTTTATTCAAGTTGAAAGGTTTTAAATAGATTTTATGAATAATGTTCATGCTAAAAAAGAAATCAATTGATGAAAGAAAAAATTTCAAAGAATATACTTTATATAAGATTATTGGATATTTATAGCAATATGATTTATAATTGAAAAATATTATTCAAGATAAAATTTTTAAAAAGAATGGTATTTCATTAAAATCTAAAATACATATTACCACTCACTTTTTTTGTTCGGAATTTAAAATTATTGAAAGATAAAATATTTTATTGGTTTCCCTAGTAAAATTAAATATATTTTACTCAAGAATAGAAAAGATAAATAAATTCCCATAAATATAAATGAAGAAAAAAATGGTAAAGAGATGATCAAGTTATAAGTTATGAGTGAAGAGAAATATGGCACATAAAAACTAACTTCCAAAGACTCAAATATTTCTATGTAAATAGAAAATAATAATAAAAAATCAATGAAATTTGGTTGGAGTTTTAGATCTGACACATATTCTAGTAATGAATCCGGTACTGAAAATTTGACAAAAACCCATTGTTTGATGGATTCCAAAAAATAGGTAAGTAAATATAATTATTAATTCTCTTGTAAATCTAATTATTCTAAATATTATTTTTATGAATTGTGTGATTGAATCAATAATAAAGTTAACAAAATTAAATGACTATTAAAAATATTTAGGGAAAATATAAGGATGTTCTTAATGAAAATGAAAAATTAAGAAATTTTTCTTCAATCTCAAATTATTAATTATATACATATCTCGAGAGTATTCCACTTGAAAATATAAAAATTAAATATTTTCAGTCTATATTTGAAGAAGCTCAAAGAATTAAATTTGATTCTATTTTGTATGAAAATGATAGTCTTAAAAATGAAATTTAAAAGTTAAAAATATATCCAATCAGATTTGTTCAATGAAGGGAAAGTTATGATAATATGGTGAGAATGATAAAATTTATTAAATAAAATATTTACCTTTATTATGAAAAATAAATTTACCAAAATTTATAAGACCTTTTATTAAAGTGTCAAGTAGAAAATTTTCAAGTGTTTCATGCTTTATTTGTCACATTATGGGCCATTATAAAAGTGAATTTTCTTTCAGATTTCTATAGTCTCATAGTTAAACAATGGTTTTTTATCTCAAATTCGTTATCCTCTAGATTCCCTAAAAAATATTTCTTGAAATATTTTTGGGTTTTCAAGAATTATTTTTCAAACCCAATTGGACACAAATATATATAGGCACTAAAGGATTCCTAAATTTGTTTCTATAGTAAATTTTTCATAGAAGCATCAAAATGATGTGTGGTATATAGATATTCATTTTCGATAACACATGACTGATGCTATTTCTATATTTATTTCCCATCATAAATGTGATGGTGGTAGTGTTACTTTTAGTGACAATTCAAAGTGAAAATTAAAAGGTTTTGGAGAAGTTGTAATTTTAAATTCAGTTTTTATTTTATATTTTTTGTTTATTGAATTTTTAAAACATAATTTAATAGGTATCATAAAATTTTGTGATGATAATATGAATTTAAATGTTTAAAATGAAACATTTATTATTTTTATGAAATATTTTTCTTGTAAAAAAAATAAATACAGTATTTATTCAATTAATTTGTCCATGTTGACTATATGGAATTTTAAATCTTAAAATTCTATGAAATATGACAATTATTTGGGTCATATAAGACTGGGTCATGAAAATTTCAAGTTGTTACACAATATTTTCAAAATTAAAATGGTTTTCAGATATACCCAATTTGAAATTTCTTAGCACATATGTATGTGATTCATTCTTAAAAGGTAAGTCATATAAAGAGTCATTATAGTTTTCCCAAATAGTAAAAACATCTAGACTACATTAGCTTTTATATTTTTTTAACTTGCCCAATGAAAACTATTATCCATAGATAAAATATGTATGTGATTGTTTTTAATGATGACTATAATATATTTACCTAGAATTATTTTCTTACACCTAAATCTGAAACTTTGTATAAATTCATTCATATTTTTAATTAGTTCAAAATGAACAAGGTTATCAAATTTTATCAATTATAATTGATATAGTGGGTGAGTTTTCAAATATATAATTTGATAAATTCTATATAGATAATGGTTATAGTAATAATTTTTCCGCATTAATTAATCTAAAAAAATGGCATGGAATAAAAGAAAAATATATTTTTACAAGAAAATTTCTAGGAGAATATTAAATGAGTAATATACACAAAAAATAATTTGGAAGAAGTTAAAAACTTAAATTTTTTTATTTCTAATCCAACTTTACTTACTAAATTCATAAAGAAGAAACCTAATGATATATGGAAGGGGAGTAAGTCTATAATTGTATATTTTAGAGTATTTGGATTTAAATATCTAATTCTTAATACCAAATATTCATTAGAAAAATATTAATAAAAAATATATGAAGGTATTTTTCTAGGGTATTATAATTCATATGAGGCATATAATTTTTATAAAAAACATTAATAGGTGAAGAATATATACATGTTAAATTTTATAAAAATCATTTAAAGGAAATAAAATATTATTCAGACTAGGTTAGGAAATAGTTTAGATCTTTAAAATTCTGTGGACCTATAAATTCAAAGTTAGATGAATATATTAAGGTTTTTATTACTTCTTATCAAAAACCATTGAAAATACATAGATATAATCTAATAGAAAAAGTATTTTTTTGTATAACATATGGTGTTAAGACTATAAATTCCCTAAGAAATATTTATTCTTATTAAGCTTTTAATTCTTCTTTTGTGCCTAAAATTATTGTTAAATATGTATCTAATTAAAACTAGATTATTTGAATTCTTGAAAAATTAAATCAATTTGATAAGAATAAAGTATTTACCATTGTTAATCCCCATAAGGGTAAAAATATTATTAAAAACAATTGGATATTTATAAATAAGTTAGATAATCCTTGTTAAATAATTAGAAATAAGGTTGGGTTAATGGCTCAAGGTTAAAATCAAGATGAAGGAATTGATTTTGAAGAATATATTTCTCCAGTTACTCAATTATAATCCGTAATTAATCTTTTAGAATATACATCTCATTATAGAATTATTTTTTTTAAATTGATGTTAAAGTTCATTTTTAAATGGATATATTTATGAATATGTTTATGTAAATAAAACTCCTAGTTTTGAGATTGAATCTAAATCCATCCATTCTTATGTAAATATATACATGTTTGGAAATTCTAAAAATATCTTTATGGTCTAAAACAATCTCCTCAAGCTTGGTATGAGAGCTTTTCATCATTTATTTTAAATAATTATTTTCAAAATTGAAAAGTTAATCGAACCTTATTCATCAAAAGAGCTTAAAATATATTTTGAAAGTCCGTATATATTTATATGATTTTATATTTGGTTCTTCAAGTTATATATATGGTAATGAATTTTCAAATTTATCGTCTTTAGAGTTTACCCTAAGCCTTGTGGGCGAGCTTATGTTCTTTTTGGGATTAAAAGTAATTTAAATTAAAATATAGTGTATTTGTTAATCAATCAAAATATAGTAAACAATTGTTTTATATGTTTATTATTGATATTTTTAAAAGATAAAACATTCTAAAACGTATCACCTGTAAGTTGTATTCTTGAGAATTTGGAAAAGTTTTTGATAATAATATGTTCTGAGCTATGGTTTCTTTCTTATTTTATTTGATAGCATCTTGACCAAATTATATTTTTTTCAGTATATAAATGTTCTATATTCTAATAAAATCATAAATAAATTCATTTAAAGGTATTTTAAAGAATAATTAAGTATGTTAAAGGATAGATGAATCTTGTATTATTTTATCCTACACATACTTCATTTGAATTATCTAGTTTTTTTATTCTGTTTATCATTGTTACAAAATAGATAGAAAAATAACATCAAGTATGTTTTCCCTTATTGATAAATTTTTAGTTTCTTTTACTTATAAGAAAAAAATTCAGTGGATTTATCAACTATTATGAGTGAGTATATTGTTGTGGAATCTTGTAGTTCATAGTCTTTATGGATTAAAAAACACTTTCGGATTTTGGATTTAATTTTGGGAAGATCCCAATTCATTGTGATAATACTTCTATAGTTTATATATCTAAAAATAATTGACATTATTCTAGGACTAAGAAAATTTATGTCATGTATCAATATTTAGAGATCATGTTAAGAAATGTTAGATTATTTTAGAATATGTTTCTATAGAAGATCTATATGATTCCATTATTATTAAACTTTGAGATTTATCTAATTTTGATGAAATAAAATTTTAATTTGGAATTATGGAAATTTAATCATACATAATATATTTAAGGGGAGTTTGAAACTTATTTTGAACTAAAAATAAAAATATTTTCCATTTAGTCAGTGTATATATTTTATTTATTTTATTTTTTTGATCACTAGCATGTTCTTATTTAGTTTGATACTATTTAATTAACTGAAAATCATTAAATATTTCCTTGAAAAGCATAAAATCTAGTCATTTCGCTTAAATGGTTCAAAAAATGCTTTCCATAAAGGGCATAAATTATGTATTTTTATTTTTTTTGGAAATATCAAAAAAGGGGGAGAATATCGAGTAGTTCATTAATCAGATTTGTTTATTTATGTTTTGATAATTTTAATATTATGAATTGATGTTGGAGAAACATAAATCATAATATGGGTCATCAATTTGTATTATTATTTTCAAAAAGTGACCTTGAGTGAAAATTTGATGATTTTTGGAAGTGACATTGTCTAGAAGTGAACTTGAGATAACATATTACAAATTATGGAACTGTCTACATGAAGAAAAATTAAGATACTACATGAATAATAAAAGTGACCACATTAATAAAAATAACATAATGACATTAATAAAAATGAAGTGACACCATGATGAAAAATGAATTGATCACATGATGAAAAATTATGTGACTGCATGAAGAAAAATTAAGTGGTTGCATAAAGAAAAATGAAGTGACGACATAAAGAAAATTCAACTAGACACATAAAGAGAAATGAATAGACTACTTGAAAAAAAATGAACTTACTACATGAAAAAATTAATTAGTGACCACAAGTTGGAATTTGGAAAAGTATTGAACATAATTAATAAAGTCAATATTTGGAAAAGTGTGGATCCCACATTATGACCTATGGTTACATTATTTCTTTATGATATTTTAGTTCAAAACATTCACTATTTTAATTATACTTCTACACTTCGATTTAAATAATGTCTATTTAACATTATTATCTTTAATTAATTATTCCTTATATAATTATTAATTATTCTAATGGTAAATAATATTATTTGGAATAATTTTATATAGGGTTAAATGATCATTACATGGGTTAAATTCTCAGACTACTTTCATGGGAAAATATTGCTTTAAAATTTAAACCGGTAGAAATTTGAAGAATAAAACATGCATATTATATGGAAATTTTATAGTGAAAATTAATGTTTATTATCATTAACTATTCTTTCAATATTAATTATTCTATCATGTTATCTCTTTACTATATTTTATTAGCATTACATATTGTTGAAGTGACTCATGTGGGAGTGTTTTGAATGTTCATTCAATGAAGAAATAATATGCTACTTTGGGAAGGGTAAAATGGAATGAGCATCATGCTCTGAATATATTTTGAATATAAGAACTCTAAAAAATTAGTTCTGTAAATCTAGATCAAATGACATGAGTTTAAAGATATTCATAAACTCTTAAACATACTTTCATGATAAACTATTTCTCCCAACTAAACTACAATATTTTGGTCCTTTGTTGTTGTAGATAACATTTATTCCTCAATAATGAGATCCTAAATTGTTTATATAGATCTATGGTTTTAATTTTCTATATTATTTTCTCTATATATAATTATATTGGGTTATAATACAAATTAAAAGGTAATATATTGGGTTGTAAATCCCCAAAAAAAAAGTCAAGAATTATGTTCTTCTATAACTTCAAAAGGTTGGGGATTTGGGTGTGCCTTAGATTAGATAAAAGGTGACATGTCAAAATTATATATTCATTTTGAGCCTATTCTGTCTGGTTTTATACATCTTTTATACTCTAATACTATGGTATATGGTAATTTTTTGTTGAAAAAATTCATATTTCGAAATAAGAAGGAAGAGCTACTAAAAAGGATGAAATTTCATACATTTCTTATTATGAATAAATGATTAATGATGTATATTTCAACAGATTTGAAGTAAATTTCCAGTAGACCATATTTCATTACAATGTAAGTGTACTGAAGGCTCAGGTAAAGGATCAGGTTCCTATATAAGGGTACAAGGCACCTGGCATTTGGAATTTGGGTACATAAGTCATGTTAAATATCACATAAAGGTAATTGAAGACCCTGCATAATTTTTAATGATACTGGGTAAGGGTAGTTGAAGGCGATTGTAAGGATACAAGGAACTAGTGTAAGGGTAGTGTATTCTCTCATTGTGGTAGCCAACATCACATAAGGTTAACTTGAGTTGTTAACTCCATACAAGATTTGAAATTTCATGATAGAGAAAACTAAGGACATGAATGTGATTCACCACATGAATGGTTATATCTTTTCCCTATGATCAAACTCTTTTAATTCACAAAAGATTTATGAATGAAATAAAATCCAATAGTCATTGGAAATGCATGATACCAAATACTCTAAATCTCACATTCATGATATAAAACACAATTTGATGATGCAAATCTTCAAAAACTAAATTTTACAAAAATAATTTGTTTCTAATCGTGATGTATTTTACATTTATATCATGATTTTTCTTTTAATATTTAATTTCATGTTCCTTAGACCATTGGTAGAGGTTATTTCTTTCAATTTATCACTCATTTTTGTCATTTTTATTTCATACTAATGATGTTCTATTTAATTTGGAATCATTACACTATCCATTAAAGTTTTGAATCATGTTTTTCTTTAAATTCCAGTGCACTTATAATTTCAACTCTTTTACTTTTTAGTAATATTTCTTATTTTAAATTATATCCATTTAAATTTCCTTGATATGATATTTATTTTGATTTCACTACTATTTCAAATGATAAATTATAATTTTACCATGCATGGATAATTATATTAGGGTTAGGGACTGAATATAGGGGTAGAAGAATCATTAATGAATCATTATTCCATATAGGGTAATCTGTTTGTCTAGAAATTAGATTATGAAAAAAATATTCTTTTTCAATATCCTAGTATAGGGGATTTTAAAGGAGTATCCAGATCTTATTGGAATAAATAATGATAGGATTAATATATTTGAAATATTTATATTACCTATGAGTTGTTCCTAAGGCACCTGAATTGAAAACTACCTCTGGGACAAAGAGTAGTTGTTAGTCTAGTTGGATCAAATTATTTTGACCAAAATATTTTGGTGACTTTTGAACTACTTCATATCTTAAGATGTCAGATCTTCCCATGTTAGAATTAAGTATATCCTATACAAAATCTCCCCTAAATTTATCATGAACCCTTCTTTAATCTATTATAATTTAATTCAACTATCTATAATAACTCAAATCTATCAAATTCTTGTGAGGAATCCATCATTAGGTTAAAATCCTAATTTATGGCCTATTACCATTATTTCCCGATAGACTCAATCCCATGCTTCAACTATTTTGTGAATCCTTATAGTTATGTTGGTAAGGTAAAATGAAAAATTATAATTTTCCCACATCACATTGGACTAACGATAACACGTGGGTGCACTAAATTTTCGTTTCATATCCAAGAAAATTTAGGGTAATGGTGTCCTATAGAAAAGACCTAGGATTGCCTCAGTTTTTTTTCTTTTTTTCTGAATTTTTACACAAATTTATTTCTTTGTCTCTTTCAATCCACTTGTGCATGATCCAAGAACCAAATACTCATTTTCAGATCATGAAATATCATAATATCTTATTTTCAAACGCAAAATTGAGCGATACTTGTCTGAACGACGTCACTCAACCATGTTCAATAACAACAATACTTCTTATCTTAATCCTAAAAATGATCAATTTTTACTCTTAAACAGTAGTGAGGGTTACCATTGCTTCAATAATTCATTATTAGAGGTTATGATATATCATCCATTAGTGATTTCTCATTAAGAATTGTTTATATTCCCTTATAGGAACACTCTTTTGAAATAAAACCTAACCAAATCCATAATATTTCGAACATGGGAAAATGTAGTTGTCTACAAAGAGAGGATCCACATGAGCATCTCTCCAATTTTTATAAAGTTTCAAACACCTTTAATAACCAAGATATGTCTATAGATGTTATTTGGATTATACATTTCTCAATCTATTTACAAGGAAGAGCCAACGATTGGTTTAAAAGTCAATCTATAGATTCCATTACAACCTGGGAAAATATTATTATAAAATTTATAGATAAAAACATTCCACCCATACATACCTATAAATTTTGAAAATATATCCTTAATTTTCCTTGGGTAGATGGGGAATCAAATTGAGGAGAATGGGACAAATTTGAATAATTAAAACTAATATTCTCACATAATGGTGTAAGTGTCATACTTGAATTACAATCATTTTATGATCTCATACAACCTACTTCTTGAACTATGTTAGGCATTATTGAAGATGTATTTCTCATGTTAAAAATGACATAAGTAGGTAGAGCTATCCTTGATAGTTCTCTCATAATGACAACCTATGGGGAAGTGACCATAGACCTCTAAGGTGTAGGTTTCACCAATTAGAATAAAACACCAACCTTTTCCACCCATGTATAATATCTAACTAAAAATTGGAAAACCTTCAGTTTCCCCAACCACATGAACAACCACTTACTCCTGTTATAGAAATACGATCATGTGACATGGGTGGAGGCCCAAACCCTATTCAAGACTTTCAAGAGTATTTAGAAGAAATCCAATGTCAATATTGTAGCTATGTGGGATATAATCAACCATCACAACAGTAAAAAAATCATGCTACCATCAAAGACCAATACAAAAACAAAAAACAGCCAATCAAGGATGGTACAATTATAGAATTTTTTAAGTAAAACAAAAGGCTCAGGGACCACTTATGTATCCACCATAGAAGTAGGATCCTCGACCATAGTAAATATTTTCACAACAACTATATCCACTCCCTAGGGATCAATAGTTTCAACTAAAATAATAATTTTGGGGTTATGCTCTTTCAAGACATCCGCAAGAAAACCAACTTCAATAATAAAACTAAGTGAACATTATTAATGTTATTTTTGAAATGTAAGATAAATGAATGAACACATAGTAAATGGATATGCATAACCAAAGAGTTTCCCTTTTCAATCCCAAACATCAAGTCTATAAAATTTATATCTCAGATCGATTACCAATTTCACTACTTGGTGAAACATATACTTAACCATGAGAGGAGGACAAGGTTGTGGTCCGAAGAAGTGTAAGAGAGATGAGTTTTCAATAGCTATGTATATGTGACGAGAATATAAAAGATTGTGAAAATGGGACAATAATTGAAAAAGTGAATAATGAATAAATATATAATGATGAGAAAAACACAGACAAAATTTTGAACTAAAAATAAGTGATGTAGACATAGTTCAAGCACCAGAGAAACAGAACATAAAATAAGATACTTATATATCATCGGTACTATATAGACCCCCACTTCCATTTAAAAAAATGATGCAATAAGATAATATGGAGTTCTAGTATAATAAATTTCATGATATGTTTAAACAGACCCATATTAATATTCCTTTTCTGAGGTTATTTCCCCCATGATAGTTTATGCCTAATTATTAAAGGAGTTACTCTCAAATTAGATAAAAATGGAATAATTATGTGTAATATCCTCTAATTAAGAATTCCTTATATTTCTCCAAGGAAAAATCCCACATAATATGAGAGACCCTAATTGTCTCTCAATCTCATACATCATTGGAACATGTGATTTGGGAAAGCATTATGTGATCTTTCTTTAAGAATTAATCTTGTGACTATGGGAATATTTAGATGATTAGGACATGATGAACTTAAGTTGATAAGGGTGTCACTAGAACTTACTGATGAACCCATCAAGTATATCCATCGAATTCTCAAGGATGTTTTAGTTAGGGATGAAATTATTATTTTCCCTATTTAATTTCTCATCCTTGACATGGTGGGTGAATTTAATGTCTCTATAATTTTAGGATAACCATTTATCATGACCATTAAATTATTAATTAATGTAAATCATAGTAGATTGATTTTATGAGTCGGTGATGAGAAAATTTATTTTGATTTGTAAAAGGTATCCAAGAAATGTTGATACACACTCCAATGTTAAAAAATTTCTTGACTAATAAAGAGGAGATTCTAAGTGAGATAACAATACATCAGCTACAACACAAAGAAGAATATGACATGATGTCTCCTAGGGAAGAGGATGGTAGTGACTAGAAGGATGTGTTATACATTGGGCCTTTGACAGGAGACTATCTCCCTTAATTCACAAGCCCAATCATAATTAAACCAATATTGGAGCTGAATCCTCTACGAAGAATGTTGTAGTACTCATTTTTAGAGATTATGGACACACTTTTAGTCATCATAAGATTTTAACTGACCAAAAATTAGAGGGATAAATTTTAGAATATCCTAATAAGTTGGAGGAAACCAATATCTTAGAGTATAGTTGATATCAACAGAATAATCCGTATGATTTTCACGAGTAAAATTTTACATTAAGAAGAATCAAAACCAATACACCAACACCAATGTGACTCACTCCTCCTAATAAATAGTTTATTAAAAAGGATATTTTTAATGATACAAGATGGAAGAATTATTTTCTCCATCTCTAACAGTGAGTGGGTGATCCCACTTCATATTGTTCAAAATAAGGGAGGATTAACAGTGGTAAAGAAAAATTAAGATGAAATAATACCAATATGGATAATTACTAGATAGAGGGTCTGTGTTGATTATAAATATCATAATACATCCCACCAGAAGAATCAATTTCCTCTAACATTCATGGATTATATGTTAGAGATCTAACTTGGACCGGAATTATATTATTCTATAGATGGATATTCATGTTACAATCAAATCCATGTCGACTAGGATGGTCAATAAAATAAAGTGTTTACATGTCCATAAAGAACCTCTACCTATAATAAAATGTTTTTCAGAATGTGTAATATTCTAGAAACCTTCCAAAAGTTCATGAAAAATATATTCAATGATATAGTAGAGTAGTTTTTAAAAATTTCAATAATGAATTCTGTATTTATGGATGATCTTTCTAGTTTTTCTTGAACAAGTTGGACATCATGCTATAGGGTTGTGAAGAGAAGTTCATTGTGTTAAATTGGGGAAAATGACTATCACAAACCGAATCTGGTAGCAGTTAAATCCTGCACTCGACCCGGCCCGCAACAAGGCCCGAAGGGTGTTCCCGTTCCCCATGGTCTGACAAAAGTTCCTGGGTATCATAAAATGAAAAATTGGGAACAATTTACCCAAGTTTATAAACATAAAACAACAAAATAATCCAATAAAACACATCTGGATTTTCCAATCCAAACAATTCTTTACAAAAAATCAGAACTGAATTACATATTTTAAAACAACTCAACAAGACTATAAAAAAGGTATAAAACCAAAATTTAATTGCCCAAGAACCCTCATAGAAATGGGCACCACCCTCAAGCCATCTCCACAAGACTTCACCACCAAGGACCTGTTAGAAACCCGAACCATTAGAACTAAAAACTGTACCCAACCTACGACAACAAAAATAACCGAGTCTACTTACACCCAAGGGTGTATGTAGTGTGTGATCCAAATACCAATAGGATACAACCTCTAATAGATTCCATGTGATAAAAACTTAAAGACGAAACTCATGCAAATTTTCAAAAACATGAAATGCTAGTTACAATTTCTAAAATATGTAATATTAAATAAAAACAGTTTTTAGGTGGGTTAATTTAAAGAATAAACACATTTAAAATAAATACCAAATCTAATTAATTTTCCAGCCACTCATACCATATTCCAATAGTAAGAAAAAAATATCTAGTGACCACAAGCAATGGGAAATAACCCCTAGGCACAAGCTAGCTGTGGGTCCCAGGTACCTCGTATCTCGGTGAGAGTAACCATCACAAATATTTGTTCTCATGCATGAACCACTAGTAGGGAACATAACCATAACCTAGTGGTCCCCAATCATCATCATAATATTTTAGATAGAGTTGTAAGTGTCAATCATGCTAAGTGAAACTGAGGCCAAACCCCACGGATTCACTAGCATACTAGTACACGTCCACCCACCTAGATACCCGGGTTTTCCCTTTGTGCTCAAACAAGTTCAACAAGTCAATGAATATAATTTTCACATTAAAATATCATTTACATGTCATAAATGCACAAAACATCTTACATGTATACAACACAAGTCACAAAAGTCCACTTTTCGTTCAAATTGATTTTGAAATCCGACTCACACAAAAATAGCCCACAACACTTTTCACATTTCTTTAACACTTTCACAAATCCATTAAAAAATTTGTAAAACCATTCCAAAATATTAGAACTCTCATAAAAGCCCACTCATTTATTACATAACACCCTTTTTACCTTCAAAATCATTTTATCATCAAACTTACACGAAACAGCTCACAAACAAGTTTCGCTCCAACATCACAATTTAATAAAATATTTCATAAATTTACAAAATATTCTAAAAATGTTTGACATAATAAAACAACACTTCACCATTCAAAACCCCATAATAGGGGAACACACATACCAAACAATACATATGCACCCTTTTCCCACTTTGTTTAACCAACTAAAACATTTTCTATTTCCATAAAAAGAACCCAAGTGGTGTAAATGTGTCTTGCAGACAAAAACCATTTCCAAACACCCATTTAAGACCAAAAACCATACCAATTCCTATCCAAAACACAATTGGAATCCCTAGAGACATTTATAAAACCAATTTCATGTTTTATAAAATCACCTTGAATAATACTACAAAATATCCAAATGAAAACACACATTTTCATAAAATGATCTCAAGAATTTTAACAATGTTTTACACATAAAACCTATTAAAAAACCCTATTTTTAGGCCTACATGACACTAATACATTACCAAAATATAATTAGAAGGTCAAAAAAGATTTAGTAAACCAATTCCATATGTTTTAAAATACACCCAAATAATACCCCACGAGTAACACATGAAAACACCCAATTTCAACTTAAAATGAAACTATAAAATTAAACACTTAACCAAATCAATAATAAATAGTTTTTGAAACGCAACAAACATATGAGAAATATGTAAAATGAGTAAATACAGCAATTTAACTCATAAATAATTTTTTACACATGGATCCACCTACTGAAAATGTTGAATCCCTCAAAACATGGTGCGAAACATCAACCACCCCACCACCGCATCACAAGGAAGATAAATCCATCCCTAGACCGCAATAATTAACTAAAAAGATATAATATAAAGCCATAGGTTCGAACTCTAACTTCTGGAAATTTTAGAATATAATGAAAGAGGGAGGAATCCTTAAGGAGAAGGAAGAAATTGAAGAGAGAAACACTTACTCAAAACAATTTTGAAAAAAACAACCCAAAAAACACTACTATCTGAATTTTAAAACACAAAACCATTCAAGGGAAGTTAGAAAAATGATTAGGATATCATGAAGGAACTAGAATGTGGAAAAAAGGTTAAAATAGAATGAGTTAGGAAAGGATCAATTTACCTCTTCAAATATGGGCGATTTCTGAAATCTTGAGAAGTTTAGACCACTTTCGTGGTTCTATTGTGATCCTAATTGTGGTAGGAGAGGATGATGGCGTGTCTTAGGTAAGTGGTCTTGGTTTAGAGTTGTAATCAGAGAAAAAACGTAAATATTTAAGGAGAAATTAAATAATTACAATTTATTTTTAATGCTGAAAATGGGATTTTGGGCATGGCCAATCCCTTAAGTAAAAACTCATATCCACCATGATTATGTATTCTTAAATGGTCCAAATTAACATGGTTGTGTTAATAGGTCATGGGATGACAATTAAGAATTGAAATGGATGAAAAATGTTGAAAAATGAAGGAGTTATAAAGGAATCAAAATTAATTTTTGAATCTGAAATTGGGCTCACGGTTTGGCCCAATTCACGAAAACTCACCCATTCCTCCATAAAAGCTTTGGAAACCCCACAAAACTTAGAATAAATCATAATTAAATGAAATTTAACTTTAAAATAAATCATGTATGTGAAAATTCTTCCCACCATGAAAACTTTCTGCCACATAAAGTCACATAAAGGCCAAAGAAACAACCAAAACCAACTGAGAAACCAAGAGGCACTCCCTTGCCAAGTTTCACCCCCAAAGGCCAAAACACCTCCAGTGATCAATTAATGGATAATTACTCTCACAACCAAAACATACACCACTTTATTGAAATGATCAATCACATTCATACTTTATCCCAAAATAAAACATCTTAAACACTATCCGAACAAGACTCAAGCAATTCACCCAAACGAATAACAACATCGAACAAGGTTACACTTAACTTTATATAACTAAACCATTGAGAACTCTCCAATATCAATGTTTACCCAAGGAAGATATAGGTAGCTTGATATCTCTAAATTATACTACCTACCGCCAAGCCAAGACCATTGATAAGTCTGAGTTACTGGTACGGGGGAACAAAAATAGGCTCCCCACCATAAGAGACAACCTATAATTCTTTCCGAGACAGAATCAAGACACTAACATGGGAGGACTGAATGGAATCCCCAGTATAAAGGGTATAATTCCATCATAAATTTACAAAGGAACTAATATAAGACTCATAGTGGGTCTCCCCTCCATAAGAACCAACCATCTTAACCGACCGGCACAGGCCGGTACAGAAAGACCCCAAAATTTAAAGAGTTGGGATGACCACTTGGTTAGTCTGCATGGTTTGGGAAACCATGCACTAATAGTGGGGATCCGTATATCTACATGGTGTTCTGGGGAATGGTCACTACTAACCAAGCGAAAACCATGTGCTCAACCTATCTAGCCAAACATTAAACCTTTCTCCAAAGACTCAATGGAAACCAATGGGGGAGGGACTGACATTGGGCGATGACATGGGTATAAGGCCCTCCATCTATTTCCACCAAACAGAAACAACATAAAAAAGATGATGAAACCATAGGTTTAAACTCTCCCTATATTTCATACTGAGGATAGGACTTTGTACAGGGGTTTAAATGACCGAGTGATTTCCTCTGACTACGAGCCAGCTTCTCTCTGAGACCTATGGCTGGAGCTCAAATGATTGAAGCATCTTTGGCCTTGCAGTTAGGATTTGGAAACCCCATGAATGTGAATTCTTCTTTCAGTGAAACCAAAAACTACACTTCAATCCCCAATAAGTTTTCCAGGACATAACACATTCCAAACTCACTTTACCCTAACCCAATATTTCACTGAAACAAGGGCTTAGAAGATGCACACACATCACACATTGTTTGTTTGGGTGAGAAACAATAGAAGTAAAGAACACCAATACTCACCCTCCTCTAAAATGAAATATTTTTATGTTTTTCCATGGGAGACATTCTCCCAACATAACAGAGACTCTCAGATGATTGCCCAACTTTCACCTTTACGGTCAATCGAGCACATGACATCATAAGGCATCATCGACCATGACCATTGTGACTGATATAAACAATTCATGGAGAGGGACCTTATACAACATCCCTAAACAACACACAATTCTATAAAGTGGCCACAATATCCTATCATGACCATATTTCCCACACTGGTGCATTAACCTGAACTCATGCTTGAAAGAAACTGTGCATAACCTAGAGGCCCTCTTTGACACCAACAAGACACTCATCCCCACTAACAACCCTAGACCACTTCCAGCTTCAACAAATTAGGAATCATAAGAAACTAAGTTCTCTTTCAACCTTCCACGAGCACTATCCCGCTACAATAGGATCTAAAAATCAATGAAAGGAATGGGTGTAGACTCAATCAATAAAGATCGATAAAATATTCCTTATATTGATCAACTGGAGGATTTTCCAATGGTGAAAAAATATGGGTTGCACTTCAGTTATGCATTAACCCTTAATGGGGGAATACCTTATCCAACGGGAGAACCCAAGGACCCAACCAAGCTGGTCCATTGGTAGAAAAAATCCATAAACCAGATCCAAATACATGAAGGGAACCACCATAAACATGTCCCGAAACATATCTCAGAGGAGACTACTAACCGGTCCTTCTACCCTACTTACCGACCAAACATAAACCCAAAACACAGTTCAAACAAGAGGGGTTATTGAACTCAAAAGATTCCACAACATCAAATTTTTCCAAAAAAACATAATATAATCCATCCGAAACAATTCATCATGACATCATGTTTTTCATTAAAAAACATTTCTTGAAAACAAATGGTTCAGTGGTTAGTGTATCCACCAATGGTACCCAATGGGCCTTACACATGCATGTTTCTGTGCCACACTATGCACCCTCCTCATATCCATCCCGACACTCATCCAGTCCTTCCATTAACCATCCATCATCCCATATAACCCCATGCATGTGTTTTCTCATAGAAATACCAATGATTAAAACAAAAAATTCTTTCCACTTTTCATAACTGAAACAGTCAACCAATACATCATTTTTCTCAAAACTGCTAACCACAAGATCAAAATCCCAATTCACATCTTACAAAACTTTTCCGAAAGACACGACCATGTAGAAAATAACTCACTTTCAAGATATTCACATAAATTTCAAAACATCTAATCCCATTAAAACACCCTTTTATTGTTTAGAAAACTCTATTGGAAACACTTTTCAAAACCAACTTAAATATAGTTCATACTTTCAAAAGAGGTGTAAGCACACCATTTTCCATTTCAAAACAATTATGAAAATTTAGTTCCACCATTTCATAAATCAAAACATTCCCTCTTTATTTGAAAATGAATTCACAAAAACATTATGCTTCTTAAAAGCAAAGTTCCAAGATTTCAAAACTAAAGCACAAAACAATGCGAGAGGAAACTAGTTTCAGTGGGTGACTTGGACATATGGTTGGTGGCCATATTACAATCACTTCACTGTCACATAGAGTTTTCTAGGGAATATCCTTCGCTCCAAATGGCTTTCCAGGCCCTACGAGCTCACTAATACCATTAACCAAACTCTCTTTTCATTACCCTTAATCATCATCGAACCAAGAAAACCAAAGGACTAAGATAAATCCCAACTTCTCCTGGAAACTTGAATCCCATGATGAGGTTTGCTGATCAGGCACACTACCCATAACTGGAATTCTAAGTCCCAACAATCCTAACTCTAGACTATCCTGACTCTTCCCAAAATAACATGACCCAAAGATTTAACCTGAACCTCCTCTGATACCATTTTGTCACGAACCGAATCTGGTCTCCATCAAAACGGGAACTTGACCCAACCCGCAACAAGGCCCGAAGGGCATCCCCGATCTCCATGGGCTGGCACAAGGGGTATCATAAAATGAAAAATTGGTAACTATTTACTTGAGTTTATAAACATAAAAAAACAAAAGAATCCAATAAAACAAATCTGGATTTTTCAATCCTAACAATTCTTCACAAAAAATCAGAACTGAATTACATATTTTAAAAAAAATCAACAAGACTATAAAAAAGGTACAAAACCAAAAGGGAACAGCCCAAGAACCCTCATGGAAATGGGAACTGCCCTCAAGCCATCCCCACAAGACTTCACCACCAAGGACCTGCTAGAAACTCGAACCACTGGAACTAAAAACAACACCTAACCTACGAAAAAAAACCAAGTCTAATTACACCCAAGGGTGTATGTATGGTTTGATCCAAATCCCAATATGATTCCACCACTAAAATATTCCATGTGATAAACACATAAAGATGCAAAGCATGCAAGTTTTCAAAAACATGAAATGTTGGATACAATTTCTAAAACATGCAACATTAAATAAATTCAGTTTTCAGTTGGGGTAATTTAAAGAATAAACACTTTTAAAATAAATACCAATTCTACTAAATTTAATAGCCACTCATACCATATGCCAATGGTAGGAAAAAAATATCTAGTGAGCACAAGCAATAGGAAATAACCCCTAGGCACTAGCTAGCTGTGCGTCCCAGGTACCTCGTATATCGGTGAGAGTAACCATCACAAATATATAATTTCGTGCACGATCCACTAGTATGGAACATACCCATAACCTAGTGGTACCCAATAATCATCATAATAGTTTAGTTAGAGTTGTAAGCATCAATATTGCAATGTGAAACTGAGGCCAAACCCCACAGATTCACTAGCATACTAGTACACGTCCACCAACCTAGATACCTGGGTTCTCCCTTTGTGGTCAAACAATTTCAACAAGTCAATGAATATACTTTTCACATGAAAATATCATTTACATATCATAAATTCACCAAACATCCCAGATTTATACAACACAAGTCACAAAAGTCCACTTTTCATTCAAATTGATTTTGAAATCCGACTCACACCGAAATAGCCCACAACACTTTTCACATTTCTTTAACACTTTCCCAAATCCATTAAACAATTTTATAAAACCATTACAATATATTACAACTCTCATAAAAGCCCACTCAATTGTTACATAATACCCATTTTACCTTCAAAATCATTTTATCATCAAACTTACACGAAATAGCCCATAAACAAGTTTCGCTCCAACATCACAATTTAATAAAACATTTCAAAAAATTTAAAAACATTTTAAAAATGTTTGACATCTTAAAACATAACTTCACCTTTCAAAACCCCATAATAGGTGAACACACATACCAAACAGTACATATGCAAGCTTTTCACACTTCGTTTAACCAACTAAAACATTTAAAATTTTCTTTAAAAGAACCCAAGTGTTGTAAAAATGTCTTGCCCACAAAATCCATTTCAAAACCCAAATTTAAGACCAAAAACCATACCAATTCCTATTCAAAACAGAATTGGAATCCCTAGAGACATTTATACAACCAATTTCGTGTTTTATAAAATCACCTTGCATAATACTACAAAAGATCTAAATGAAAACACACATTTTCATAAAATGATCTCAAGAAGTATAACAATGTTCTACACAAAAAAAACCTATTAAAAACCCTATTTTTAGGCCCACATTACACTAATAAATTACCAAAATATAATTATCATGCCAAACAATATTTAGTAAACCAATTCCATCTGTTATAAAATATGCCAGAATAATACCCCACTTGTAACACATGAAAACACCCAATTTCAAGTTAAAATAAAACTACAAAATTAAACACTTAACCAAATCAATAATAAAAAGTTTTTGAACCAAAACCAACATATGAGAAATATGAAAAATGAGTAAATATATAAATATAACTCATCAATAATTGTATTCACCTAGAACCACCTACCAAAAGTGTCGAATCACTCAAAAACTTGGTGTAAAACATCAACCGCACCACCGCCGCATCAAAAGAAAGACAAATCCAGCCCTAGACCACAATATTTAACAAACAAGACAGAAAATCAAACCATAGGTTCAAACCCTAACTTCTGGAAATTTTAGAATATAATGAAAGAGGGAGGAAACCCTAAGGAGAAGGAAGAAATTGAAGAGAGAAACACTTTCTCAAAACAATCATGAATAAAACGACCCCAATCCACTAGTATCTAAATTTGAAAACATAAAACCATTAAACGAAGGTTTGAAAAAGGATTAGGAGATCTTTTAGGATCATTAATGAGGGAAAAGAGTAAAAATAGAATGAGTTATGAAAGGATCAATTTTCCTCTCTAAATCTCAGAGAATTCTCAAATCCAGAGACGTTTTGACCAATTTCGCGATTCTATTGAGCTCCAAATTGTGGGAGGAGAGAATGGGGGCGCCTTAGGTAAGTGGTCTTGGGTGAGATTTGGAATCAGTGAACAAACATAAATATTGAAAAAGATATTAAATAATTACTATTTATTTTTAATGCAGCAAATGGGCTTTCGGGAAGGCCTAATCCCTTAAGTAAAAACCCATATCCACCATGATTATGAATTCTTAAATGGTCAAAATTAATATGGTGGTGTTAATAGGTCAGGTTATTACAAGTAGGAATTGGAATGGATGAAAAAAGTTGAAAAATGAAGGAGTTATAAAGGAATCAAAATTTATTTTTAAATATAGAATTGGGCTCACTATTTGTCCCAATTCCTGAAAACTCGCCCATTCCTCCATAAAAGCTCTGGAGACTCCCAAAACAATGAATAAATGGTAATTAAATGGAATATAATTTTAAAATAATTTATTTATGTTACAATGGCACTTTATGTTTTAAATAATAATAGTCATTAGACATAGTACTTCCAATCATTGAATAGAGGTTTATCTGGTGAAGATTGGTATCATAAAAAATAAACTGGAACCTCCTACTATGAGAGGTATTAAAAGATTTCTTGGTCAGGTAAGTTTCAACTGTCGATTTGTGAAAAAAATATTAGATAACTAGACCACTAACCTAACTGTTTTCTAAATATGACCTATTTTAATTCAATGAATATTTTTGACAAACCCGTTATACCTTAAAAATCAAACTATTTGGTATCCCCTATAATTTTGTCTCCTTAATGTAAAAACGTTTTCAAGATGATATGTGATGTAAGTTCCTTCATTTGTAGGTATTGTATTATGAATGAAATTTTGTCATATTTTAAACCCATTTACTATGATATTTTCAATCTTAAAGAAGCACATGTTAATTTTATGGTAATGGAAAAATGTGCTTCTCATGGTGGAGTTTTCATTTGATAAATTTCAGTCACATATGGTTCTATCGAAGGTCATTGTATATACGAATCGTGAAACTTTAAAATTTATACAAGACAAAAAGGATTATAAAATAAGGTTTATATGGTGAATCCTACTACTACAAGAATTTGATATTTTCATTAAGGACACAATGGAAAGTAAAAACATTATTGATGATGTCATTTCTAGACTTCAGTTGTCCAATGTTGTAGATGAGGAAGAGCTATAAATTTTGGAATAATTTTTTGATGAAACTCTATTCTATGTGGACTTACAATACCAATTATTTTTTCTGATGTAGTGATCAATTTGTTCACTATAAAATTTTTCCACATTTCTCATGTCAACAAAAGAAGAAGTTTCTAGCAAATTATTCTCAATACTAATCAGATGAACCATTACTTTTTCAGTAATGTGAAGATGGATTATTGTAGTGATTCATACCTAAGAATGAGATTTAAAGTCTCTTATAGTTATTTCAATAATTATTGATTAGAGGACATTATGGGGCCAAATTTACCATCACTAAGACATTTCATATAGGATTTTTCTATCCCGTAGCCCATTTGGAATTAAGGGGCTTTGTCCAAATCTGTGATACCTGACAAAGGAAACACACTATTGGAATGTAAAATGAAATTCCCTAGAATCCCATCTTTTAGGTATAGAATTTTATGACTGGGAATTGATTTCATGGGATCCTTTCCCAATTATTATGGAATTATATATATCCTAGTTTTTGTGCATTTTCTTATAAGTGGGTAAGGGTTAAATCTAAAACTCTTAATACAACCAAGGATGTGATGAAATTCCTAAATAATAACATTTTTTCTTAGTTAATAATTATTTGATTACTCATTATTGATCAAGGAATGCACTTCAATAATTACTTTATGGAAGGGATACTTGAGATATTGGAGTTCACAACAATATTAGTACACCTTACTACCCACAAACTAGCGGGAATGTAGATCCTTTTGAATGAGAAATAAAAAAATTTATAAAAAAATATTGTTAATGGATGTTGAAAGGATTATATAAAAATAATAATTATTCACATTTGGTGTATCGCAGGACTTATAAAACACCCATTGGCCCAAAACCCTTCAGTTTTCCTGTGGAATATTTGTTCACTCTATAATGAAATTGGAACATAGTTCATTATAAGAATTCAAGAAGATCAATATAGATAATCAGGGAACTGGGAAGTGGAGTTTGGTACAATTATATGATCCTAAAGAAGTAAGATGATATATTTTTGAAAATTTCAAGATTTATATAGAAAAAAGAAAATAGTTTCATTACCAATACATCAACCAAAGGATATTCACTTCTGGACACAAGGTCTGGTTGTTTAATGAAAATTTAAAATTATTTCCTAGAATATTCAAGTCGTGATGGTTAGGACTTTTGGAGTGTTCAAATTCTTCCCCCATTTAATAGTGGAAATTTAACGGGGATAAGAACCATTTTTCAAAGTCAATAGATAATAGATGAGGATTTACCAAGAACCATTTCTAAAAGGATGTATTTTTTCTTTAATATTAACTTAAAAATATTGAAATGTCTCTCTCTAGATGTTAAATAAAGTGCTGAATGGGTTGAAACCTAGGTTTGTAGTCTTATTTTGGATTAGGTTTTTAGAAATTTGGAGGATTGGCTGATACTTTTGGCTAATTGATTATGTTATTTGCAAGAATAAACATATTTTCTCCAAATTCACTATGAGAATTTACTATTCATATTGTGAGTTTCAAAACTAATAAAATTGATTATTCACATCCTGAGATTCCAACTCACTACGTGAATTTAGTTCCATATTTAATCCAACCTATAAGACTTTAACTCATGGAATCGGTTCACATTCCCAGCTTGCTCCGCTTTTCTCCACCCCCTTATCAAATTCTCTCCTCTTCTCCTCATCTCTATCCTTCTCAACCGAAGCTTCCCATAATCCTTTATCCCTTCACCATTTCTTGTTTTTCATTTATCACTACCTCATAATTTTCCCTTGAACACTTATGTCTCATACCATAGGGGGGAGAAGCGCCCAACCAAGCGCATTGACTAACATAAGGAACCCACCGCGGTGAACCATCTAGACTGGGCACCCTCTTCCCCACATACAGGTCCTTCTTACATCCCTCCTAATCAGGTTCAGCCTCCCATTTAGTGAATCTATCCCATAAAAATGCACTATTTACATTTATTAATCCCTACATATAGTTCTCAAACCCACAATATCAACTCTTCTTGGAACATTTGCAGACCAAGCCCATACAGAGTAACAAAACTTTTAATCTAGAAATACTATATAAGATCCTTATGTTATATGAATTAATGGAATCCCTAACCCATATTCACCTCACCCGTATTGTAGAGGTACATGAGGAGATATTTTGGGAGATATTTCTTGATTTTATGACCACTTCTGAGTTGGATGTGGTCCATGTTACATTCTGGTTAGGAAGAACACAGTGGGAGATCACTCTAAGGGAGTTTGGAGTAGGAATGGGAACTTAATCCTCCAAATATTCCAATTCTATAGCCTATAAATCATTTTTAATGGACCCAAAAAAGAATAATACCCTGTAGAACTTGGAAGTGATTTATTGTGACACTGTGCGCTTTCACGATCTACGCACAATGAAGAGAGCCAATATAAGAGGTGAATTTTTACGGGTTATCTATCATTCCATAACCCTCATCTGGATAGAATGAAGATATTTCCATGGGGTGTTTAATCATCTAGAGGTACTCATCCTTCCCACTTCCATGGGATCCTATATGGTGAACATGGACCTCCAGTTCCCCTTTTAGATTGAGATTAAGGTGTGGAAGATCCAAGGTCCAATAATGGACATGATATTTTTTACACACCTGGCCAAGCATCTTGGCATCCTTGATTCACCATAACCCCTATCCCTTATGGGATAATTCAGTCCATAAAAATTGTCCTGATCCATAATATGGGGATACTATGTAAGGTTGGAATTCATTATGATAGGGAATCAGACTACACTGAATCCAGTAATGAGGTGTAGTTTCCTAATAATTTTGTTGTTCCATCTTCTCCACCACCCCTTCCAACAACGAGGTTCCCTAATATTCCCATTCAATTCCACCTTACCTTATCATTGGGAAGTGGTTAAGATATATTATATGCTCTCTCCATTTAACTTTAGAGAACCAACTTCCTATCTACCAGTTCTCATATATCCACTTCATATAGCCCCCCCATATCTTTCCTTCACTTCCCCATCCACTGACACTACACCACCAGCCACCATTGCTTCTCCCCTCCCTCATTCTTCTATATTCGGAACCACTACCATAATCACTCCCATTTATTCCACTCTTACACTAGTAACATTATGATTCAATCTTCATCCATAGCCTACTGAACCTAAAACCCATTGGTCCTTCCTTTCAAAGCACGCTCAACAAGGAAAGGGTCCCACTATTGAGATTCCTTCATCCATGCCTTTTATTAATCCCACTACCTCACTCATTGAATCCATTTAGATCCACACATCAACTCCACTAAAGGCTGGATTTGATCCTCTTGAGATATCAGACCTACTTCTAAATCTATTCCCATGGATCCAGTAGCTAATTCACATGATTTTTCCACTATTGTTGTCACTGGCGTGGAAGGGAAGTTTCATCCACCTGTCTTTGGGGAGGTTACTACTGACATTACTCTTTGGAATACTTACCATCCTTCTTAGTTATTCTCTATTATGTTTCCCCATGTTTTAATTTTTGTCCATTGTTTTTTATAAACTCTCATCCATCCAATTTTTTATGGCTCTATTATCTGATGAAATACATATAAGTTGTTTACTTCTATTAATCATCGTGTTTCCTCTATTTTCAAAATTTGTGTAATAGTGTTATGTCTCAATCAACTACTCCAATTATTACATTTTATTCAGTAGATAATATTCCATTTCAACTCCCTCATGAGCTCTTCCATCAGGATTTTTTGATTTAGGGACTCCATCAGAAGACCCATCAAAGAGTTTAATGGATGTTTTGTTTTCCACATGAGTGGTTTTGTCTTTCCATTTTCAAGGTAGTGAATCCTCCAAAGTTCCTACGAATAGGATGATACTACCTCTAGTACCAATGAAAGGTCATAAAACATTGATTCTATGGAATGTACTGATTGGTATTTTTCTATCCATCTAGCTGATGACATCATGGTTAGGTCTTTATGGGAGGCATCCCATGTTCCAGCCTTTTGAGTCTTAGTTTTTAATGTTTTTCTCTTACCTTTATTTAGGAATTATCTACTCAGTATTTTGTTAGGAATTTCATTATACTCACACTTATTCCCACATATATGAGATGGAATTCTATAACTCATGTTTTTTCCTTCCCTATGTACTACTTTATCCTTAATATATTTTATGGACTCATAAGTTATTGAGTATTTGTATCTTTCTATCTCTAACATTTTTATAGGTGGTAAAACATTTAACCCATATTAAAAAATTTTCCATATTAATTTGTAGTCAACGAAGTGAATTATAGATTCCCTTAAGCTATTTAATATTTCAATAAAATATTTTGTATATTGTCACTAATATCTCTCCCACCTCAATTTCAAAATAGTTAATATGCTGTTTTATTTTATGTATGGGGGAATCTTAAGCTTTACTGATTTTTCACAAATATTTGTTCTTGCTCTCATTTTTCAAGATTAAATTTTTGTTTAAACACATTATTTAACCTGAAATCTTATTGCACCTATAAAAATAAAAGATAAATTTTAGATGAAAATTTTTATAATCCATTTTTTATTCCTATTTAAAATTTTATCATAATTGATGAGTTGATATTTTTAATTATGATTTTGAATTATTGAAATTCTTCATTGATTTCCCTACTACTTTTAAATATGCCCTATTTTATTTCCTTTTAATTTTTATTTTCATTCCTAAAAGGATTATAGACCAAATTTTTTCAATTCTTTTTCATTTATATTTATTGAGATACACTTGGTGCATGTAAACATATCAGAACCTACATTGGTATCTTATCGAGGCTAGGAATAAAAAGTTACAATATATAAATGATTGAGGAATGTCTATTGTAGATACCCTTTTCCCTAAGAACTAGATGTACATCAATACTACTTACCCTATAGTTTCTTTGAATTTCCTTGTTTGGATTGATCTATTTTTCAAGACTATTTGTCCTTCAATGCCCTACTATTTATATTATATCATGATTTTCAATTGAAATAATGTGGGAAAATGATCTTATCTACTATACATGGGAGGCTTACTACTAAAGAGATGTGCAATGGTATTCTCACTAGATCCATGGGACATGGTTAATGATTACTTCTCACATAATTTTATGATAACCTTATATTTAATGAAAAAAGCTTGGATGGTGTATTAATATAGTCAAAAATCACCATTACCATACCAATGAATCTCATAATTGATAATATGTGGTTAGTTGGGATGTTATTGATCTATTCTAAACATGATTTTTGAAATGGTTAAAAAAATAGAAAAGAAAGAAACATGGTACCTTCATTTTGCATTCATGACATATTAGTAGACCTTATTTTATCTTTTGGATGTTTGGAGACATTATTTATTGTAGGAGGTTCTTCATTACACTACAAATTATTATCATGCATGATTATATTGATTTTCCCTTATTTTGAGCTTTATTTTTGTCATCTACCCACCTACCCTCAGTCTTAGAGTCATTTAAACCATAATGTTAAGTCCTCATTATTAATTGTGTTATTTTTCTTTATAGAGTAATGATGTTAGATCCAACATAATCCTATTGTTGTGAACATGTATTTAGGGTATGATCATAACTGTAGTTCTATTTTACCTTGTGTGATGAGGTAAAATTCATAGTGTGGTAAATCAAAACATATGTATGGTAATATAAGAAATAGTTGAGAAAGTACAATCAAGGAGATGATGATTTTGAATAAGAGACTAGATTATGAGGCATGAATAATTTTCATTGAATGGAAGATTTTGGTGGCCAAAAACTTTTCTACTAAAACATAGTTTTTTTCTTCATGGTTGTGATAATCATTTCCAGATTAATGAAGGGTTCTATTGATATTATTTTTGAAATTCTTTTTTCTTGAGGACAGGAAATTTTTCATGTGTGAAGGAATTTGATGTGTTAATTTTTTTTTCATTTTGAGCCTATTTCATTAAATTTTATACATATTTTATGTTTTAATTGTGTGGTATGTGATTGTGTTTTATAGAAAAATTGTATTCTTCATAATGAGACTAAAGAGATTATAAAAAGGATGAAAGTGCATACATTTCATGTCCTGATTACATGATTCAATATGTGTATTTCCATGGATAAGAAGAAAATCATTGGTATCTTGAAATTTATTCCAATGAAAGGGCTATAATGGATCACATAAAGGTATATATTTTTGTATAATGGTAAAATTTATTTGATGTATGGGTTCTCAGGTCATGTTGGGTGTCATATAAAGGACACTGAAGACCCTTTGTAATATAACATGAGGCTATGTAAGGGTAGCTAAAGCCCATAATAATCGTATAAGAAACCTACTTAAAGGAATATGGGTTCTCATGTGGAGGTATCTGGTGTTATGTAAGGGTAACCATATCTGTGAACTCCATAGAATCCATGAAATTCTAAGATTGAGAAAACTCTTGTAGTGAATTCCATTCACCATATTAATGGTTCGATCTTTTACTTCAGGTTAAACTCCAGGAAGTCACCGAAGATCCCATGAATGAAATAAAAGTCCCGAATGATGGGAGAACCAATATACCAAAGACTCTAACTCTCTAATTAATGAAGAAAAAACACTTTTAGTAAATATATATTAAAAACATAATTCCCATGAATGAATCCATGCCTACTCATGACATATTTTCAACTTACTTCATGAGTTTCAATTGAATATTTAATTTCAAGAACCTCAGAGTATTGGAAAAGGATATTTATTTAAATATATCTCTCATTTTATCTCATTTTTCTTTAGAACATTTGTTTTTATTTTGAAATTCGAAGTGTTCCACCATCCTCTAATGTTTTGAATCGGTTTTTTCTTGCAATTCTCGTACACATGTAATTTTTTTCTTTTTCTTTCAAGTAATATTTTTAATTTTAAACTATCTCCATTAAATTTTATTTTATATCATGTTTATTTTTATTTCACAATTTTTTCACATCCTAAGTTCTAATTTTACCATGTGTTTCTAATTTTACTAGGGTTAAGGATTGAGAGTAGGAGTAGGAGAATATTTAATGAATTTTAATCCAATTTGGGTAATCAGTTTGGCTAGGAATTAGATTAATAAAAAACATTCATGTTTCATTCTTCTTCATGGTCCTGGCCTAAGGTATTACAAAATTGTGTCCTAATTTAATTGGAATAAACCAAATTTGTACTAATATTTTTGAATTATTTTCCACATAAAAGTTGTGATGAATGAAACTAAATTAAGACAGTACCTTTTGACCAAATAATAGTTGTTATTCTAGGTAGATCAAATTTTTTTTAACCAACATCAATTGGTGACATTTGACCATATTTACGTCTTAAAATCTTGGATTTTCCTTTGTTGTATTTAAGGATATACCCTACAGGATCTCCCAGAAATTAATCCTGAACTTTTGGTTAATCCATTTCATGTTAATTCAGTTATCTAGAAAAACCCAACTCTATAAAATCCACATGGGGAATCCACCTTTAGGTTCCAATCATTACATGAAACTTTTTATCGTTATTTTCTTATGTTATTGATCCCATGCTCCTAGTATTCTGCGAATCCTCATAGTAGTGTTGGGTCGGTGGAATCATAAATTCAAATTTTGCCACCCCATATGGAAATAAAGACACTACATGGGCGCACTAAAAGACTAGTTTGTTTTTTTCCACCACTTCAAAAGAGAGTTTCTAGGTCATTCCACTAGGTGTGAAAAAATCAAGATTATTGGATAAAGACACCAAGTGTAAAAAAGTTTGTTGTATTATGTTGTTCCTCCAAGGTTTAAAAAGGTAGTTGTAAAGGGTTCTAAATCCCTTCAAAATTCATAGATTACTTTATAGTGGGTGTCACCTCTCTCTATATTTTAGATATGTAAAGTGTAGAGTATGATTATTTAGATATAAACTACTATAATAAACATTATATTCATTTGTCATTATTTTTACACTAAATTAAATAAATTTTAAAAGTGGTTAAAATTATTTTAAATGGTAAATTGACCCTCTCCCTCTAGACCATTTGACTATTATCATTATTTCATAACACCAATGTTAGGGAAAAGTTTGTACTTACATTGATAACATTAGTTTTCCCTTAGAGGAATCCTTGGAAATTAAGGACTTCAACCAAACTATTGGTCCCGAAAACTTAAATAAATTAAATTAGATTCTATGGGAATAGAAGAGGGTATATTTCCAAACGAATGCAAAAAAATATTACCAGTCATGAAGAGGTGGTGAGAGAACCCTTTTATAAATGGTAAGAATGTCATTTTTGTAATTATTTCATCTTTATATAAGGAGGGAACATTGATCACGTGTTAATAAGACTAAAAAATGGACAATAATAGAGTGCAGATAAGGTTTTTCCAAGACAAACCTCAACCACTCAATTAGAAACATTTTTTTTTACATTTTTGGACTTTTACCCCTTTCATTAACCCATTTTACCCTCTATCTTTTACCTGGGTAACTAGTTTTTACCTATGTAAATCCTTTTTTTAGGCCAAAAAGAATATAATTCATATTACACAATATGGACCTTCTAATTCAAAATTTTAAATCGATTTTATTATATACATTTTTCTAAATTAATAAAAAATATTTTTAAAATAAATATTGTATAATTTATTAAAAACAATTAGAGAAATGTTCAGCTAAAATTTTAAAATATTGAACATTTGTTTGTAAACAAAAATCTATATTTTTAACATGAAATATATATTATAAAATGTATGTTTCTCTATAAAATAGTGTCATAAATTTCCATGTCAATCTTATATACAAATAATTTCATAAATTCCACGGTATTTGTAAATTATATATATTTTGATATATTCACCAAAAAATTATTATTATAAAAATACGTAAAAAATCTTAAGATAATTTTGAAAATTTGAATTTAAAAATAAATTTCATTTTTTCAAATTCAAAATAATAAAAAAATTTATTTTTTTTAATAATAACATAAATACATAATGAAAAATAGTTTTATCGGAAAATATTTCAAAAAATATATCTATTATAATTATTACTTTTCATCAATTATTAATTAAATTGGTTTTAATATATTATCCATATAAAAAATATATTTTTCCTGCAATATATTTAGTATCTTAGAATAAAGTACAAAAAATCCCATTATGTAAGGGCTACATTTTAAAGAATAAATAAATGTTATTATCGACTTGGATATAATAATTGAATTTTATCAATGCCTTAGTATTACTAATGACCTTTATTAATATTTCCATATATATTTTATAATTTCATTACTATCATTTTTACATGCCAATTATATGGATACATTTTAATTTTTATATGCTCTTCCATGGTTCATTGTAGTTCTGTGTTGCATGGAAAGAAATCTATTGAGAACATTTGGTTTTAAAGGAAAATATAATTTAAAATCTTAGAGTGTTACTAAAGGACCCAAAAACACCCTGAGAGGGGAGGGGAGAATCATGGTGTCAAATTTTTCTTCTTAAAGTTATGGATCTTGTTCCCACATTGGTAGGAACTTTTCAAATCTGTCAAACAAATGAAAGCAGAGAGATGTCACATCACTTTTACTTGGTTCAAAGCAAATGGCTATATCAAAAAATCATATGCCGACAGTGTGTCATTCATACCTAAATCCAATAATCTTTTCAAGTTTGAGGATTATAAGATTTAGTCATAGTCAATATGTGTCAGGCACACTGCCTTTACAAAGTTTTAGGGATAGCTCAGTGCATCCTTCAGATCACTTCCCTCACCACCCACTTGCACGTTGCCTTGAGAAAAGTCAAACTCAGTTTATCAACATGAAGGTTGCTTCAATAGATTTGAATTGAAGTATTTATCTTGGTTCAACATGATACATTGCTTTCATTGATGTCCTGAATTTATGCACTTGAAAGCACTGAACCACTGAACCTGATATTCAGAACATGTATTCATCCTACACTGACAATTGTGTGCTATACCAACCATGTGGACACAAGATGAGACTTTTTCATGCAAGATTTTATTTTCGCGTGGAAAATATTTCGCCCAACTGAAACATTTATGCACAACATTATCTTTTGCGCTCAACTTTATCTTTTTCACAGAACTTTAACTTTTCTGCACAACTTAAACTTTTCCACACAACTTAAAATTTTCCATGCAACCCACCTTTCCCACAACTTTTACATGCCACATGACTCGAATATTCTCTATGTTTCCATCAATCCCGAATGAGGGGGTTAAACTCTTATTTACATGTGTCGCTGACCCCTACATATAAATCCCACCATGTCATGCAAAACCTCTCATTCTACGCATACTAATTTTCATGTAGGATCTGATTTCCATACACAACTCTAGATTTTTATCACAACTCTTGCCTTTTTTATGTTTCTAAATTCTGATCCCAAAACAAACCATTCACACAAGTTTCCATAAAACCTTAATTTTTTCACACAACTTCCTTTTCCAGACGCACTTTTCTACATTTTCGGATTTTCAGGCCCAAAAATTGGCAAACACAAGAAAACAATGCCACCATCAGTATTTTAGTCTTCTTGAACTATATGATCCCTTTCCTAGAAAACATTCTTAACTTCTTATGAGGATTAAAAACAAACACAAACCAGACTCCATTTACTGCATAGAATGGTCGTGGTTTCAATAGTTACATTATGCCCCCTAAATAAATTGTGTCTTCTCAATTTTACTAATTACTTACTAGAATAATTTGTCAAGTGTATCTAAAAGATATATATAAATCAATATATAATATCAAACAAGGTTCAAAATTAATATTTTAGGGAGTAATATGAAGAAAAAAATTCCCCTCATCATGTTAACTGATGATATCATCTCTCCCCAAAAACTTATTGATTTATTCACTATTTTTCTATACATGATGCACCTTCTATTTCCTTTGATATATTCCCTTGGGTGAATATTCCCACAATTATTAAATAAAGGAATATTATTCTTCATTCTTTCATTATCTTCATCGCCTTAACTTCAATGAGATTCTATCCTTCACTTCTTTGGTGTGTTTAGAAACTCAAATAAGTTCACATTATTAATCATAATTATTGATATCTGGTAAAAAATAATCATAAGATTTCTCACTCCATCTATTATATCATTAGGTTTATCTTGAGGATACTTTTTTATTATGAATGCATTTCATTGATAACTTCGTTCCAACAGGTTTTATCCATTACTAAAACTAAAATTTGTTAATGTGAGTGGTGAAAAATTTACATCATAAGAGAATTATTAAAATTTTTACCTCGATCTGTCATACTCTATGACAATATCATGTTAACTTGTATTTTTTTTTCAATTCAGGCTATATCAACATTGGTTCAACCTATGTTTCTTTAGGTTTGGATATTTAATCCTCCTAATACTAAAAAATAAAAAACCCAAATTACTATGAACATTATTATCATATTCTAAAAAAAATTATTGAAATATATTCCCTAAAATTAAACTCTAGCATTATCTATAAAAACATATATCAATTAATATATACCTTAACATATGAATCTTTATAGTTTAATCTATGTTATCTATAGTCATTCTCTTGTTTGGTTCTCTATCCAGTATATTTAAATCCTTTATAATGGTTCATAAGGTGTGTGTGAATCATTTAAATCATATCTCATAAGAGTTTCTAGCTATGTGTGTAGTCTTGGGGCCACTCATCATACACCGAGTAAAGATCATGTTGATACTCAACCATCTTTTTTCTGGATGTTTACCTCTAGGTGCATTTGTTCCATAGTTATATCCACTTGCTAGTATCCAGACAGAGTTTTGATTTCTATGACACCACAATATTGATAATTTTCCAAAATTTAGTATGATTCCCTATAATTAGACTCATCCCTAGGGTTTTCAATAAATTTTTATCATCCTAATTCTAAAACAACAAAAAATATCAATTATTACCTCAATTAACCTAACAGGATATCTATACCATTAAAATAATGATCAACCATAACTTGTCAACCCTTGATGACATTTATAACTCCTAAATTATCCTCAACTAATAACATCCTAACCTATAATGTTATTTAATCCTTCTCTAATACCAACTGTGATAGCCCCTACATAATCATCCCATAATTACATGACTTGTAGAAAATATTGAATTACGCAAATTCCCCTAGCCTTTTAATTTTAGATATTTATAGAATTATGAAATGTCATTAACTAAAAAGTACCAAATATTTATTATCTAATGGAAAATTTTCTCACCAAATAAGAAACTAATCAATCGATAATATATCTTCAAAATCTCTTATAATCTATCCATACATGAAATTATTCTAGAACTATTAGGTATAATACATTTTTTTATAATCTGCGGAAGTATAAACATAAGAAGGGTAAAATAAAACTCTTAGTAAGGGAAATCATATACCATAAGATATCCTACACAAAATAAGGTAGAAATATTATCGAATAAAATAAATGATAATAATATAATTCTATATAACTGATTATAATAACATGAACCAAATCCAAAATTGACATAAAAATGTAAATAACCACATGGATATTAATAAATGATATCATAATTATAGAATGAATAATTTCTCACATCATAATCTTAACATAAAATCCTTATTCCAGGAAATCATAAACATATCATCAAGGCCTCATACCAATACATCACAAATATTTGGGTATACATACTTTAAATACATATGATACTTTGTCTCATGGGACTAATTGATACATCTAGGGGATATTATTGAACCTCCCATAAATAATTATTTCCAATGAATTAATCATATGAAGGAGTCAATAAACTATAAAATAAATGACCATCATTAATTAGTAATCAATAAAAATCAATATTTAAATGATAAGAATACATATATTCAATATTTCACCAAGCAATAGAGGTGATAGTTTTCTTTGTAAGAATCTGAAAAACAACATTGTATAGAATAATGGGTACATGGTTAAGGAAAAAATTTTCCAAAGGAAAATGGGAAATGAAATATATTTTATTGAAATGGTGGAATAAAATAATATTAGTGACTATCACCAAATAAAATGGTTTATGACCCAATGAAAAGAAATTAGGGTGACCAAAAACCCTTACGGATTTGGTATCTTTTCAATCGAAGTAATATTTATTTGGAAATATGTGGATTGATTTTTTATGGAGTTTTATTGTTGGGGGTTAAATATTATTCACAATCATTCACATCATACTCACTATTTTTTAATATTTCATAGAAACTCCCAATAGTTCCAACATCCATAACTGTGTATGGACCTACTTTCCAAAGGCAAGTGGTTAGTTAGGGTTTCATACGAAAACATACATAAGAACTCACATTGGTCAAGAGGATGGGAGGTGAGGCTCATCACACGCTTTGGGGGGAATTGTTTACTACTTCTGTCCTCACTTATATATTAAAGATATATTGGAGAATCTCTTCCAAATCTTGATATGATACTGATTACTCTAACAGTTAAATCATTGGTTAGAACTATTTTCATTCTAGATACATGATCAGTTTCTCCCACAAAGTTACCATAGTTTAAATCTATTTTATATACTAAGAGGGTATTTTAGTGAATCCATTTGTATATATCTGAGGTTCTCTATCCATTTCCCATGATGGGTGGATGCTTATATGTTGGATTCGTACAATAATGTTTTTTGGGACATTCTTCCACACATGGAGGTGTTTCATATATGTGTTATGGTATTGAGACTTTATGAGGTTTCTTAAACATCCTATTTATAGTAGGAATGAAAACCCATATAGTTTGTTCAACCCGTGAAGTTTAATTTCATACATAAATAACATATATGATGGAACATATGAACCAAATATTTGATCTTGAACCTCAAGGAGGGATCCTACATATCCTGGTTATGGCAGGAATCAAACTCATAATTGTTCAGTTTGCAACTTAGTCCAGTATTGGATGTGGGCGAATGGCCATTCCATGGATATATTGGGTCATGTTGGTTGAAATGTTGAATACATGGTGTAAATGGGAACCAGAATGGATTTCTATTTGATATTGGGCCTAAAAAATATGTCATATTTATCCAAGTTATGGAAGGAATCATATTTCTCATAGTTCATCATGGTTTAGGGATTACACACTAGGGTTTCCCTAGTTGGTAAAGACTCATGATGTGATTGATATGATCAATGAAACTCTCTAATACCTAGTGATCTATGATTAGTTAGAGAAATAAGGGGTAGAAAGCAATCATACTCATTACATGTGGATGTGGGCCTTGGGTTTTGGAATAGACCATTGAATGCATAATTTGGAACTTGGGCCTTAGGAATGCATCATATCTATCTAGGTTATAGAAGGAATTAGAGTCATCATAATTCAATTGATCTCTTGATCGGATAAAAGATAAAGAGGAATAATCAATCCAGGGGAATGATTGGGTCCTGATGGTTGAAGTGTGAGATAAATGGGTGAACTTACACTAAGTTAAGTGTATATTTGAGCACAGGACTTGGAGAGGTGTCCTATATATCTTTATTATAGAAAAAATTAGAGTTCGCATAGTGTATCTGATTTGGAGATTACACACTGAGGTTTCCCAAATATTGGGGACATATCATATTATGTTTCTGATTAGGTCTTACTCACCGAGGTTTCTATTTGTGAAGAATATGATCACTAAAATTCCCTAATCCCACGTGATCTATCGTTGGTGTGGGAAACATGGGATGGGAACTGACCAGTCTCACTACTTTGGATTTGTGACTTATGTACTGGAACATCCCTTTAGATGTATAAAGTGGTGCATGGACCTCAAGAAGGATTCCTAAATATCATGGTTATAGAAAGAATCACATTCATTGTATTTCAATGGATCAAGGATTACACACTGAGTTTGGACAGGGTTATCAGGTTTTGGGATACTTTCTTAACCTGACCAACTATTCTACGAAGCATTCCTTGATTGTATGATTGACATATCATTAGATATCTTCCTGGCGTGTTGAAAGATAATTTCATGATTCGGGTGAATTTTCTGAGGGATGTCTCATAATCTAGATGGAATGTCTGAATCTTAGTACATGACCAAGGATGACTTATTTTAAGGATATTGCAAGACCTAGTTGGATGGTCCTGGAGGTCATCACATGATCTTAGGGTTGTATTTGTTGGCCTATAACCAACTATGTTGTACTTTATTCATTAAAAAATACCTTATCACGTCTTGATTGTTCTTCTGCGTGACAATACATGTGATAATGTCCTAAGGATAGCTATTTCATTAAAGGATCATAGAGGACCCCTGCTATTATGAGAACCTGAAAGTGGCATAACACTATTCTTGAATATATGTTCTATGGCCGGATGATGTTATTTGAGAGACCCAAATAATACTGTCCATTAGGGTAGAGGACTCATAAAACTTCGTGGCACCTTCTCATGGTGTGTGCCCTTGGTAATATCCAAGATGATATTATGAGAACGAGACCTGTCAGTAGGAAATCCACATTTCATAGTGTCGTTTGATGTTCCTATATGTGGATGTGTGTATTGGTCCTTAGTATTTAAGATTATTAATAATGGGTATTAGAACTCACACAATTATATATACTGATGAAAACTGTGATGAAACACTATTCATATTGAGGTAGGATATGTTGGGTTCATCATGAGTAATACTACATTAATAGATAATGTGAGAAAGGATTTGTCCCTTCTATTCCATAACAGAATTAGATTTCTCACGCCCTTTGATAGAACTGATATAGCCTAAATAAATCCATGGCCATGGTAAGTAATGGGTCAGTTCAATTCCAGAAATTCAAATAAAGAATAATTGAGTTCATGGGTTGATGGAACTAGCATGAAACTCGCTTGATTTGAGATATCAAGACAAATGGATTACATTACACAGTAAGAATTCATAGGAGATGATACGTCATTGCGGCATCAACTTCTTTCTCTATGGGTGTCTTGGCATGTTTCTAGACACTAACATTGGGAATTAGGAAGGCTTCACCTAATTCCACTAATAAATATGCCTAAAGATTCACACACAAAGTGTGTCCCAGTATCTCAGTTAAATATTAATTTAACAAGTTGAAAAATATTATTCCCGATTATGGTTTAATAATTATTCATGGATGGCTGATCGCATTTATTTCGACACTAGTTATTCAAGAGAATATATTGTGGGAGAAATAATATATTTATTAGAGAGTAATGCAGTGATATTTATTTGAGAAATAAATATCCATTATTTGAGGGCTAATAAATATGGTGGAGGAAATAAGGAAAATGGAAAAACAAAAGTACACATCGTGTAGATTAATATACACGCCGTGTATTTTTTCTGGGGACATGTAAGAAACAATATTATTTATTAAATTAAATAATATTAGCTTTAATACGCTAGTTGGATGTCAAGTAATAATAATAGTCAACAATTATTATTAGACATGAGGTCTTACTAAGAAATAAATGAAATGAATAAATGCTTTCGGGTAATTAATTCATTTTATTATTATAAGTAATTAAAATCCCTATTATATAATTATCATTTGCCTAGCCATTTTGTAGAGATTTGCACAATGGATCTCGTGAAAGATCACAAGCCAATAGAGAATTTGTTTCATCCAAGAATGCTCTCAAGAAATGAGAGAGAGATACTTCTCAATCGGATCAGGGCGATCGAAGGAGGACTTCAAAAGTGAAGTCTCTTCCATGATAGGACTCTGAGATCCCTTCAATGATGTCCATAAGTACTTGGAGGATGTGTGGATCATCAATAAAGGAATTCTACACTTGGATTCTATGACGCAACGACAGATCACATCAGATCATGACCAGAAACATCAAGGGAGAGAGAATTCCATCAAGGTAATTGTTGTCTTTTAATTAAATTATTTATAACCAACATATGATGATCATCCATATGGTTTCGAGACTCCATTATTTTCTTTCATTATTTTTTCTATTCTAAAGATCAAGCATTTTATTATCCTGAAGAATCTCGGGTTAAACATTGATAACGAAAAAAATCAAGTTAGGTACACCCACTAACGCACTTCCGATGCTCCAGGAACCTACAAGTTGTATCAGAGTGGTCATATCATTTATTTTAATTATTTAGTTCATTTTGGTGATCTATGTATATAATAATTTAGTTGTTTCAAATCAATTTAATCATTCTTTAAATCTAAATCTCGAGATCTATTCCTCCTCTTTCCTTTCTTTTTCACCTTATAGAAATTATTTTTTCCTTTAATTTTGATTAAAATAAAATAGATGATCTCATCCATAGGTTCCAAAGCTTTCTGACTATACAACACCAGAATACATGGTATGTATTCGGCAGTGCACGCTATGTAGTATAGGTTCCATGCACCAGGAAGGTCCGCCAAACCATCCCATTTCATTAGATCCTATTTAAGTCTTTAAGACTCTGTGTGTTGACCAGGAACAGGTGGCACATGGTTTCCAGATTACACACCATGTGGCCCATTGAACATTGTGTGTAGTCTCTTTGGGTTAGGGTTGGACCGTGTACCCCATACACGGCTTG
Organism: Viscum album; assembly: GCA_963277665.1. Classification (NCBI taxonomy): domain Eukaryota; kingdom Viridiplantae; phylum Streptophyta; class Magnoliopsida; order Santalales; family Viscaceae; genus Viscum; species Viscum album. The sequence goes on from OY728129.1 coordinate 184,668,398, forward strand.
CCCGGCTGGAAACCGGGTAACGCAGGTAATACACGGCGTGTGTCCCACTAAACACGCCATGTAATCTAAATATTTCTAAAGTACATCTACACACCATGTCCTCGAGCGTGTACTTAGGATGGACAGTGAAAAAAATTGCACGCCGTGTTGTCAAAACTACATGTCGTCTACTCATCCAAATTATGCAGATTTATTAAAATTTATTATTATATTATACAAACCTTGGAGGCTTGTACCAAAGTTCAAGCGTAAAATTGACGCAAAACACGTGATAGGTGTTTTATATATGTGTTTTTAATTTAAAATGTGCGTAATATTAATTTATACTCATTGGGAAGTTATGAACAGGAATTCACCGGGTTGACTCCATGTTACAAGTTACGTACAAAGATAATTTTAAATGAATTTATTTGTTTAAAATTATAATGGATGAGAAGCTCAAGTAAATTAAGAAAATGGTTTAAGATAAATGAATTCATTAGTTCAAGATAATTAATTGATTAAAGTGTGATTTATCTTAAATAACAATGATTAAATAATTCAATGCTAGTTTTATTTATGTTTAAATATCGTTGAATGTATGGATGATCTTGAGCTAGACCAAGGCCTTTGTATGTGAATGGTTTCTTTTAATTAATTTATTTAAATTAAATTTTTTGGCCTGCAGTCCTTCTCCTCATTAATATGTAGGTCCTACATGCGTAAGGTTTCTTTTATGTAAAACCTCATTTTACCCATCACCTACGTGTGAGATACAAGCATATGTAACGGATGGAGCTCCCAAGATAGTAGAGGTAGTACAAGTTAGGATCCAAGGTGAAACCAATCCAGGGAGATACAATGGTCGACAGGTGGAAAGGTTTAAACAAAAACCCAAAAGTTCAAATGTGTTCCTCCCCTAGGTCTTGGGTTAGTTTATCAACCACTAGATAAACTAACCAATAGAATAAGCTCATGACCATACAATTTATTTTATTTATATCAGTTGCATGGTTTATTTATTATGGGTGTATTTTCATGATCACCCAATTAATGAATTAAACAAGCATGCAAGATGGAACTAAAAAAAGACTAGATTATGCCTAAATATTTTCTTAGACATGGTTAATCACTTAATTATATCCCACTTAATATTAACAATCATTTTATCAAAGATAATAAAATGGAAATTTATGAATAATGGTAAAATCCCTCAATGAAATATTAAGTCAGTATACTCTTCCATAATCATTGTTAGAATAGAACCATAGTTCAAAGTGCTTGACCAACCCGAGTTGGGGTGCTTTAAATTATCAGGGAATTCTAAATCAAGGTTTTGGGTTGACTTGACTTGGTTCACTGTAAGGGTTGACTACAATAGTAGGACTTGGTGTGACCAAGAGGCAAAGGTTGAGAAAATCCAAAAGGGTTTTAAGATTGGGGAGTTCACTCAATGGATCAAGGAGCTACGAGTTAATGCAGTTGGAATTAGGAATACCTACCTAAAACCCTTCAAGTTACTTGACCAACCCTATTTGGGGTAATGCGAAGGTAAATATGGATCCTTTCCTCTAGAATATTCAGGAAACAGAATATTCTGAAGTCAATGGTGAGGTCTATTATATTTTGATAAAATAGTGGGAGACTAATAAGTATTAATTTATTTGTTTTTCTCTATTTTTATCATAATAATGTAATAAACCTTTGCACATCTTAATTTATAGAAACAGTAAGAAAATGACTTCAAACAAATCATTTTGAACCATACTCGATAACAAAAACCTTCTCACTGGCACCAATTTCTAGGAATGGTAGAGGCATTTATGCATCATCCTTCACCACAAGAGGAAATTGTATGTGCAGGAAGAAGCTGTTTCAGTTGCGCCTGGAAAAGAGGCATGTGATGAGTAACTATTTCTCTATATGAAACATATGGATGATGCCACAAATATCCAATGTTTCATGTTATCATCCATGTATAATGATCTCTTGAAGCAACATGAAAACATGGATGTGTATAGTATGATGTCTGACCTTAAGGATCTCTACCATGAGAAGGTGAGACATGAGAGATATGAGATCTCCAATGCTTTGTTTACAACTAAGCATAGAGAGTCTGCACCATTTGGGCCTCATGTATTCAAGCTTATGGGCTACATTGAATGTCTGGACATCTTATAGATTATGTTCCCAGATGAGTTGTGTATAGATATCATCCTATCATCACTACCCAATACCTTCTCTATCTCTATTTTCAACTATAATATGAGAAACAATGAGAAGAGTCTATCAGAACATATGACCTTAATATGCTAGGTAGATAAGTGCATGGGGCATTACAAACCCGCATTCCTTATGGTTAATATGAAAAGGAAGGATAAGGCTATGGGGCCATAGAGTTATAAATGGTCTGAAGCCCCCGAGCACCAACCCTCCAAGAAGGGGAAGATCCGGAGGTTGGGAAAGGAATGGGAGGCGGTATGTTTTTCATGTGTCAAGTAAGGCTGCTGGAAGAGGAACTGCACCCAGATGCATGGGAATGCTAAAGGTGTGTTTGTTATCGAGTGTAATATTTCCATTTCTACACATTGGCTATTAGATATATCTTGTGGGGCTCACATCTGTATTCCAATGTGGGAACCAAGTAGATTTAGAAAGATTTCTAGAGGATAGGTGGATATTCGAGATGGTAATGGCATGAGGATGACTACGTTAGCCATTTGTGATTACCACCCCTCATTTACAACTGGAGTGATTTTGATTTTACATAATTTTTATTATGTGCCTAGTGTTACAAAAAAAAATTTATGTATCATGTTTGGATATAGATGGATTTATTTTCATGTTTGGAAATAAGGGTTTCTTATTTTACAAGAATGACGTATGTTATGGTATGGCACATTTAAATAATTGTCTATATGTATTAAATTATGAAAACCAAGTGTTGTTAATTGATAAAAAACAAACTTACATGACTCATACATCACCAAGTTATGAAATCACCGTCTCGATCATGTAAACGAGAAGTGCTTGAAAAGGCTTTACCAAGATGGCTATTTAGACTCTACGGATCTAAAACCACATGACATATGTTAGGCTTGTTTACAAGGTAAAATGACCAAGCCGCCTTTCGGTGGATAGGGTGAAAGGGCCACAGAGCTTCTAGGATTGGTTCACACAAATGTGTGTAGAACATTCCCAGTATAATCTAGAGGTGGATATTCTTACTTTTTTACTTTTAATGATGATTTGATTAGATATGGATATGTCTACTTAATGAGGTATAAGTTATAAGCCATAGAGAAATTTAAGGAATTCAAGAATGAAGTAGAGAATTAGCTTGGTAAGAAGATAAAGAAGCTTCAATTGGATCGAGATGGAGAATATCTTAAACATGAGTTCATTGAACTTCAACAAGAGTTTGAGATTCTATCTCATCTCACTCCTCCTTATACAACACAGTGGAATTGTGTTATTGAAATGAGGAACTACACCTTGTTGTACATGGTGAGGTCGATGATGAGTCATGTTGATCTTCTATTAACCTTTTAGGGATACACATTACAAACTGCTGCATACACATTAAACTGAGTACCTACTAAGGCGGAAAATAGAATTCCCTCTAAGTTATGGAATAGAAGGAAAACCATTTGGTCGCACACACATGTATGGGGATGCAAGGCATTTGTTAAGGCCTTCTCAGGCAACAAACTAGCACCCCGGGGCACAACGTGTATCTTTATAGGATATCCCAAGGAAATGAAATGATATTACCTATATAACCCTTCAGACAAAAAAGTGATTGTCTCCAGACAAGACATCTTTCATAAGAGGGAGCACATCCTCAAAAAGTATAGTGGGATCAAGATTGACTTCAATGAATTTGATAATCAAGATACATAAGAGTTGGTATAGGAACAAGCTCCTCAGGTCCCCACTGAAGAGGTTCCATAAACAAAATTACTACATAGGAGCACAAGAGAGGTAAGGGAACCAGGGAGATTTGGTTTCCTATTCACCGAGAATGGTGAATCATTAATGTTGGACAATGATGAACCTCTCTCCTATAAGGAAGTAGTAGAAATATTAGAATCTGCAAGATGGCTAGAAGCTATGAATTCTGAGATGGATTACAAGTATTAGAATAAAGTCTGGGTTCAGGTCGATGATCCAGTTGATGTAAAGCGTGCTAAATGCAAATGGGTATTTAAGAGAAAACTGGACATGGAAGGTCAAGTTAGAACCTATAATGCAAGGATAATGGATAAAGGATTTATAAAGTGTCAAGGAATTGGCTGTGATGAAACATTCTCTCTAGTATCCATGTTTAAATAAATAAGAATCATACTTGCCATAGCAGCTTACCACGACTATGAGATTTGGCAGATGGATGTCAAAACAACATTACTTAATGGGAACCTTTAGGAAGATGTCTATATGACCCAACCAAAAGGGTTTGTGACACCAGGTGAAGCCAAATGGGTTTGTAAGTTGCCCAAATCCATTTATGGATTAAAGAAAGCATCCAGGACTTCGAACATTCGATTTGATGAAGCCATAAAATAATTTGGTTTCATTAAAAATGAATGTGAGACGAGTGTTTATAAGATTATTAATGGGAATGCGGTCATTATCCTAGTAGTTTATGTTGACGATATAATTCGTATTGGAAATGATGTACCAATCTTACAGTCATTTAAGGACAGGTTGAAAAAGTGTTTCTCCATGAACTACTTGGGTGAAACAGCATACATTCTAGGGATCAAGATCATTCATGATAGATCCAAGAGGATGATTGGAAAAAGTCAAGGTATATAAATTGACCAAATACTAAAGAGATTCAATATGGAACAATCCAAGAGGGGATTGGTTCCAGTGTCACATGGCCTACATCTTACTAAGAAAATGTGTCTGCAGACAATATTAGAGAAAGATAGAATGAGTAAGATCCCAAATGCTTCGGCTATAGGATCCATCATGTATGACATGTTATGTATGAGGTTTGATGTTTCCTATGCACTAATCACGGTAGGTAGATATCAGGAAGATCCCATAGAATAGCATTGGACTATTTTTAAGAGTATCCTTAATTATCTAAGAAGAAATAAGGATATCTTACTGGTGTATGGAGGAGACGAGGAGCTTGTCATGAGAGGGTATGATGATGCTCGTTTTCAGACAAATCAGAATGATCTAAAGTCGCAATCTGTATATGTTTTCTATCTTAATATATGAGTTTTGTGCTAGAAGAGATCAAAGAAACTAGTTGTCGTCGATTCTATAGTGGAGTCAGAATATATAGTGGCTTCTAATTCAGCCATGGAAGCCATCGGGATTCAGAAATTTTTCTAGGAGCTTGTTGTGGTGCCTAGTAGTAAAGATCTTATCACATTATATTATGATAATATTGTAGTGGTGGCTCTTTCAAAAGAACCATGGTCACATAAATGGACAAAGCACATACTCTAGATGTATCATCTCTTAAGGGATTTCTATCAAAGGGGTGAAGTTGCAGTGAGAAGAGTGTCCACGAAAGAGAGCGTGGAAGAACCCATGACTAAAGGCCTATCTTAGTAGATGCATGAATATCATATGATAGCTAGTGGGTTAAGGGTTGTTAGCAGTTTTCTCTAGTCTGAGTGGTAGTCTTACACACCATGGACTCCAAGAACGAGACCCTCCAGTAGGAAATCCACATTTCATAGTGTCATTGGATGTTCCTATATTTGGATATTTCTGTTGGTCGTTAGACATTAAAATTATTATTAATGGGTATTAGAACTTGGGCACTTAGATGTATCGACAAAAACTGTGATGATACACTGTTTGCAATGAAGTAGGATATTTTGGGTGCATTAGGAGTAAAACCATATTAATAGATAATGCGAGAAAGGATTTTCCATTCTATTCTAGAACGGAAGTAGATATCTCAGTCCCACTGATGGAATTGATATAGCCTAAATAAATCTATGGGCACAGTAAGGAATGGGTGAGTTCAATTCCAGAAAGTCAAAGAAAGAATAATCGAGTGCATGGTTTGATGGCACTATCATGAAACCCGCTTGATTCGAAATATCAAGACAAAGTGATTAAATTACATAGTAAGAATTCATAGGAGGTGATACGTCATTTCGGCGTTAACTTCTTTTTCTATGGGTGACTTGGTGTGTTGGTAGACCCTAACCTTGGACTTTAGGTAGGATCCACCTAATTCCACTAAGGAAGAGTCCTAAAGGGTCACAAAATAAGTGTGTCAAAGTATCTAAGTTAAATATTAATTTAACAAGTTGAATAAAGATTATTCCTGATTTTGGTTTAATAATTATTCAAGGCTGCCTAATCGCATTTATTTCGACACTATTCTTTTGAGAGAATATATTTTGGATGAAATAATATATTTATTTATAGGTAATGTAGTGATATTTATTTGAGAAATAAATATCCATTATTCAATTCCTAATAAATATGGTGGAGGAAATAAAGAAAATGAAAAACAATAGTACACGCCATGTATATTAATATACACACCGTGTAGTTTTTCAGCGGACATGTGATAAATAATATGATTTATTTAATTAAATAATATTATGTGTAATACACTGGGCACATTTCATGTAATAATAATAGTCCACTGTTATTATTATACGTGGGGTCTTACTAAGAATTAAATGAAATGAATAAATGCTTCTGAGTAATCAATTCATTTTATTATTCTAAGTAATTAAAATCCCTATTATATAATTCCCATTAGCTTATCCTTTTTTTAGAATTGTGCACAAAAGATCTAGAGAAATATCTCAATCCAAGAGAGAATTATTTTTTTCTAAGAATGCTATCAAACTACAATAAATAGATCCTTCTCCACTGGATCAAGGTGATCGAAGGCAGACAACACAAGTGATGGCTCTTCCACGGTCTCACTTGGAGATCCCTTCATCAACATCTAGAGATTCGAAGATCACGTGTGGATCACCAATAGAGGAATCCTACACTAGGATTCTATGACATAATGATGGATCTCATCATATTGTTACCGGAAACATTAACGGAGAGTGAATTCCAAGAAGGTAATTCTTGTCTTTTAATTAAATTAACTATACCCAACTTATGATGATTCTCTCTATGGTTCCAAGACTCCCTTATTTTCTTTGGTTCTTCATTCTATTCTGAATATTTGGAATTTTATTGTCATGAAGGATCTCAGATTAAACATCGTTAATGGCTAAAAATCAAGTTAGGTACACCCACTAAAGTGCTTTTTCTGTGTTCGGAACCTACACTTAGTTGATATGCTTGGAAGGAGTTTCATGATCCAAATAACTTTCCCATGTGTCATCATGAATGTTGGATGACACATTTGTTGGCTGTCATGAGAGTCAATGTGACATGTTCGGAGGGTGTTGTAAGTATTGTATGACTTATCCAAGATCCCTCATGTAAGCCAGCTGACATGTATAGATGACGTCACAAGATCCAATTAGATTGTCCATAGGATACCACGAGATCTAATATATATGTCCCGATGTCACCTTGAGACTTAGTTGACATGAACTAGTGTCTTCATAATATTTGGGTGGCAGGTCTTGGAGACATTGTGAGGTCTGGATACTGATCCTATTGGGTTTCATGATACTTGGTTGGCATGCTTGGGGGGCACCATATCAGTCTGATCTGACACATCCATGGGACTCTACATGATCCAAATGATATATAAAAGGAGTAGTCTATGATCTAGGAGGAATTTCTTAGTGCTTACACATGACCTATGTGGCTTATGAAAAGAACATGAGGATTACTATATATGTTCTTTTTTTAGGTCTCCTATATTTTTAGTCTTTTTTCTATACTTTTATTGCATATGTCTCAGATTTTTTCAGTGTTCCATTTTTTAATTCTTGTGTGATTGATCTCGTATGTGGGGTGTCTTTTTAAGTATCCTCTATAAGACTATCATGATTGATGAGTGATCACATGAAGTGAATATGCATGTCACATGATCACTTAGGTGGTTCCCCAGACTTTACATGATGAAATACCTTTTTGATCATGAGATCATCTACTCTAAGAAATATTCTCTTTTTTAGGGTATGATAGTGTGAGGATCCAAGGATGTAGTTTTGGATGCTAGGGTAGGGGATTTATAAGACTCACCACCAAAATTATTCATTTCTTTGTGTGGTTTATATCATGAAAATACATGCTAGATTTGATGGAGGGATTTGATGTCAGGCATTTTAATGAGGTCATTTCATAGTGCATTTTGGGGGAATTACATGATTTTAAACTATCGTGAGATCATCTGGTTAATGCCCCAGCTTGTCTGGATGACATGTCCAAGGATCTTTGTGATATCAAGGTGCCTTTTGAAAGGCCTTTGCATGATCTAAGGCGACATGTCTAGGAACATTTGTGAGATAGAGAATGATTTCTTTGGGGTCTTCTTAAGATCATGCCATCATGTCGAATTGATTTTTTGTGAGGTCCTATTGAGTGGATGGGTGTGTCATGTTATATTTAAGACCACCAGAGTATCCCACATTCTCGTCTTTTATTTCATTATTTTACTTTTCAATGTATTTAGGATCTTGTGAGATTTCACGATTGTTGTCTAAGAGAATTATTCTACCCATCAGTGATTTCATGTTACCAAAAAATACTCTTGTGGTGATACATGATCATTTAATTGGAAAACCCTTTTGTTTATCTAATACAGCCAATGTGAGAGTGCAGGACAGATTAGGCATGTCTGAAGCACATTGTGTGTAAAGGGTTACATGCTAGCGAGCTCTCAAATAGCAAGGTGGACATGTCACCATGGGCTTGTGGTGTCTCACAAAACACATGGGTCACATCACATGATTTTTATAATCTAAAGAGGGTCTTTACTTTTCCTCTTTTTATTTACTTGTTTATTTTACATGGTTCTGGGGTATCACAAGTTTTCTTGAGTGTTGTCAAGGACAATAATTCTCCTCATCGGTGATGCATCATGTGACCAACAAAGGGTCGTATGGTGATAACAAATCATGATAATTGAGAAACCCATCTATTTTTCTTTAGATATGGAGGGGGAGTACAAGTTATCCTGGGCATTTCCCAGACCATTACCATGATAAGGGTGACATTCTAGTTAGATTTCACAAGATAAGGAAGATATATCATTTTGGGCTTGTTGTGTCTTGTGAGACGAATGGGAACATCTCATGATATTAAAGACTGCAAGAGTATCTTGCCTTATGGATATTTTCATCCTATTTTCCATGGATTTTTTGGAAGATTGTGAGGATTGCACCAATTGACAAGTAATGTGAATCTGTGGTTCTCATATGGTAGTTGCCATGTAATCAGCGATTATCTGGGACACCTTTGCAAGAGCATAAGGACATGTCAAAGGGGTTCTACAAGATCTGATGTAAGTTATGCACTACATATAGATCCTATGGAGTCCCTTATAAAGGTCTCATAATCACATGTCTCTTAGAGTCTTATGCAATCTGTTAGTTTTATCCACCTTTTCTTCCTTTATTCTGTGGGAAAAATAATACTCATATTCCGGTTTTCCTTCTTTTGTGTATTTTATGATGCTTAACTGGTGGTAATCAAAAATCCCCCCCCTCTAGAGCGATGAATGTGGGGAATAGTTATTGGTTATGAGGGAAGTAAATTCATTCCTGAGTCTTTTTCGAAGTCACCAATTTGTGTCTGTGATGGGGCTTGGTATATTGGGTGATGTTTTGTATTCTACTAGATGTCCTGAAAATAGAGGAATAGAGGGTGGCTCATTCACTGGATACCCTTCCTTCATAGAACATGCAACCTGCCTCTATTGTCTAACCTTATCATGATACCTTACTGCACGAATTGATCGCGAGACCATTCTACAAAATCTATTACTGTGAACTACTTCATAAGACCTATTTTTTCTAGGAACATGTTTGAATCAACTACAAACCTAACTCCAGTAATTGGTTAAACCTCAACCATGGGGATGAATGATTGTCTTGAAGGTTTGACAGGATATTCTAGCTCAATCTCATGATATTTTGGATATTCTGTGGAGCATGTGACTGTGTCTAGGTCACATAATTGTGAGTCCTCTAAGAGTTCATGCAGTTATGGGATGTTCTATGGATTTATGGGGTACACAAGATCTTATTGGATAGTTGATTCATGAATCCTTTATATGACCATGAAACACTTTGCTGATTCACATGATACACATTAAGATTCCATAAATTTATGCCATTCCATTGAAAAAAATTATCTTCCTGAAATATGCCACTTAATTTTATCCAGATGGCTTCTAGATCTCTTTATAGTTCATCTACTACAGCTAATAAAATAACCACAATATCTATAAACCACATTTCTTACCCTCTATATCATGTGAATTTTGATAATAACGTTCTGAAATGGATTCCTCCCTTCAATATTTATAATTATCCTTTATCACACTATCTCCCTCTATACATGTTTGTCTTGTTGGAAAACATTGTTATTTCTTCTTCGAACTATAATATGTCATCTTGTTGGTTGTAAAATTCTCTTGACTGTATTCGGATGATAATTTACAATGATGGATGAATTTTTCTAGCCCAATTCCAATGGAAATCTTATATGTTGGAAAACTCTACCTTGGGTCCAGACGGTTGTAATTCCACTCACCATCCCATCACCCAAAGCTACTCTAGTATATCAGTATCTTCTCTGAATATTTCAAGAAGAGGATGGAGCTCAAAATGGGATCTTTAAACTAATGGTAACTTTTCTAATCAATTTTCTTGTCCGTTCGTGGTTAGGTAAGTCTTGTTAGAGTCCACTAACTAGTTATACATTATCCATATCTACAAAGTAGAATGGTTTTCCCAATTAATTGGTCATCGCTAGTCTTACCTTCTAGTAGAAATGGTTATCTTTTGGTGTCCTGGCACTAACTCATTTCATCTACACCATGGAGCGGTGTGAATCATCTTATAGGATATCTATCATATGGGTGGGATACCCCCTCTCAGAGATATTTATGATGACTTCCTTCGTATCAGAGATTTATAGGGTGACCCTTTGTAAACTATAGTCATGGAGAGGTTCATTCTCAACATCATGAAGGAAAAGATAATAAATGGATTGAATAAACACTCTCTCATCTCTTTCAAATATTGGATCAGCAATTTCTATTGTCACAATAGAGCTAGAAAGACTGCTATATGCCCCCATCAGTTCCCTTCTTTACAGGTTCATGACATTTGTGGTTCATACTAGGCAGAATTTGAAGTCAGGGATCATACCTCATGGTGATACCAAGTGAAGCCAAATATATCACCAAACCATAGGTTGGATGGATTCATTGCTATGTTCCTAAATATGTGGATTTTCCTAGATGGGGATGCATGCTCTGGAATATGGGTTAGTACACTAGTAATGGAAGCATGACTAGTGGAGGGATAATACCTAAATTTGGTGGTGTGAACTCTTACAACACATTAACAACTCTTTGGAAACATTTAGTAGGGAAGTACCCCTATAGGATCAAGGATACTTTCTAAAAACAATTTGTTGTATAGGAGAGTATTTTTACATCTATGAATACTAAAACATCATCGGGATCCCTAGTGCTTTATTTTTTCCAAGGTTTTTGAACATATCTAGGTTTGGGGCCATGTAGTTAGGCCTAGATAGAGTTACTGATGTGCTGATTCAATTTTATATCTTTGATTTAATCTATTTTCCTACACCGAATGGCCCAATAATTGAAAATGATGTTGACTCTTTGGAAAAAAGGTCTTATAATATCTCCCTTTGATATGGGTTTCTTGAAGCTAGGATAGACGAGCTAATAGTCTGCATGCCATATACACCTTATTGATTTGCACATCAGTGTGCCTGCACCCAAAGGGTCTCCCCTCTTCCTTTGGCTAGTGTGTAGGGAGAGAAACACACTGGGATCATCCGCCCGTTTTGGATATTTTTGGTTCATGATGAAATGAATGATGAGATCATTATTCCATCTATTAATGCTCTTATATTTCTTGATCAGTATTATGCATAGACTTGGGTAGTATCCTACTCGGGTGGTGTGTTAAACCAACTGGTCTTCCATATGGACAAACCTTTTTCCTCACCAACTCCTTTATTTGTAGAAATGATGAAAATAATTCATGACCTAAGTGAGTCTTTAAGGAAGTGGTTTTTTCCTAATAATTTCCCTCCTAATAGTGGAATAGAATCCATTGAGGAAATTATCCCTCCAAAAAAAGAAAGGGGAAATGACTCTATTTAGGGAAGAACATGTGAGAGTTTCTCTCCAAATTCCTCATTATCTAAACTAGTTATTCCTCCTCTTGACATACCCACTCTGTCATTCATAGAATATTAGACATGATGCAAGATGATTTGGAAGCAGATTCATGCCTTGATTACTAAGACTCCTATATAAATTTTTCATGATCAAGATAAATGCATTCATCATCTATTCCAAGACATGGAGTTAGATAGCCTTGACTTATATAAATTGTATTAAATCATGAGAAAAATTGTCCTGGATCAGAAATATTAGGCAACCAATGAGAGGGTCTTTCATGATCTTGAAGATGACACCCCCTTAGCTGGAAAATTGATGGAGGCTTTAGAGGCATTGGAGCTGAGTATCTAGTTGATATCTAATTTCCAAGCCCATATATATTGCTGGACTCCATAGAAATGGAAATATGAGAAAATTATAGCTCACCTAAGTTATGACCTCTCTATGTCATAATCCTCATTGGAAACTACTCAAAAAAAAAGAGTTGAGGAGATGACTACTTTAATCAGGACCTTCTATCTTTGGGAAGAAGCAGAATAGGAGGGGAAAGTAGTAATTTAATGTTCAATTGACCAATCTATCTATAATCATACAAACTTTTCCAGATTATCCAATCGAATATTATTATATTCTAATCATTAACGTGTATTTTTTTATGAAATTATTGGAGAGACTCTAAAATGTGGGTATTCCTCCTTCCACATGTTATCTATGATCGTATTCTCTAAACCCTCTATGTTGTTCTCCAATAATAATTTGTTCATAATTTTCATGAAATTTTGTTGATCTGATGTTATATTAATCATAAAAAATACCAATCTTTTTCATAATATCTTGTAAACCTTAATTTCTGGATTTGAATTTTATAATTATAAAAAAAGTATCATCATGAAATGCTCATGAATTCCCCCCAACATGATATTCTTCACTGATATATATGATCCATATATATTGAGATTACCTAATTCATTAAATCATAAATTGGGCTGAATATATATGCCCCATAGGGAGATTTCTCTATCTATTGTTTATGTTAGTGGACTTGGTGAGTCTATCTTGATTTTTCTATGGCCATATGGTGTGCCTCATAATCTTTGTATCTTTTTCTTTCTTACAGACTAATATCATTGGTCTATGGTAGTTTAGGTTCTTCTAGCTCGAACATTATATCGATGTAGTTTAGAGGAATTAGTACTTATATTTTCTGTACATTTGGCTCTTTTAGCTCAAACCTTCCATCACTATCGATTAGTGTCTTTTATCTTGAACATTATATCGGTGTCCTTTAGGGTCTTTTATCTCATACCTTTTTTCATTATAGTTTAGATTCTTATAGCTCAGAACTTATATCATTATTAGGGTCTTTTAGCTCATATATTATATTAATAACTATGTAATTTGTGGAAAACATGTTAAGGATTAACCAAGACACCCTAAGGTTATGATTTCTACCATGGTGTTTCCATGTCTCATAAGGATTGGAGTTCATTTCCTGTAATGAGGAGGTTTTTCTAATTGGTAGGACAAATACCTTATGGTTCAATAACATGGAAAAACAGAGGTATATCTACTCTTCTCTAAGGGACATGGATGATTTATGGGGGTAATATTTGTTTACGTATAAATACTAGGAATATCATGTTCACCTAGATAGCTAGAATATGTGTTTTGTAAATCATGTGTCTCGGAGCTTGAATCAATGAATGGTGAAGGGGGGAATACATAACAGGGATGAACCAAGATACCCTAAGGTTATGTGATCTGATGTGGTGTCATCAGGGCTCACGAGTATTACAGATCCTTTCCTATAATGAAGGAAGGAATTTGGTTGGTAGGTCTAAATCCTTTATGAATTGATATTATGGTTAAATTGAGGTTTCCCCACTCTTTTCCAAGGGCTATAGAAGCTTTTCATAGAATCAAAATTTTGGAAAATGAATTTGGGTATAAATAAAAGCTAACCAAGAAGGATTCTGGAACCATATGGAGATTTATCTCTTAAATTATGAAGCTCGAACCCTATGCCCTGTGGTTTTGAATCATGATATATGGGCCATTGAAATGTTCTGGAATGGAGGGTTGCATAACTTCTTCGAGAAAGGGTAAAAAACATAGTGACGTTACATAGAGGATGTTGAATCTTCTTGAATAATCAGGTTGCATGAATTGTAAATCATTGTTAAAAAATATGTAACCTTACTGGAGGTGTGTACTGAGGGGTATAGGTCAACCATTTGTGATGGTACAATCCTCTACTATTCCACACAGTTAATATGATAAATCCATTATTTAAGGGGGGCATTCCTAGGAATCAATGGTTCATTCGAAAGAGAAATTCTCCATTAATAGTCTGCTAAGGGAGGGTTGCACCAACTTTAGACAAAAAAGGCACAAATGAATTTTATGAAATGTTTAATATTCATGAAAGGTTCAAGAAAACTAAAGGTTGTTTCACTACCTAATGAACATGTTATCACACTTAGGAGATGTAAAAAACTGTTACTCGAACATTTTCTTGGATCGGGGGGGGGGGGTCCAGTGAGCATAACTCGGCTTTTACTAGGTCCATGAACTGGACCCTATGATCTTTATGCCTCATTTATTTACACCATATTTTTTTCCTAAACCCTGGAGATGAAAAGTTTAGAGATCGAAGACATAACTTTTTCTCAGGCCGTCTTTTGAGGGGTTTTGACATAAAAAGTTTTTTTATCTTTCACCAGTTGTTTAAATTTTTTCTATTCTGACCATCAATGGAAATAGTTTCAGGTCATATGGCTTTGAACAATGTATAGATAGTTCATGTTAGTGATACAGATGGACCAGATTTGAAAGTAAAGTTACACAAGATCCTAATTAGGATCGCTAGAGGGAAGATTAACCCAACATCCTTCTGAGTGGGAGATAAAAAAGTTGTAAATAATGGTTTTAGGTTCTCGGTTCATGAGTAATGATATACGACAATCATACCAGGGATGGATCATAACACCCTAAGGTGCTGAGTTTTGGCATAGTAACATCAGGCATGCAGGGATTAGAAATCCCTTATTACAGTGCCAAGATGTCTCTGGTTGGTAGTTCCAATCCCTTATGAACCAATACCATGGTCATGTAGATAGATCTATCTTCCTTTACAAGGGCCATGAAGGTTTTAGATAAACCCAAGGAACTCAATATGTGAAGATTGATTTATGGATTGAGAGGATTAAAGGATGTTGGAAGCAACTTGTACTCTAGTTAACCGGGTCAATCTCTCATGGTCCTTTGATATGTGATGAAAATGGGTGATGGTATGTACATTTTTTCATCATGTAGTAGGGAAGTATTTGTCATGCAGTTTTAATTTCATGCAACGAGGAAATTTTCCTTATATTTTAACATTATGTGGTTAGGATGTATTAATTTACTTGAAATTTAATATCATGCGGTAAGTATGTGGGAATCAACGTGAAAAATTGTGAAATATATATTAAGTGCACAGGTAGGCCATATACAGATCTGACTCATATGTAGGTAAAATGATCTTGTATGACAAAACCCTAATACAGTTAGGGGATGTTACTTGTAGCGGTTTAACCCATATGTATGGATGAGGAATATTTTGTTTTATCATGGATTGACCCAAGGATCAACGATCTGATAATTACTACATATCCTATGGGGGCAATAATTAAGAAACACATAAATCTTGAATAGGAACCATTATATGCAGTTCTGAACCATATGTAGATGGGGGAATGTTTTCCATTTATCTTTATAGCTATTCCCAATATCGGAGAACCAAAAATCACTACGTATCCTATGGTGATAGGAATTAGTCCACTCATAGTTCTTGAAACCCATTCAGTCTAGTGTTGTGAAGAAATGACATAAACTATTCAATTTAACATCATGTGGAGAGGACTCATGATAACCCTATCATGAATAGATATTACATGACCAAATGGGGAGATCCATTACCAAAACTCCTAAACTTATAGGATATATTCTTAGTTTGAGAAACAAGTAATAGAAAAGGTTCCTAATGAGGTAGAGAAAATCACTGGATGGACAGGGGGATTTTTTACCATGTGGTGGCTGGACCAAGATATAGGATCCAAGCTTCCCCCTTTATCTCATTATAATAATAATATATCTGTATGTAGTTTTAAAAACTCATGAGTTTAATGTTCTTTATTATGAACATCATCTGTCCAGTTTAACATCCTGCAGTAAGGATGTGAGTAACTCAACGTGAAAGAATATGAATTTAGAGGATCCATGTAGTTTTACATCATGCGTCGAGGATAAGTGGTGTTCCTTTTAAGATCTTGACTTTATTACTTTGATATCCCTATCATGAACTGATATGTCTTGGTCATGCAGGGAAGCCTTTACCAATGTTCATAAGCCCATGTGAGCCATGCTCAGTGTGATAAACAAGGAATAGTGAATGGTTTTTATAACCATATAGAGACAACTCAAGGAAATGACATGATTACTTTTGTATCATATGGTGGATGGACCAAGATATAGTATTAATACGTCCCTAAATATCTCAATTGAATGAGAATCAAGCTGTATGAAGTTTTAGAAGCCTGCGTAGTTTAATTTCGTGTAGTAAGGACATCAATCATGTAGTTTGACATCATGTGGTAAGAACATGGGTCACCTGATGTGAATAAAAATGCAATGTTGTGGATGAGACCAAAAATGGGGTATTGGGCGTCACTACATATCCTTTGATGACAGGAATCAAGTCACACATTGTTCCTGGGTAGCCCCCCCCTACAAAGGTGTAACCCATATGTAGGGATAGAGTCATTTCACCTTTTTCTCACATAGGTCCAGCTCGTGTGTGGATAATTGTGGGAAATATGATGACTCCCATTCACATTAACATCATGTGGTGAGGAATAATTCCATGCAACTTAATGTCATGCGATAAGGACATAAGGCACTGTGCAGTTGATCATCTTGCTTCTAGGACCTCTCTCATGTAGTTTACCATTATGTGATCATGGCATACTTGTGCAGTCTAACATCATGAAACCAAGATGAGTTTCTTAAAGATTAACATCATGTGGTTAGAATGAGATATATTGTGAATTTAAAAGCCTTTCAACTAAGATATAATATATTTTTAGTTTAATATCCTACAGCAAGGATGAGTGACATTTGGCGACATCTATCAAAAGTATTTCGTTAAAAATTGTGCATTAGGGGGGGGAGACACATTCCCCATCATTCGTGGCTAGGGAATAAGCTCAATTATGATAGACCATATGTTTGACATAAGTCCCTTCCCATATGGGTTAATGAGTCAGAGGCTTTATTCTTGGAATCATTGGGGTCCTTAGAGCCAATACTAATTCTTCTTAGAGGAACAAACACAAGAGAACATTTTCATTGAAGGACTATGTGATCAGATTCTGATGGACATCACGGTTGTGAAATGTATGTAACCTGATCTCACGAGTCATTCTAGGTCATCTAGATACATTTTTTATTCCTCAACATCGAAGACACTGGTGAAAAATACGTCATTTACGTCGGTTAATTTTTCTTTTTTACGTCAGATTTTAGCCGACGTTAATATGGATGACATTATAAATATTTTTTTTACGTCGGTTATTTAAAAACCGACGAAAAAACATAACATCTCGGTGTTTATCACATTAGTTATTAAATAACTGACGTGATAAACCATTTCCAAGGATTTTATCACATTAGTTATTAAATAACATATGTTAAAAACTAGGGGGGAGGGTTTATCACGTCGGATATGTAATAACCAATGTGATAAACTAGTGCGGGTGGGGGGGGGTTATCACGTCAGTTATTAAATAACCGACATGATAAAATGGGGGGAGGGTTTATCACGTCGGTTATGAAAATAACCGACTTGATAAACCAGTGGGGGTGGGTGTTTATCACATCGTTTATTTAATAACTGATGTGATAAACACCTAGAATATGGTTTATCACGTTGATTATTAAATAACCGATGTGATAAACCTGTGCGGGGGGTGTTTATCATGTCGGTTAATAAATAATCGACGTGATACACCATTTCCCAGGTTTTTATCACATCGGTTATTAAATAACCGTCATGAAAAAACCAATTTTTTTTAAATAGACAACATTCCTCTGCTGTCCCTAGAAACAACCAGAAACCAAACCAAGAATTCGTACTAGAAAAATAGCTGTAGACCAAAACAAGAACCAATGAAAAATTAAGAATTTACATTGAAATTTTTTTAAACTTACCCCCACTGGATAACACCCCACCACCCCCTGGACAGCCCCCCTGACCCCACTAGAGAGCCCCCACCACACCCCTGGACATCCCCCCTCACCCCCACTGGACAGCCCCACCACACCCCTGGACACCGCCCCACACCCCTAGACTGCTCCTCGACCCCATGGACAGCCTCAAACACCACTGGACATCCCCACCACCCCCTGGATAGTCCTCCACACCCTGGACAACCCCCCACCCTCATGTATACCCCTCAACCCACTGGACAGCACTCCCACGCCCCTAGACAGCCCTCCCACACCCCTGAAACAAGACCAAAAAGTTACTAAAAACATAGCACAACCCCCTCACCCCACTGGACTGCCCCCACCACACCCCTGGACATCACCACCACCCCTGGACATCCCCACCCTCCTGTATACCCCCACCCCATGGACAACACTCCCACACCCCTGGACAACCCTCCCACACCCCTGAAACAGACCCAAAAGTTACCAAAAACAAACCAGAACCCCCTCACACCACTGGATTGCCCCCCCCCCCCACACCCCACACCACTGGACTGCCCCCACCCCCTGGATAACCCCCAACACCCCTGGACAACCCCCACCCTCCTGGACACCCCCCCCCCCCCACCCATGGATTGCCCCACCACCCCCTGGACACCCCTGGACTGCCCCACCACCTGGACAGCCCCTGGACAGCTGGTGTTGGGAGAGGAGGTGCCGCCATCCCTCGGAGGGCATGACGCTAGAAGGTACTCATCACTCCCACATGTGAAGCTTGAGATCTCAAAATGTTTCACATGTTGGAGTGATGAGTACCTTCCAGTGGTGTTCATCCCCTCGAGGGATGGCGGCGCCTCCTCTCCCACCCCCTGGACTGCCCCCCACCTATCCCCATGGACACCCTGGACCCCCCCCCCCCCACCCCACTGGACAACCCTCCCACACCCCATGGAAACCCCCCTCACTCCACAGGACACCCCCACACCCCTGGACACCCCTGGATATCCCCCCACTCCCTTGGACAACCCTTCCACCCTCCTAGAAATGCTCCCACCCCCTAGACTTCCCCCTACTCTCATGGACACCCAGGATACCCCCCACCCCACTAGAGATCCCTCTCACACCCCTGGATACAGCCACCCCATTAAACACCCCCACCCCCACACCCTTGGAACCCCTCCCCCCCAGACCAGAATCCATACCAGAAAAACCTTCATAAGTAGACCAAAACAAGAAGTAGAGAAAATTAAACATTCACATATATGACATTCAAAACATACAATGTCAACTAAAAAAACAAAATCCAACCTAAACGACTACCAAATACAAAATTACAATGACAGTATTCAAAATTACATTTTACATTAAAAACAACTAAAAATCAATCAAACTTGTAAAATAATTTGACCATTCCACTTGTAAGTGATTGACGTCTTCAACACTATAGGGTTGAGTGTCATCAAATAGATACAAATTAAAGGGATAGTAGTTAACATGTATAATTAATAAATCAAATGAAATATTATGGAAAAGTTTAAAAGTAAATCTTACCAGGTCAAAATTCACAAATGTCCCAGTTGTTATTATTTCATACATAAATATTAACATATAATATCCGTATTCGATGAGGCCTTGTTGTTCATGAAAATTCTGTTTTAATGAGTGTAAATTCAACATATTATTTGTATGTAATAAATCAAATAGTACAAATTAAAAATGGATATTTACCTTTACATTTACATATTTGATATTTGCACTCCTTTTCTTTGTGTTTTTTCAAAAGTAGACCCATCCCCTGTTAGAAAATAATATGAATGGGATAAATTTAAAATTCATTATAATATATAAAACTATTGTGAAATTGAAACTTACTTTTCAAACATTTTCATAAAACTTTCCCGCACATCACCATGGATAGAGCATATCCAATAAAGTGTCTTCTCCCTTGGGAAAAAACCCCTAACATCCAATGATCACTGATAAAAAAATTTAAGGTTAGGGGTTTTTTATGTTAAAAGATAATGAACTCTTTGAGAGATATGTGTTTCATACCTCTCACAAAAAGGCATCATCCAACTTTGTGTGACTATATTCTATTCAAGTCTCTCAGCAATATAAACCATTCTTTATTCCTCATCCAATGCACATGCTTTAGGGGAAATCAAATGCGGGTCCATGAACCAATATACATCTGTCTTCTTATTCTTATCAAAATTTTTATAAAGATGCCTAATTCAAAACAGAAATAAGTATACATTTTTAATAAATATAATGCAGGGAAAAGGTGTTAAGACTTACATGGAAATAATCTGCACCACGTTGATTCCCAACTTTTCTCCAGTAACAAGCTCCATGATATCATCTTTCATAATCCACACAGTTGTTGCACGTCCACAAATATGAGATTCCATTGGAAACTCATAATGACCCGCCAACAAATTTGAATATCATTACAATTTTTCAAAACCACTTGAATCTGTTTCTGATGTCATAGTCATTTGTCTTTGTTGTTGTCTATACAGTATTTATTTACCTTTGAAGTATTCCTGTAAATATAAATAGAAAAATATATTAGTTTTCAAATGATAAAAATACATTAATAAAAAAAATAAAATAGAAGATATAACATGCATAACTCTATGGTAATGAGTCGAAGAAGTGTGGATGGCCAAATTAAAAAATGTTTGATACTATGTCCAACCGTCGTCACCTCATCTGTAGGTAATGGTACTTGATCTGATCTATCTATAATATCCTTTACAGTGACCCTCAGATTCTCTACCTCTAATTTTTTATGATGAACCGTATCTCCAATAAAATATACCAATCCATATTTAACTATATGATGTTGAGGATCATAATCATACAACTCGCAATAAGTAGGAAGTTGTGGCGGAGGAGTAGGATAAAAAATGGGGTCCACGGGCTGAGGTGGGGGAGTGGGAGCTGCTGGCGAAGGTGGAGGATAAATAATGGGGTCTGCAAGGGGAGGTGGGGGAGTGGGAGATGCAGTCTGAAATTGTCTTTGCATGTTTGCAAACATAGACTGTACCAACGCTCTAATATTTTCCTCCATCGTCGCATTAATATTATGAACTTCAGCCTCCAAGGATTCTATTTTTATTATAAACACCCTCAACATAATTCATTTAGGAATGTGGAAACACTTTTCTTACTAATACACCTTCTGGATATTCTCGTACACGACCGGGATGTTTGAGCTTTCCCAATGCTGTATATAAAATATCTTGCCTCTTAGCATATGTAAATACCCCATGAGAGCTGTACTCCTCAAGGGAATCCTGTATTAATTAATTGAACATTTCTGTAATGATTGAAAT
The DNA here is from genome assembly GCA_963277665.1 of Viscum album. NCBI lineage: Eukaryota > Viridiplantae > Streptophyta > Magnoliopsida > Santalales > Viscaceae > Viscum > Viscum album. The sequence continues at coordinate 184,690,265 of OY728129.1, forward strand.
TATAGAAAGAAAATAGTTAACTTAAATAAATAAAATGGATATCTTACAATCTTCCCAGCTATGATTATCTAATATTCTAAAATATATTACCATTTTTTCCCATCTGAGCTCTCTTCTAGTTTTCATGTCTAGATGGAGGGGATGGAGGGGCCACCTCTCCAGAGTTTGAAGACTCAGCTCTTAGTTTTGGTAATTTTTCCACCATCATTTGTTCTTCCAATAATGTATACCCTCCCTGAGATAAACTATGAAGGTATACATTTTTAGATTGGATCTCTTGACGAGATTTCCTTGTTTTCTGTAAATGAAGTATAATAAATCATTAACAAAATAGTAATAAGATCATTTATATAAGAATGCTTTTAAAATTTTACATTTCCCTTACCAAAAATGATTATTTTCTTCTAATTTCCAAAAAAAATGGTCTCCATATGTCTTCATCTATGAAAGGATATATACGACATGGATTGTCATGACTCCTATGACCAAAAATGAAATCAAATGTGAGGGTTGATTTGAAATCCCTCCATCTCCTGGTAGCCATCGATAAGCATTTCTTCCTGACTTTTCCAGTGTTAGGTATATCAAATTCTATCTGATAAAGAAGAGTTTAAACATATTATATATACTATAAACATTTAAAGAATAGGAAAACAATAGAAAAAGATCTTACCAAAATATTATCCCACAATTGAGAGATTATTGCTTTGTCCACACTTCTCCAATCATCATAAAAAATTCTTACTTTGCTCTTACACTGAGTGGATACAAAAATCTTAAAATCTTTTTTATTTGGACCTCTAGGAATATCACCCTCCTCAAACTCAACGAGTATCCTCTGATCCTGCATATGGGCAAGTGATAATTTTGGTAAATGTGTGCACCCACGTTTACCAACTCTTGAACTCTTTGTTGTAATGGGAACACATGAGAAAGACTGGGGAAAATCAAGAGGAGCATGTGAATGTTCCTCCCCAGAGGTATAACCAATATGCTCACCTCCAGAATCATGTGGATGATCAACTGATTGATCTGTCATTATCCTTTAAATCAAAAAAAAACATTAGTTCAAAAATATACATATTCAAATATTTTTATACTACTATAATCAGAAAATAGAAAATTGTACTAAGTTACATAATAGTAAACATGGTTAATATGGTAAGCATGTTAAAGTAAACTAAACAAAATTAAAACCTGGTAAACTCGGTAAACATGGTAAACATGGTAAACTAATTGTCACTGAACAAAAATAATAGATATATAATTAATGTAATGGTAAACAAGATAAAGTAAAAAAACAAAAATAAAATAAACAAAAACTTATACTTATTTTTTTAATACATGTTTTAATAAATAAAAAACATACAATATCTACCATTTTATGAAAATAATAAATGTAATCAAGAAAAAAACAAATGTTACCTATAATTTTAGGAATGTACAAATGGATTGTTTTCCCAAATTACTTCATCGTGATCATTCCTTATGGAACAACCATGTCTTCAACATTCTCATCATTATGTTCTCTTAATCTTTCCATGGAAGTAGGGATCTCACATAAATCATCATCTTCATCAAGTTCATCCTCACCAACATATTGTTTTTTTCCTTGTAAAACAACAGCCCAATGCATATCTGATTGATCTAATATATAGAAAATTTGTTTTTCATGTGTTTCCATTATAAGAGAATCACTTCTGTCTTCCAATCTATTCAGATTAAAAACTGTCATTCCAAATTCATCATGTCTGACACTATTATTACCGATAAACCATTTACAGTTAAAAACAAGAACTTTTATTCTAAAGTAATCCAACTCCCATATGTCTTCAATCACTCCATAATATGCACTTGATGTAGAAATTGGGTTTTTGTCCTTAGCACTCGAAAAATGTGTTGCTTCTGCAAACACCAATACACCACTATTCTGAACTGCACATCGTTGTCCGGAGCTTTCGTATGAAATGTATAGCCATTAATGTCATAACCGGACCATGTTATCACATTTAAACATGAACCACCCACTATCCATTTTAATGTCTCTGATACATCTGATCTACCAAGAATGGTCTTTTTAAACCACGACAAAAAATTTTTGTTGTGCTCATTAAAAATACACATTTCTTTCTTCTTTGGATGACATTGTTTCAACTCATTAATATGCAATGTGATATACGGTTGAGAATTATTTATGTTATTCAAGATGTCTGATTCTAACTTATTCATCAGTTCAGCTGACAAAGATTTGACTTTCAATCCACAAATACCCTTTCCCTCATTATTAACTCGTTCATGGTGAGATGGAGGCAAACCTATGTGTTACGCCGCAGCCAAGTAGCTCATACAAAACTCTGCAACCTCCTCAAAAATATATTTTTCAATAATGGAGTCTTAAGGTCGATATGGATTCTTAACATACACCTTAAATATTTTCATATACCTTTCAAAAGGATACATCCAGAGAAGATATATAGGTCCACAAATCATTATTTCTCAAACCATATGAATCATTAAATGCACCATTATATCAAAAAAAAATTAGAGGAAAATACATTTCCAATTGACAAAGTATAAAAATTTATTCCTTTTCCAAAATGTTCAAAGCATTCACATCAATCACCTTATTACAAAATTAATTAAAAAAAATAACATAACTTCATTATAGTCTTTCTGACACGGATGGTAAATATTCCACACAATGCAACTGGTAGAAGTTGTTGCATCATGACATGACAATCATGATATTTCATAGCAATCAACTTGAAGTCCTTTAATGAGACAAATTTTTTTACATTTGACGAATAAACATGAGGCACTTTGATATCGTGAAGGCAATGAAAAAAGCAAATTTTCTCTTTCTTTGATAATGTATGATAAGCCGGGGGAAGAAATGATCATCTTCCATCAAGAGTGGGAGCTAACTCCAAACTTATTCCCATTGATAGTAAGTCTAATCTTGCATTCAACCCATCTTTTGTCTTTCCTTTAATATATAACAATGTTCCAATAAAAGTATCACATATATTCTTATCCACGTGCATGAAATCAATATTATGTTTAACTTCATGATATCTCAAATATGGTAGCTCAAAAAATATTAAAATTTTCTTCTGAATATTTCTATCATTACCAGATTTTTATGACTTTCCCAATGTCACATCATGTTTTTTCACCCTCTCAAAATATAGATTAGGGGATAAATTTTTTGGAGAAATATCAAATTCATGTTGGCCATTGAATGCCTTTTTTAGTCTTCTATAAGAGTGATCCATAGGCAAAAACTTTCGATGACCCATGTACACTATTTTCCTCACATGATGCAATTGACAATATGACATCTCTTGTTCGAAAATTGGATATGCTTTATGCCCTTTTACACTGTATCCAGAAAAATTTCCATATGATGGGAAGCCATTTATTGTGAACAAAAGCACTTCATGTAGTTGTAAATATTCCATTTTATAAGAATCATACACCCTAATACCATCCTCCCATAAAAGTTTCAAATCATCAATCAACGGTAACAAGAAAACATCAATATCATTGTCGGGTTGCTACAGACCAGAGATCTTTATACTCAACATGAGATATTTGTGCTTCATACAAACTTTAGGAGATAGGTTTTAAATTACCAATAAAACAGGCTATGAACTATGTGTGCTACTGAGGGTCCGGTATGGATTCATTCCATCTGTGCACAACCCTAGTATGAGATTTCTAATTTCATTTCCAAATATAGGATACTTCTCATCAATTTTCTTCCATTGTGGAAAATCAGCTGGATGACGTATTTTTCCATCACATAACCACTCATCAGCATGCCATCTTAACCATTTTTCATCATGTGAATTAGCAAATAAGTGTTTGAAATGATGAATTATAGGAAGATACCAAAACACCTTTGATGGGATCTTTGTTATCTCTACATCTATTTGTGATTTTTCTTTCACCTTGTACTGTGATGTCCCACATTTAGGAAACTCTAACAGAAATTCATAGTCATTCCTATATATCATACAATAATTCAGATAGGCATGTATTTTCTTGTATCCCAATCCCATCGGGCATAATATTTTCTTGGCCTTATAATGTGAATCTGGAAGATCATTATCTTTTGGAAGAATGTCTTTCATCAATTGTTGTAGCTCTGTAAAACTTCTGTCAGTCCATCCATGTTTCGCCTTTAGGTTAAAAAATCTTAACACCACCGACAAAACCGTAAATCTGTATAACCATGATATAATGGTTTTTCAGCAACACCATATAGACGCGCAATTGTCGGTTCTATTTCAACTTTTTCTGCTACAATATCGTGAATCATTTCTTAAATTCCATCGTAGTCACCATCTTGCAAATCATCGTCATCAGTGACATTCCATCCAGTTTCACCAGGAAAAATCCAAGTTCAGTAACTCGGATTAAAACCATGACAAATCAAATGATCTTTTACCTATCTACTTTTCAACATCTTCATATTCAAACATTTCAGGCATGGATAGAAAAAAATGTCACTACTTATAACATTTCCTTTAGAAAATTCCAAAAAGTCATCAACACCTTCCTCATATTCATTTCTCATTCGATGTGTCGTAATCCAACTTCAACTCATTATTACCTAAAACAAATATCAAAATTATACATATTTTTAGGATAAGAAAAATATATGTTTATATGAAAAAAATCATAATTTTAATGTAAAACAATTTTGAAAAATAAAAAAAAATCTATGAGTATTTAAAAAAATATGCTTGAATATGATTTTAAAAAGAAAATATAGTTAGACATAACAGTTTTAAATTCCATGGAATCAATGAAAACCATGGGGCCTCCAATGGTTGATATAAAATTGGAGAAAATGAAGTAAACCTGAGAATCAAATCAAATTTAAAATAAAAACTTGGATGGAGAAAATCACAATGTAAAGCCAATCATCACGACACAATGGGGTCAGGATAAATTCACACAATTGAAAACCACAACATGGTCTCCCCCATAACCCATAACTTTCTCATAGTCGATGACTGGTCAAAATATATATAACCAAATAGAATCATATTGCAACACTAATATCCATGAAACAATACAATCATCTTTCCATAATCTCACAAACCACAATGCAATAGTCAATCCCAACTGACACATATCCCCCACCCCCTTGGACACCCCCTAGACACCACCACCCCCTTGGACATCCCCCCCACACCCTGGACACCACCCCCACCCCCTTGGACACCCCCTAGACACCACCACCCCGTTGGACAACCCCCCACCCCCTGGACACCACCCCCACCCACATGGACACCCCATGTACACCACTACCCCCTTGGACAACCCCCAACCCCTCGGACACCCCCTGGACACCACCACACCCCTGGACAACCCCCACCCCTCAGGACATCACCCCCACCCCCTAGATAGCCCCCACCCCCTTGGACACCCCCACCCCTCCTAGACACCACCACCCCTCCTGGACACCACCACCCACCCCCTACCCCCTTGGACACCCCCAACCCTCTGGACAACCCCCCCCCCCCACACACACCCCCTGGACGATCCCCCCCCCCCACCTCCACAGAAACCCTGGACACCCCTAACCCTCTGGACAACCCCTCGAACCCTCTGGACACTACCACCACACCCCTTCGACACCCCCTGGAAACCACCACCCCCTTGGATAACCCCCACCCCTCTGGACAGCCCCCACACACCCTGGATAGCACCCACCCCTCTACACAGCACCCCCACCCCCTTGGACACCCCACCCCTCCTGGACACCACCCCCACCCCCTACCCCCTTGGACACCCCCTTGGACACCCTCAACCCTCTGGACAGCCCCTAAACCCTCTGGACAGGCCCCCACCAACTTGGACAGCACCCCCCCCCCCCCCCACCCCCTTGGACATCCCCCCACCACCTTCGACACCCCCACCCCCTTGGACTCCCCCCCCACACACCCTTGGACTACCCCCCCCCCCCATTCCATGGACACCTGGACACCCCCCAACCCTTTGGACAGCCCCCAAACCCTCTTCACACCACCCCCACTCCCTTGGACACCCACTAGACACCACCACCCCCTTGGATAGCCCCCGCCCCTCTGGACAGCCCCCCACCACCTGGACAACCCCCACCCCACTAGACAACACCCCCACCCCCTTGGACACCCCCCACCCCTCCTGGAAACCACCCCTACCCCTACCCCTTGGACACCCCCAACCCTCTAGAGAGCCCCCACCCCCCCCCCCCCCCCCCGAACAACCCCCCAAACCCTCTGGACAGGCCCCCACCCCCTTGGACTCCCCCCCCCACCCCCTTGGACAGCCCGCCCCCACCCCTTCGACCCCCCACCCCACCCCCATAGACCCCCCCCACACACACACAAACACCTTTGGACTGCCCCCCCCCCCCCTCCATGGACACCCTGGACAGCCCCCAACCCTCTGGACAACCCCTAGAACCATGTGATTTTAACCTCAAGATACTAGTTTTGGTATCATGCCATTATTCAAAATAAGAACCATTAACTATATCTCCTACTATTTTAAAATGATCTATTGTTCAATAAATCGGGTGTTAATAGCATAGGAAGACTTATAATAGTCCACGAGAATAAGCGACATAAATAGTTTATGGAACAACAAAAAGTGATACCCAAAAATAGAAACAACGAAGGATCGAAAACAAACATTCCACCATGAAAAACCATATATACTTATAAAATAAATCACACTGGTAAACAGAATGGGTGTATCACAATGGTTTAGATATAAATTGCAGTAATATAGGTGAATGAGATCATTAGTCGTCAATGACAAAAAATATTACCATAAATGTAGGGCATCTGTGAAACAAAAACAAACGAAATAGAAGTATGTGAGGCTTACTTGAATATTGAGAGTCAAACTAATAGATCTGGTGATAATAAATAATATTATCATGGAAAACGAGGTAATAGGGTTCAAAATATATGAATCTTACCTAGTTTAAACAAAAAAATCACAACATGTAAATATAGACTATCCGGGAAAAACGAACGAAATAAAGTCGTGGGAGGCTTACCAGGGTGTTGCGAGTGGAGATGATAGGTCCGAGGAGAGTAAAGATGATAAACGATGATAGAAAAATGAGTTTAACAAAATGATATCGAATAGTTGATTCTAGGTTTTCTGCGTGAGAGAGATGAGTTGTAGGTCTGTCGATCAAAAAATCAAAAAAGACGATCGACATGGCATGATAAATTTTTTAAATGATTTATAACGACGGTTATTTAATAACTGACATTATAAACTATTTTATTACATTTATAAAGTTGGTTATTATAATAACCGATGTTATAAATGTATCAAATGCCGCATTTTTTACGTCAGTTATTTTATAACCGACATAAAAAAAGCTGCGTGTTGGTTTTTTACGTCAGTTATTCTATAACCGACCTAAAAACACATCAGGAACCACAGTTTTTACATCGGTTATTTTATAACCGATGTAAAAAACTTCTGTGTGTTGGTTTTTTACATCGGTTATAATATAACCGATGTAAAAAATTCTACAGGTTGGGTTTTTACGTCTGTTATCAGATAACTGATGTCAAAAATGCCTCAGCTGCCGTTTTTTACGTCGTTTATGAAATAACCGACGTAAAAAAGTCATTAGATACCTCATTTTTTACGTCGGTTATAAAATAACTGATGTAAAGAATTTAATCTCATTATTTTTTAGGTCGGTTATTTTATAACCGACGTAAAAAATTACATATCACAGATTTTCACGTCAGTTATATATAACCAACGTAAAAAATGGTGATGTTAAAAACGTTTTCTGCACTAGTGAGAGTTGTCCAAAAAATTGATATTCATAGTGAAGGTAGGTGGACTTCTATGGGTATCACTACCATAGTCGTGTAAACCAATGAATATGATGTTTCTTTGGTTTTAGTATGAATAGTGGTATTAAAGGCCCCTAAAGCATGGAGGATATTATCCATATAGGATTTCTTATCTTCATTCACCATATTCTGGATTATATTTGATAGAGTATTATTAGAGGCCTATATCTATCCATTTTCCAGTGAATGATACCAGGATGAGTGATTGGACTTGATGTTATACTCTTGATATAGTTTCTGAAACTCTATAGAAAAAATTTTGTTGTGTTATGTTAGTATCATGTGAGGTACTCCGAAGTTAGTAGTGATATGGGACTTTACAAAGTTGATGATGTTCATTGTCTCAACTTCTTTGTGGATTATTACCTCAACCCTTTTGGAGAAGAAGTCAATATCGATAAGTATATAATTAAACTTCTTAAATATTTATAGGGGATACAACCCCACAAAATCAATTCCCCATATGAAATATAGAATGGAATATTTTTGTTTTTTATAAATATTTATCCTGATTTGGTAGTCCAATCCACACCCCAATATTTATTAAGAGAAAGAAAGTTACAAAGAGAGTGCACGTGGTGCAATATACTTGCACTAGCAAAGCATTTAGTTGTATGTAGTGATTCCAGGGGTTTATGGATGAATTATTGTTGGATATTCCATGAATTTAATATCTTGGCGAATTCCACACTATCTTATATCTTGGTTTTCCAACAGTAACCTAGCCTCTTGATTTTGTGGGAGAGCCTGGTCCCAGACTAATTGTCATCATAAGATATTTCATGGACTTCTTACATGATGGTGTAGATTTATACTTCTTTTATTTATATGAAGATTATTCCATCAAATTCATTCTTTTGGGGGAATTTCTACCCATTTTTACCATCCTATAGGGTAAATTTCAATGCTTGTCGTTGAATTTGTTCCCTCATATCTTGATCTATCGAGAGAGTAAAATTTTAAAGAGAATTGATTATAGGATCTATCAATCTAGGAGTGGATGAGGATTCATCATGATATGAGTTAGTTTTTACCTAGTTTATTTCTTTAATATCATAGAAAATAATTGATGAGACCATTCTATGGTGTGTGATACAGAATATTGGCCCCTCTTGTTCAAGTTCGGCCAAGAACGTGGCTATATTTTCCAATGCATCAATGTAAGAATTTTTTTGATTGGGGAACATGATGCAATGTTGGATCAAAAGGTGAATCTTCTATTAGTCCCCTTACATAGCTAGTGATATGGTAAAATTATTTCTTTTTTATATAATATTCACCATTATTTTTCTTTATCACTAGTTCTGAATCCCGTTTTATATTTAGTTAGGGTATCTGAAGTTGTAGTTATAGTTCTAAGCTAGCAATGAGGGCCTGGTATTATTCCTCATTATTCATATATCCATTGGATAATGAGAAAGAGTAGGGAAAATTTTATTTTTTTGGATAAATAAAAACAACCCCTAAGTCAACCCGATTAACCATTGGGTTATCCCGTCTCTTACCGGTTGGACGTTGGGAGGTTCCACCAAAATACATCTCATTTTTCTGGGGAAATTAATGGTCATAGAGGAACTCTTAATTTGGAAGATTGGTTCCCAGTGTTGTACGTTATAAAAAGGGGTGTTCCAAAAAGAAAATAACCATGGATTTCCCTTTCAAACAATTTTGTGATTAAAACTGAATTTAGTATTTTTTGCAGAATGATTTCCCCTTAGGCTATTTACCCAGTTAGCATTTGATGGTGAAGAAAGTAATTCCTTAGCTATTTCACAGAAAATATGAGTGAAATTTAGTTCTTATCAACATCAAAGTATGAGTTCTTGATACCTATCATAGTTCGGCTGAGGTATTAGATACTATTCTCACTCCATGCATCATTCTTCTATGTGAGGATGGATTCTGGTGAGTGTTCCATGGTGGACACATGTAAGATGAGTGGTCGTCCTTCCACTGGTGGCATTGGGATCTATGGGTGTAGTAGGTACTAATTGAGACTCTTGATGGATTATTGGTAGTCATCATCCATTTGATAGTTTATTCCCTTCTTCATCATGTTGGTGAAAGGGAGATATTTTCTTGCCAACTTGGCTAGGAAAAGATGATTATAGGGGAGGTTCCCATGGAGACCCCTCAGTTCAATGATATATTAGGGACTGAAATTTCTATAATAGAACTAGTCCTTTATTTTTCAACCTCGATGATGGGGTGTCATACCAAAAATTCAAGGAACTTCCCTTGTTTTACCTATAACGTTCTGTTTAATGGATTCATCTTTAGGCTATGTTATTGTAGCTTGTCAATGACTTTTTGATGATCCATGAAGTGGTCAAATTTCTATTAGGATTTGACCACTAGGCCATCGACGTAAAATTAATTTATCCATCTCAATAAGGGATTAAATATATGATTCATGGAATTTTGGTATGTAGTGGTAGTATTATTTAACTAGAAGTCCATTATCTGAAAGAAAAAATCCCCTGAGGTTCCCTAAAGGAAGTTGGATTCTTCTTCTTCAGGGCCCATTTTGACCGGGTTGTACCTTGAGTACCTATCAATGAAGAAGTGGTATTTGAAGCCAAGATTTGAATAGATCAAGAGTTTTTTTATTGGAAATTGGAAGTTTTAATTCTATAAATTTGGACAAATTTCCCTAAAATCAATGCATACCCAAATCTAACCCTTCTTTTTTTTGACAGGGATGATATTAGAAATCCATCTTGAGTATCTCACTTTTGGGAAAAAGTTTTCATCAATGAATTTTTCAAATTCCTCATATATATAGGTTGCATGAGAGGGGTGCACCCTCTCGACCACCTACTTGAAGCCTCAATAGTCATCGGGTAAGCCTAGATGCTGTGTAGCCACATCTAGATTCAGTTCGTCTATTTCTGTAAAATTCCAAGATAAAACAAATCAATGTTTCTTTATAAATGAAATATACATATCTTTCTCCATGAGATGAATGGAAGAACTAATCATTTTAGGATGTAAATTTTCTTTTGTTCCTAGATTTACCTGTCTAAGCTCATCAATGGTGGTGGAGATGCCTTCCTCAAATACGGGAAGGGCATTCCTGAGGTTTCCTTTTTCTTCTAAATCTTAGTTTATGGGGTCATTTTCATACGAAGTGAGAAATATAAGGGAATATCTATCACTATCGAGGTGAGAGAGGCCATGGAAAAATACATTGTCATCCCATACTTCTAGATTCATTTTAGAGAGATGCTGGAGCTGATTTTCTTTTACACTGTTGTTGGGGAATGAAGGGGCTTTGACATCTGGAACCAGGTCTATTGCCTCAACTAGATTTATGGGGACCACATAGTCTCTATCGATTATACTCTAGGGATTTTCATGGGAGGCCCCGAATCCATTGGGGGATGCAACCTATAATTCATAAAACACCATTTTCTGTTTTCCTTCCCTTTTATAGAAATGTTCCTAAGCATTTGTGGATTCAAAATATTTAAAGGGGTCACTGTCACCATGTAGTATGTCAACCTTTACATCGATTGGGTATTTCAAACACTAATAGAATATTGAGGGTACATCCATTATCTATATATCTAGGGTCTTCCGAGTAGGGTCATTGTATGTGGTTTCTTGCAGGATAAACATAAACCCCACATCATATGTGAGATCTCTAAAGTGATATTTGATCTTGATCATCCTGTGAGGTCTTTGATCACCCTTATCGTACCCTTGAATGGAAATATTTGTTGCATAAAAATAACTTTCTCTATATCCCAAACATCAAAGGGTTCAAATTAGAATGAGGATGATCCTGGAGACATTTTTATGAGATACCATTAAATATCAACATTAATGAGTCTACCCAAAACATATTGGGGCCCAGCGTTTTCTTGAATGACCTTTTCTAGATCCTTCTCTGTGAATGAGATGGTGATATTTAATTATGATTTCATGGTATCCACTATATTGACCTTGACTATAGAGACTTCTCTCTTAAAATACTTTGGGCTCCATAGGGCTTCAACAAGTGCCTCCCTGAGTTTCATTGAAATTTGGAGTGCATCTAGCATTGAGAGATTAGTTGGGACAACCTCAAGTTATTTCATAATGTATTAATTTTTTGCTAGAGGTCGGTGCTTCCTAGGGTGGGGTTTCTCTATAGTATATGGATAGTGCACTAAGGTATTTGAGGTTGATGGGTTTGTTTCTTGAGAAAATTTCATTTGAGAATCTTCTTCTAGTGGAATAGGTCATGTTGGCCTTCCCTATTTCATGGGAGGATTAGGTAATTTCTCCTCTAATAAGTGGTCATGCAAGACAACTGTGTGTTGATAACCATTAGAGGATTCTTAGAAACCTCCATGTATCTTTTAGTAATACTTGAGGACTTCTTCATGATTTTTTGTTGCAAATACGTCCTTTTGGGGATGTGAACAGAATATTGGGTCCATCCATGCCCATGTTGTCCCATGTGTCCTTGGATCAAGCGCATGTAGCCTCCTATTCTCAATTTAGGTGCAGGTAACTCATACTTGGTGACATAATCATCATCAGATAAGGGGTATGCTAAGTTTATCATGTTTTAAGAACTGAAGATGATATCTTTGTCTGATGATGGTTCCGTCTTGTGGGTCAGTTCCCACGTTTTTGATATTGTAGGTAAGAAATATGCATGAGTCAGATCTTGTGTCAGATAAGAATATGACTCTTACTCTTTTGTTTCTTCCTATGTCTAAAGGTCACATACACCCTTGGTAGTCATATCTGATGTTACCTTCCTTGGTGGAGGAACTATTTCACATCTTCAAAGATGTTGTCTTAGGGTGGAATGACCTAGGTCAAATTTTTATGGTGTAATATAGTTCTTGAACTTCTGTCCACACCGAGCCAAAACATTCTACCAATCATCCACTTCTTCTTACAGGGAAACGATTATATAGGAAATGTACGATCCCAAGGTTTTCTAAAAATAAATTTAAATTCATAATACTTTTTTTAAATTAGATATTTATAACTAGCCTTTTAAAAATAACTTTACTACCACAGTGTTTTGAATTTCAAGAAACTGTCATCTACAATTGTGTTCAGTATGTTATTTGGGGTCTGATGAAAGCAACTTGTTTTTTGTGAATAGTTACATACCCTTATGAATATTTAAATGAATATTAATATGACCCTAATTAATTGTAAATTTTATTATTATTTTATTTTCTTATGTCTACGTGATAATTACATCTTGGTTTAATTTTCATTGTGATAAAGAAGTAGTTATAGAATTAGAACTGTTAATTTTTTAATTAAGTATGCTTCTATTTAAAAGTTAAATTAATAATATTTAGAAATTTATTTTTGATAAATGGACTTCATTTTTTAATTCTACATATAAAAAAATGTTTAGGGTAATTTTTTTTCATTTTTCTGAAATTCAAGAATTTTTTATGAATAGTTAAATACGATAAAATACGATAAATGCTAAATACTTGATTTACAGCATCATAGGTGATGCAAGGATTATGTAAGCCCACATGATTCGAAATCACATGAAATTTGTACTATTTGGGGTCACAAGAATTGGGATTATTCAAAGTCTTGAATAAAATATTATAATAATGATTAAAATAATCTAAAATACATCCCCTCCTCCACTATAAATACCACCTTCACTCCCCTCTTCCTACCACACCTCTCAAGCCTTGAGCATTGTCTAAATTCTTCCAACTTTCGTCCCCAATATTCTTTCCCACGTCCTATAGGTACTGGTCTCACCAAAAGACCAAAACAAAAGCCTTTAAGAAGGATCTCAAGGAGAAGAGATCAAGTGGTAAACATCCTCTTTTATTTTCTTTCTTTTCTTTAATTTTATGTTATTCTCTTCCATTCCCTTTGGATTATGATGGGATATTTCATTAAATATCTCCCATTACAGCCCATATTATGTATGAATGATGAGATATCCCCTTCCTCTCATCAAACTATTTTTTTGAAATTTTATGAGACGTCGTTAGGCTGCCGAATTTTCGTGAGAAATTCAGCATGTTTTCTTTTATTTTAAGATTCCTTTCTTTTCATCTTCATTCCTCACCTCATCTTAACCAAGAGGCATGAATGATCCAGAATATTTTATATTATATATTCTTTCATGTTCATGGAAAATTCATAATCATTATTTTTCTCCTCCCCCACTTATTCAAGGAATTAAAATATTGTCCGTGATGTGTCGAATTATCGACATCATGGATGATGTGATTTAAATTTGAATTAATTAATTCAAGTCGGTTCATCAAACCATTTTTATGATTGAAACAGGTTATAATATATGTTTTATGACTCACATATGGTTCTGTAATTCTTTTTTACTCATGGTTCTAATTTATAAGACAAAATGAGGTTGTTTTTATCAAAGAACCACTAAAAGGATCTAAACGAACATCATTAATGTTCTTACCTATAAATCAACCTCATGTAAGAATTAAAAATGATGAATGGAATAATTTATGTTACTGGATATATGTAAATACTAATCCATTCCAATTTTGGAGTTTCAATTCCAATCGACAAGAATTTCCATCATGAACCAATCATGGAAATCATGTTAAGAACTCACCCAAAAACAGTGCAAAGGGAAAAATACTAACAATTAAGGGTGAAATGATGTTATTAAATGATCATATAAGATGTTATAGACTTGAAAATGTTTCTTTAAAATATTAATAACACTATTTTAACCATTATAGATGAAGTTTAAACAAGTTGTAAGTAAGACAAACCCGAGGTAAGGGAATTCTTAACCCGATTTCCATTCTATGGGTTAACCTTCTACTTCATTATTTATGTGCTTCTTAAATTGTTTGTGTGATGGGTTATGTTTATATTATGTTTCATTATGTGTATTTAACGTATATATACACACTCCATCTACTCTATTAAGTCTCTCTTCAATTGTATGATATTTATAAGGGGATTTTCTTTAAAAATCCTCTTTTAAAATTTTGTTTTATGAAATTCCAATGTAATGTTTTTATGGAATTATTCATTTTGTCTGATTATGTTTTGGTTACTGGGAATTATTTATGATGAAGGGTGGGACCTATATTTCCCTCCAATTCATTGGGTATGAGTAAGTTGGAGGTCGACCGTATGGTTACTCCAAGTGTAACTGTGATGGTTACACAAAGTTAGGTAGCAGTGAGGGTTACAAATTTTAAGGTAGCCAAGATGGCTACAAGATTATGTAAGTAATGCCCCAAGATACCTTTATGATTATATTTATGTTCTCATGTTTGTGTGGATCTTTTTAAATCTCATATTACACAAAGTAATTATATATGGGTGAAAAACATGTCTTTTGAAAGTGTTTTCATACGTTATGAGTATTCATGAACTAATGTGATTTTTCATTCTTTTTCATCCCTTACTGAGCCTTTTTGCACATCCCAAGTTTGTAAATGATTTTCAAAGTTTAATGGATGTTTAATAAAAGGAAGTAAGACTTGTTAAAAGTTAAATAATTGTCTAAGAGTCTTGTTTTATGTTTTAATGTTTTATATTTTGAAAAAAATGGAAACTGTTTTTATGGTATCCACTCTGTAATAATGTGTAATGTCATGAATGTACTGTCCTAATTCTCTAAAGCTCTAAACTTGAAAAGATCTTAAATTTAAAAGGAAGTGTTTTCTTGACTAAATTCAAGATTATGTAAGTAATAAGGCCAGGTCCTTATAGTTGGTATCAGATGATGGTTTAGATAACTTTATGGGTTAGGGTGATGTTAATAGAATACCATAAATGATTTTCACTCTATGTTTAATTTATTATAGCATTTAAATATTACCATGTTGCTTCCTCTAAGATATGCTTGTTTAGAATGGTTGTACGCAGAATGAACAGGGATGCTGAAGAGGATAGGCACCGACAGAATGACATCCTTCCTGAACTACATCCCAGAATGGTAGGGATTGGAACTGATCAGTTTGTGATAGTAATGGCTCAGCTAATGCAAGCAATAAATGGTGGTGTAATCCATGCAAGAGAACCAATAGAGGTACCACAATGGAACATGACAGTGGTGGAACATTTTATGATACAACATCCTCCTGCATTCAATGGATCTTCTAACCCAGTTGTAGGTGAAGGATGGATCATATCCCTTGAAAAGATATTTGATGTTATGGGATGTTCAGACAATTAAAAGGTAAGTCTTTCCATTTATCGTTTTGAAGGAGAAGTTGATCAGTGGTGTTCAATGGTAAGGAATATCATGGGTAGAGAGGATTTTGATTCCTTAGAGTGGGATGAATTTAAAAGTCTTTTCCTTAAAAAATATTTTCCAAAGGTGGTACGAATAATAATGGAGAAGCAATTCCTTGAATTGAAACATAAGTAGGAAGATTCAGTGGTTGTGTATGAAGATAACTTCATCCGACTGGAGATGTATTCTCCAAATCTTATTCTGGATCTTGATAGAAAAATCAACCGCTTTTACTCAGGATTGAAGCCAAGGTATTGAAGGGTGTTGGCCTCCTGTGAATTCAAAAGTTATGAGAAACTTGTCTGATGTGCTGAGAGGGTAGAGATGGAGTTTGCTGATGATCATGTGGATTTTGGAAACAAATAGAAGAAGAGGTCCAGTTGGAAAGCAATGGGTAAGAATCAACAAAAGAAATCTGATGGTAAGAAAAATCAATTTCCAGTTTGTGAAAATTTTGGAAAGAAACACCTTGGGGAATGTCATAGAAAAACTGGTAAGTGTTTTAAATGTGGTAAGTTTGGACATATGGCCCGATATTGTAATGAAAATGATCCTAAGACTAATCCTGATAAGAAAACTGTAAATTGTTTTAAATGTGGTGAAATGGGTCATTATGCAAATGTCTTCCCAATGAGAGATCTGAATGATGCAAAGAAGCCAGACTATAAGAAGAAAGGTGTAGTGAGATCCTTTGCGACTACATCAGCAGACGTCAAGCCATCCAATGAAGTTGTATCTGGTACTTTGTTTGTTCATTTAGATTTTTCTAACGTTTTATTTGATACCAGGTCTACACATTACTTCATCTCGGAGAAATTTTTTGGTAAGTTGGAAATATCACCTAAACAAATGAGACCCAAACTTTTTGTTAAAACACCAGGGGAAATATTATAGAAAAGAGTAATTATAAGAATCTTTCTATTATGGTCTGTGGAAAAACTTTACCTGCAAACCTTGTTTTTTTACCCTTAGTCGAGTTTGATGTTATTTTTGGGATGGACTGGCTTTCTGATTATCATGATAAGATTTACTGTAGAGATAAAGAAGTTTTTTTCCAGAAAGAGTTTCAGTTTGTTTACAAGAATGAACCCATACAATTGATAACATATCAGGAAGTTGAAAAACTATAGAAAGATGGAAATGAAAGTTGTCTTTCTCATATTTTTTTAAAAAAAGGGAACTATTCAAATTAATGATGTGCCAGTGGTAAATGAATACCTTGATGTTATTCCTGATGAGTTACCTGGTGTCATACCTGATCGAGAAGTTGAATTTACAATTGACTTAGTTCCTGATGCTAATCTAATTTCAAAACCCCCATATCGTATGGCTCCAATAGAACTTCATGAATTGAAAAACTAGTTTCAGGATTTTCTTGACAAAATCTTCATTCGTCCTAGCACTTCACCATGGGGAGCCCCTGTTTTGTTTGCTAAAAAGAAAGATGGTTCCATGAGACTTTGCATTGATTATAGAGCTTTGAATAACATCACTGTTAAAAACAAGTATCCTTTTCCTCATATCGATGACTTGTTTGATCAGCTCCAGGGAGCTTATTACTTTTCATAGATTGACTTGAGATCGGGATACCATCAGCTAAAGGTGAAAAAGGATGAAATCCCAAAAACAACCTTTTTTACTAGATATGGGCATTATTAATTTGTTGTGATGTCATTCGGATTAACTAATGCACCTGCTATATTCATTAATCTTATGAATAGAGTATTTCATGAGTTCTTGGATAAGTTTGTGGTTGTATTTATTGATGACATTCTGGGTTTTTCTGAAAATAAAGAGGAGCATGAAAAACATCTAAGGGGTTTTTTGAAAACATTAAAATAAAAGAAACTATATGGAAAATTCACAAAGTGTGATTTTTTGTTGTAAAAAATTTCTTTTCTTGGGAAAATTGTAAATAAGGATGGAATAACAGTTGATCCTGCCAAAAAAACTAGTTGATGAAGGGCCAAGACCCACAAATGTTTCAGAGATTCATAGTTTTCTGGGATTAGCAAGTTATTACCGATGGTTTGTTAAGAACTTTTCACGGTTATCTAGCCCGATAACTAAGTTAACACGGAAAGGGGTTAAATTTGTTTAGACAGAGGAATGTGATATTTGTATTCAGGAATTGAAGAAGAGATTGGTGAATGCTCCAGTTTTGGCCTTACCTTCCAAGAATGGTGAGTTTGTCATCTACAGTGATGCTTCTTTGAAGGGACTTGGTTGTGTTTTGATGTAGAATGATTAGGTAATTGCCTATGATTCAAGACAACTTAAACCTTATGAGATAAATTATCCCACACATGATTTGGAATTGGCAGCTGTGGTTTTTGCTTTTAAAAGATGGAGGCATCATCTATACAGAACCAAATGCCAAATATATACTGACCATAAAAGTCTAAAGTATATATTCACTCAGAAGGAATTAAACATGAGTTAGAGAAGATAGCTAGAACTGATAAAGGATTATGACTGCACGATTAATTACCATCCTGGAAAATCAAATAAAGTAGTGGATGCCTTAAGTCAGAAACATCATGCATCATTAACAATTCTATGTTTGGAACATGATCCCGTGATTAATGATTTAATGAATTTTGGATTAGAAGTTATTGGTGTAGGGAATAATTCTGTTTTGTTTTAGGTTTTAGTGCAGTCTTCGTTGTCAGATAGAATTAAGAAAGCACATAAGGAAGACCGTGAGCTACCGAAAAAAGGTAGAATTGGTTAAAATAGGGAAGTTGCCAAAATTTAATCTAGATAAAGATTGTGTTTTAATAATTGGTAAAAGGGTGTGTGTGCCTTGTGATTACCAGTTGAAGAAATAATTGTTGTGTGAAGCTCATAGTTCTACCATGAAATGTTTGACATGCCAACAGGTTAAAGCAGAGTGACAGTTACCAAAGGGGATGCTTCAGCCTTTGTCAGTGCCAGAGTGGAAATGAGAGAATGTATCCATGGACATTGTGGTGGGACTACCAAAGACTTCTTGAGGTAACAATGCGATTTGGGTTATTGTTGATTGGCTAACAAAGTCTGCAAATTTTATTTCTATTCGAGATACAATGAATTTGGATCCGCTTTATCGATTGTACTAAAAGGAGATTATCAGGTTACATGGAGTTCATCTTTCCATTGTATTTAACCAAGATCCCAAGTTCACTTCTAACTTTTGGAAGGGACTTCCGAAGTCATTGGGCATAGAGTTAAATTTCAGTACAACTTTTCATCCTCAATCAGATGGGCAGTCAGAACGAATGATTCAAACTTTGGAGGATATGATTCGAGCTTGTTCAATGGACTATCAGGGAAGTTGGGATTAGCATATTTCCTTAGTTGAGTTTTCTCATAATAACAGTTTTCATTCCATTATTCATATGGAACCTTTTGAGGTCTTGTATGGGAAGCGGTGTCAGACTCTAGCATTTTGGGATGAAGTTGGTGAATGAAAGTTGATGTGGCCAAAATTAGTTGAAGAAGTGGCTGAGAAAGTGAGGATGATCTACCAGAACATGAGGACAGCTCAGAGTAGGAAGAAAAGTTATGTAGATAATAGAAGGAAAGACTTCACTTTCAAGGTAGGTGACCATGTTTTCCTTAAAATCACTCCTTGGAAAAGTGTGATGCATTTCAGTAAGAAACGAAAGCTAAGTCCATGGTTCATCAGTCCTTTTGAAATCTTTGAGAAAGTTGGAACAATTACATACTATGTAGCTTTGCCTCCGATTTTGTTTCAGGTACACAATGTTTTTCATGTTTCTTTGTTGAGGAAGTATGTGCCAGATCCATCACATGTCTTTAGCCCAGAAGCAGTTCAGCTGGAAGAGAACCTTTCTTATGAAGAGAAACCGGTTCAGATTCTTGATTGAAGGGAACATGTATTATGGAATAAGGTAATCCACCAGGTAAGGGCATTGTGGAGGAACCACATGGTTGAATAAGCAACATGGGAGTTTAAAAATTCTATGAGGGAAAAATACCCTCAGTTGTTTAATAAGTAAATAAAATTGTGAGGACGCAATTTCCAGAAGGTGGGGATAATGTAACACCACAAGGTTTTCTAAAAATAAATTGAAATGCATGAAACTTTGTTTAAATTAGATATTTATAACTAGCCTTTAAAAATAACTTTACTACCATAGTGTTTTTAATTTCAAGAAACTATCATCTACAACTTTGTTCAGTATGTTATTGGGGTCCAATGAAACCAACTTGTTTTTTTTGTGAATTTTAACATAACATTATGAATAGTAAAATGAATAGTAATATGACCCTAATGAATAGTAAATATTATTAGTAATTTTTTCTTAATTCTAGAAGATAATAACATTTTGGTTAATTTTTCATTGTGATAAAGAAGTAGTTATAGAATTAGAACTGTTAATTTTTGAATTTAGTATGCTTTTATTTATAAGTTAAATTAATAATATTTAGAAATTTATTTTTGAAAAATGGAATTCATTTTTGAATTTTAAATGTTGAAAAAATATTAGGGTAAATTTTTGGGATTTTTCTAAAATTCAAGAATTTTTTATGAATAGTAAAATACGATGAAATACGATAAATGCTAAATACTTGATTTATTGCATCATAGGTGATGCAAGGATGATGTAAGACCACTTGGTTCAAACTCACATGAAATTTACTATTTGGGGTCACATGAATTGAGATTATTCATAATATTGAGTAAAATATTATAATAATGATTAAAATAATCTAAAATACCTCCCCTCCTCCACTATAAATACTACCTTCACTCTTCTCTTCCTCCCACACCTCTCAAGCCTTGAGCATTGTCTAAATTCTGCCAAATTCCTTCCCAAATCGTCTTCCTCGCATCTTAGAGCTTCTGGTCTCACCAAAAGACCAAAACCAAAGCCATTAAGAAGGATCTCAAGGAGAAGAGATCAAGAGGTAAACATCCTCTTTTATTTTCGTTATTTTCTTTCATTTTATGTTATTCTCTTCCATTCCCATTGGATTGTGATGGGATATTTCATTAAATATCCCCCCTTAATACCCATATTCTGTATTAATGATGAGATATACCATTCCTCTCATCAATCTATTTTTATGAAATTTTAAGATATGTCGTTAGGCTGCCGAATTTTCGTGAGAAATTCATCAAGTATTCTTTTATTTTAAGATTCCTTTATTTTCTTCTTCTTTTCTCACCTCCTCTTAACCAAGAGGAATTAATGATCCATAATCTTGTATATTCTGGATGATCTCATGTTCATGCAAAATTCATCATCATTATTTTTCTCCTCCCCCACTTATTCGAGGAATTAAAATATTGTTTGTGATGTGTCGAATTATCAACATTATGGACGATGTGATTTCAATTTGCATTAATTCGTTAAAGTCTAGTCATCAAACCATTTTTATGATTGAAAAAGGTTATAATATATGTTTTATGACTCAACCATGGTTCTGGGATTCATTTTTACTCATGCTTCTAATTTATAAGAGGAAATGAGGTTGTTTTTATCAAAGAACCACTAAAAGGATCTAAACGAACATCATTAATGTTCTTAATTATTAATCATCCTCTTGTAAGAATTAAAAATAATGAATGGAATAATTTATGTTACTGTATATATGTAAATACTACTGCATTCCAATTCTGAAGTTTCACTTCCAATCAACAAGAATTTCCATCATGAACCAATCATGGAAATCATGTTAAGAACTCACCCAAAACAGTGCAAAGGGAAAAATACTAACAATTAAGGGTGAAATTATGTTATGAAATGATCATATAAGATGTTATAAAAATGAACATGTTTCTTTAAAATATTAATAACACTATTTTAACCAATATACAGGAGGTTTAAACAAGTTGTAAGTAAGACAAACCCGAGGTAAGGGAATTCTTAACCCGATTTCCATTATTTGGGTTAACCTTCTACTTCATTATTTATATGCTTTTTAAATTGTTTGTGTGATGGGTTCTGCTTATATTATGTTTCATTATGTGTATTTGAAGTATATATACATACTCCATCCACTCTATTTATTCTTTCTTCAATTGTATGATATTTATTAGGGGCTTTTTTTAAAAAAATCCTCTTTTAAAATTTGGTTTTACGAAATTCCAAAGTAATGTTTTTATGGTATTATTCATGTTTTATGATTATGTTTTGGTTCTTGGGAATTATTTATGATTAATTTTGGGACCTATATTTTAATCCAATTCATTGGGAAGGAGTAAGTTGGAGGTCGGTCATACGGTTACTCCAAGTGTAACTACGATGGTTACACAAAGTAAGGTAGCCGTGAGGGTTACAGATTTTAAGGTAGCCAAGATGGTTACAAGATTATGTAAGTAATGCGACAAGATACCTTTATGATTATATTTAGGTTCTTGTGTTTGTGTGGATCTTTTTTAAATCTCATGTTACATGAAGTAAGTATATATGGGTGAAAATCATGTCTTCTGAAAGTGTTTTCATACTTTATGAGTATTCATGAACTAATGTGATTTATCGTTCTTTTCCATCTCTTACCGAGCCTTTGTGCTCATCCCAAGTTTGTAAATTAATTTTTACAGGTTAATTTATGTGTAATACAAAGAAAGAAGACACGTTAGATGTTGAAGAATTGTCAAGGAGTCTTGTTTTAACTTTTAATGTTTTATATTTTGAAAAAATGGAAACCATTTTTATGGTGTCCACTCTGTAATAATGTGTAATGTCATGAATGTGTTGTCCTAATTCTCAAAATCTCTAAACTTGAAAATTTATTCAATGTAAAAGTAAGTGTTTTCTTGAATAAATTCAAGATTATGTATGTAATAAGGCCGTGTCCTTGTAGGAAACCTTATCCAAGGAGTTATCTAATAGTACATGTCCATAATTGACCACACCTTGAAGGATATCTTTAAATATAAAGAAAACCTATATTTAATGACCTAGACTTATATAGAAAGGGAAGTAGTTGGGATGGTTAGTGAGGTTGATCTCATTAGACTTTTAGGGCTATGATATCTTGATCAGGTTATTATCCATGGCAATAAGGAAATTACCAGGTCTTGTTCATCTAGAAAGGAGTAGGATTTATTCATTTATTCCTTAAATCTGTGGTGAAAATGATTTCTATGTGCTTCCATCCATGGTAAAATTTGTGGTTTTTTCAACTCAATAAGGGGTGTTGGGAGGATTATTACCTATCTAGGTTCTTGAATGGGAACTTACACTAGTTTGAGGGTAATAGTGGAATGTTCTACCTTAACGAGTCTTTACCCCTATGCTGAAGTTAGGAGAAAATATTTATCTCAGGTTCACTTATGGGTTTCTTGAAAATGTTGGGTTTTTTTATGAACTCATGGAAACCACTTGGATACTTCTTTGGGATTTGATGTTTATAAATCTCATCCATTATATTTTCAGTATAGAGCTCCAACAATTTCTCTTGAGAGATACAGATGCTGATGGAATATGATAAACCCTTTCATGTGGTTCTGAAGTGAAACCCCCTCTCATTTTTGTGTTTTATTCAGTTCCTCAAGTGGATGATTTTCATTTTACTTATTACGGATATTAATTATTAATGGAATTTAAAATGAAGTTATTACCATACTAGAATAGATCATTCTATAAGGCTTATGTACTAAAAAATATGGACCTACCAGAGTCCGTACAAAACACATTATCTTTTTTTCTTCTTGTTGATCTTGAGGGACCATCATTAACCCACATCAGGATACAAAGTGTGTGAGATATTTTTCAGGGTCCCCCATTCTATCAAAAGAAGATAATGTAGTGTTGATGAAATCGGGTGGAGGTAAAGTGTCATATAACCATTCAGGATATGGCTTCTTCTTAGGTTACATAGGTGTGAACTTCCCTTACACGACTTCCATTCGAGTAGCCAGGGACTCAATGGCATTGAGAAATTATAAAGGTACATATGTTTGATCTGCCTCTCATTAATAGGTAGAAGTTGGGGCTCAATATCATGTCCCATATTTCTTCTCTTATATATTCACAACATCTACAAAAATTGAGTAATCACCCTATAAAAGTGGATGTTTCCACCACAAAAGAGGGATGTCATGATCATTTTCAACTTCCTCATTTATGTAGACTGGCTTCCAAGATCTGGAGTTGTTCTAATGTTCAAATATCTCTCTTTCACATGGATCAGATATTATAGGAGGATAAATATTCTCCTCATCCTAAAGATGATATCCATCAGAAATATTTACAATTAGTAGTTCCTTGTTGAGTTATCTGAGAGTCTGTATCTCATTCTCATATTATGAAATGAGCTACTCCTTAGAAGGAACCTTAGTTCTACTAGGTGGGGATTTGGATGTATCTACACCTATCACATTATCCTTTATAGTTTTCTTCTAGAGAGGTGGAAACTTGATATTTAGAGGTGGTTGATTTTGGAGCCTTCCCTAATTCTGATTTAATGCTACCTCAGTTGGGGAATCCAAATCACCTTCCTCTTAGGGTAAAATTTATTTTTTGTGTCCCTATGAATTTTTCTCCGAATAAAAAATATCAAATGTGTTGTCGGTGACAAAATTTATAGAGTTATATTAGGAAATGGTTCTTGTACCATTACTTTCAATGCAACAGGATAATTATGCATGGCCTGTATTTGGGTTGTTCCTTGAACCCTTGGCCATAATGGTATTTTTTGTATTTCAAAACTGATGGTGTTTAATTGCGTTCACTATATACTATAACTATCTTGGACTATGAATAATAGCCTTAAGGGAATTTCTGATCATGAATACTGAATGAGCCCCGAATAGAAGTATCTTGCCATGTGCTGGGAGAAACGGATTGAATATTGACCACTGATATTTACCTCCCAACATGGATAAGACCGATTCCCTTTATGATGATGGTGATGATTAAAAATTCTCCAACCATGTGGATTGGGGAATATTTTTTTCCATATTTGGCATTTATATATCCTATTGTTGAGGATCCAATGATCCAAATTGAGGAATTGATGATTCATGGGATGGAAATTGATATATAAATGCACCCATCCCAATGTTATGGGGTTGATCTAGAACTACCATTAATTTCCCCGTGACACTCTCTTGGGATAACAAACCTGGTGATGGAGATTGAGATATAAAATCTACCAGCCCAGTGGATTGTGGTTATTTTTTTGTTTCTACTGATATATCATGAATCCTATTAGTAATTGATGATTCGATATCTGAATGTTGTGATAGATATTCCCCTAGCCTTGTATTTTAGGTCCAATATTAGAAGGATACTATGGAATCTACTGTTTTGTCATGTTTGATGTGATGTAGTTCTTCTAATGTAGAAGTTGGGTGCAGTGGAACTGCACGACTGGAGTCGGTTTATATGGGAGGATGTTGAGTTAATTAAAACCTTTTATTATTTATCTGAAATGTATTTCCATTTCTTTTACGGGCCTAGTTCAAAGACTTTATGGACATCCTATTCATCTATTCGTGATGTTTTGTCGTCATTGAAGTTGAGGAATTTTGTTGTAGTGATGAACTAATCCGAATGTTAACTGGACACCTAATTTTTCAACAGGATATAACATTACAGAATGTTGTATCTAAGGGGTCCTATTATTCCATGCGTTTGGTGAAGTGTAACACTCCATAATTTCCCTATCCTCAAATATAGATGCATGATGTGGCTTCATAGATCAACTGCCTAAGGGTTATGATTTAATGGAAGAATGAATGTTACAGATTTTCAATGTACTTTTATAGTTTTGGATCCCAGGACATGGAGATAGAATCTAGGTATAGCTGGAAAAATAGTATCTTGATGGTTCAAAGGTGGCACTCATATCCTGGATAAGGTAGCTTCCGAGACATCAACCACTGATGATTTTCCCACATTTTTTGACAAAGATAAGGCATTCACTCCTTCTCTAACGCATCTTTGATCTCATAGTTAGAATTAAAAAAGAGGCCAAAACATGGTAGGGATAATGTTTCAAGATAACTCTATCTATATATAGATATACGCTTCCTATTAATTATACTTACACACCTCCATCTGATTAGAGAACAGAAGGTTCAACTTGGGGTACCCAGCTGACTGGATTGGAGTGTTATTCGTATTTGATGGGGGAACTATATGTGGTTTACACTAATGTTTTAAGAACCTCTCTTACAATGGTGATTATGTTTTGAACACCTATCTATATAGAGGTGTTTGGGAAAGGGGATTACTGTTGGAGTTGGTGGTCTAGAACCAACTACTTTGTACTTTATTCATTAAATAAAAGCCTTATAACATCTTGATTGTTCTTCTGCGTGACATGTCATGTGATAATGTCCTAAGGACAGCTATTGCATTAAAGGGTCGTAGCAGATCCCTACTATGATGAGAACCCTGAGGTGCCATAACATTGTTCTTGAATGTATGTTCTATGGCCAGATGATATTATTTGAGGGACACAAATAATACAGGTCATCAGGGGTGAGGACTCATAAAACTTTGAGGCACCTTCTCATGGTGTGCGCCCTTGGTAATATCCAGGAAGATATTATGAGAACGAGACCCGCCAGTAGGAAATCCACATTTCATAGTGTCATTGGATGTTCCTATCTGTGGACGTTTGTATTGGTCCTTAGACTTTAAGATTATTATTAATGGGTATTACAACTTGCGCACTTAGATGTATTGATGAAAACTGTGACGACACACTGTTCGTAGCGAGGTAGGATATGTTGGGTGCGCACGAGTAATACCACATTAATAGATAATGCGAGAAAGGATTTGTCCATTCTGTTCCATAACAGAAGTAGATATCTCAGGCCCTTTGATGGAATTGATACAGCCTAAATAAATCCATGGCCATGGTATGGTATGGCCAAGTTCAATTCTGGGAAGTCAAAGAAAGAATAATCAAGCACATGGGTTGATGGAACTAGCATGCAACCCGCTTGATTGGAGATATCGTGACAAAGGGATTATATTACATGGTAAGCGTTCGTAGGAGGCGACACATCATTACGGCGTTAACTTCTTTCTCTATGGGTGCCTTGGCGTGTTGCTAGACGCTAACCTTGGAATTTAGGCAGGCTCCGCCTAATGCCACTGAGAAAGAGGCCTAGAGGGTCACACACTAAGTGTGTCTATGTTTCTCAGTTAAATATTAATTTAACAAGTTGAATAAAGATTATTCCCGATTGTGGTTTAATAATTATTCAGGGATGTCTGGTCGCATTTATTTCGACACTAGTTATTCGAGAGAATATATTGTGGGCAAAATAATATATATTTATTAGCGAGTAATGCAGTTACATTTATTTAATAAATAAACAGCCATTACTCAAGGTCTAATAAATATGGTGGAGGAAAATAAATAAAACCGAAAAATAAAATTACACGACGTGTATATTTATATATACACGCCGTGTAGTTTTTTTGGGATTCGTGAGAAAATATTGTTTATTTAATTAAATGATATTAAATGTAATATGGTGGACGCATCGAGGTAATTCTTATGAATTAATTAAATTAATTATAACCAACATATGAAGATCCTATCTCAAGGGTTCTGGGACTCTTCTTTTCTTTTTTGTTCTTCGTTCTATTCCGAAGATTCGACATTTTATATCATGACATATCTCGGATTGAACGTCGTTTAACGCTAAAATGAAAGTTGGGAAAACCCACCAACGCGCTTCCGCTACGCCCAGAACCTTCAAGTGGTATCAGAGGGGTCATATCCTTGATTATAATTATTTATGTTTTTTGTTGTTAATTTACGCATTTAATAATTTAGTTATTTCAATTCATTTTTAATCGTTCTGGAAATCTGAATATCAAGATCTGTTCCTCCTCCCTCATTTCTCATTCACCTAACAGAAACGAATTTTTCTTTTAATTTTGATTAAAATAATATAGAGGAACTCATCTGGAGGATCCAAATGTTTCTGGCCGTATAACACCAGAATACACGGCGTGTATTCGGAAGTACACGCCGTGTAGTCTAGGTTCAATGCATTGACCGATCCACCAATTCAGGTCATGTATTGATGTCATTTATGACACTATGTGCTGAACAGAAACAGGTGGCACACGGTCTACGGATTACACGATGTGTGGTCCAACTGAACACGGCGTGTAGTCCCTTCGGGTTCGGGTTGGGCCGTGTACCCCGTACACGGCTTGCCCGGCTGGAAACCGTGTAACGTGGAAACTACACGGCGTGTGTCCAAAAGAACACGCCGTGTACTCCGAAAATTTCTGAAGTGCATTTACATTCCATGTCCCCGGGCGTGTACTTCAGATGGACGGTGAAGAAAAGTACACGCTGTGTAGTCGGAACTACACGCCGTGTACTTACCCAAATTATGCAGATTTATAAAATTTATTATTATATTATACAAACCCTTGAGACGTGTACCATGGTGTAGGCATAAAGTTGAGGCACAACACGTGATAGGTGTTATATATATATGTGTTTAATTTAACATCTGCGTAATAAATGGGAATTCACTGGGTTGCCTCCAAGGTATAAGTTATGTACAAGGATAATTTTAAATGAATTTATTTGTTTAAATTTATGATGGATGAGAATCTCAAGGAAATTCGGAAAATGGATTTAAGATAAAAGGATTGATTAATTAAAGATAATTAATTAATTCGAGCGTGATTTATCTTAAACAAGAACGATTAAAGAATTGAATGATAGTTTTATTTATGCATAAATATCGTTGCATGTGTGGATGATCATGAGCTAGACCGAGACCTTTGTATGTGAATGGTTTCTTTTAATTTATTTATTTAAAATAAATTTGATGACCTGTGAGCCATCTCCTCATTAATATGTAGGGCCTGCGTGCCCAAGTATTCTTTTATGTAAAAACCCCTTTTTACCCCTCACCTGCGTGTGAGATAAATGCATATGTAATGGATGGAGCTCCCATGCTAGTGGAGGCGGCTCAAGTCAGGAGCCGACGTGAAACCAATCCAAGGAGATACAAAGGTGGACAGGTGGAAAGCTGTAAACACAAACCCGCAAGGTTCAAAGTGTTTCTCCCCTAGGTCTTGGGTTAGTTTATCAACCGCTAGATAAACTAACCAATAGAACAAGCTCATGATCATACCATTTATTTTATTTTTGTCAGTTGCATGGTTTATTTATTGTGGGTGTGTTGTCACGATCACACAATTAATGAATATAACAAGCACGCAAGATAGAACTAAAATAAGACCGGTTTATACGTAAATATTATATTAGACATGGTTAATCACATAAGTATATCCCACTTAATATTAACAAGCATGTAATCAAAGATAATAAAATGGAAATTTACGTATAAGGATAAAATCCCTCAAAATAAATATTAAGTCGGCATAGCCTTCCATAATCTTGGTTAGAATCGAACCATAGTTCAAGGTGCTTGACCAACCCTAGTTGGGGTGCTTTCAATTATCGGGGAATTCTAATTCAATGTTTTGGGTTGACTTGACTTGGTTCACATCAAGGGTTGACTGCCACATCCGGACTTGGTGTGACAAAGAGGCAAAGGTTGAGGAAATCCAAAAAGGATTTCAGGATTGGGTAGTCCACTCAGCGGATCATGGAGCTGCGAGTTAATGCAGTTGGCATTTGGAATGCCTACCTAAAACCCTTCAAGTTGCTTGACCAACCCTAGTTGGGGAAATGCGAAGGGAAATATAGATCCCTGACACTAGAATATTCACGTAACAGAATATTTCGAAGTCAATGGTGAGGGCTATTGGATGCCACAGATGTCCAGTGTTTCATACTATCAGCCATGTCTAATGAGCTCTTGAAGCAACATGAAAACATGGACGCATATAGCATGATGTCTCACCTTAAAGTTCTCTAATAAGAGAAGGCGAGACAGGATAGGTATGGGATCTCCAATTCTTTTTTTACCATGAAGCTTGGAGAGTCTACGCCATATGGGCCTCATGTAGTCAAGCTTATTGGCTACATTGAACGCCTGGACATCTTAGTGATTAAATTCCCGGATGAGTTGCGTACAGATCTCATCCTATCATCACTGCCCAAAACCTTCTCTAGCTTCTTTGTCAACTATAACCTGAGCGACAATGAGAAGAGTCTATCGGAGCTTCTGACCTTGATTCTCCTGGAAGATAAGGACATGGGGCGTGACAAACCCGCGGTCCTTATGGTGAACAAGAAAAAGGAAGGACAAGGCAAAGGGGCCAAAGACTTATAAACGGTCTGAAGCCCCCGAGCACCGTCCCTCCAAGAAGGGGAAGATCCAGAGGTAGGGCAAGGAACGGGAGGCAGTGTGTTTTGCATGTGGCAAGCAGGGGCCACTAGAAGAGGAACTACACCCAGAAGCGTGGGGACGCTAAAGGTGTGTTTGTTATCGAGTGCAATCTTTCTATTTCTACACATTGGGTATTAGAAATAGCTTGTGGGGATCACATCTGTATTCAAATGCATTAACCAAGTAGATTTAGAAAGATTTCCAGAGGAGAGGTGGATCATCAATCTGCCAATAGCGCAAGGCTGGCTGCGTTGGCTATTGGGGATTACCACCTCTCATTGCCGACTGGGATTATTTTGGTTTTACATAACAGTTATTATGTGCCTAGTGTTACCAAGAACATAATTTCGGTATCCTGTTTGGATATGGATGGATTTGTTTTCAAATTTGGAAATAAGGGTTGTCTCTTTTATAAGAACAACGTATGTTATGGTATGGCACATTTAAATAATGGTTTGTACGTATTGAATTATGAAAACCAAGTGTTGTAAATCGATAACGAAACAAACTCACATGACTCATACATCACCCAGTTATGGCATCACCGCCTTGGTCATGTGAACGAGAAGCATTTGACAAAGCCCATCCAAGATGGCTATTTAGACTCTACTATGCTAAAACCACTTGAAATATGTCACGCTTGTTTACAAGGAAAAATGACCAAGCCGCCTTTTGGTGGAAAAGGTGAAAGGGCCACAGAGCTTCTAGGATTGGTGCACATGGATGTGTGTGGACCATTTCTAGTAGAAGCTAGAGGTGTATATTCTTACTTCATTACTTTTACTAATGATTTGAATAGATATGGATATGTCTACTTAATGAGGTATAAGTCAGAGTCCTTAGAGAAATTTAAGGAATTCAAGAATGAAGTAGAGAATCATATTGGTAAGAAGATGAAGAAGCTTCGATCGGATCGAGGTGGAGAATATCTGAAACAAGAGTTCATCGATCTTCTACGGGAGTCTGGGATTCTATCTCAGCTCACTCCTCCTTATACACCACAGTGGAATGGTGTTAGTGAAAGGAGGAATCTCACCTTGTTGGACATGGTGAGGTCGATGATGATTCATGCGGATCTTCCATTATCCTTTTGGGGATATGCATTACAAACTGCAGTATACACATTAAACCGAGTACCAACTAAGGCGGAAAATAGAATTCCATTCGAATTATGGAATGGATGGAAACCCACTTTGTCGCACACACGTGTATGGGGATGCGAGGCATTTGTTAGGGCCTTCTCAGTCAACAAACTAGCACCCCGGGGCACGAACTATATCTTTATAGGATATCCCAGGGAAACGAAAGGATATTACCTATATAACCCTCAAGACAAGAAAGTGATTGTCGCTAGACCAGCCATCTTTCTTGAGAGGGAGCACATCCTCAAGAAGGATTGTGGGAGCAAGATTGACTTTGACGAAGTTGATGCTCAAGATACACAGGAGTTGGTATAGGAACAAGTTCCACAGGTCCCCGTGGAAGAGGTTCCAGAAACACTAGTACTGTGTTGGAGCTCAAGAGAGGTAAGGGAACCAGAGAGATATGGTTTCCCACTCACTGAGGATGGTGAATCATTATTGTTGGACAATGATGAACCTCTCTCCTACAAGGAAGTAGTAGAAAGCTCAGAAGCTGCAAGATGGATAGAAGCTATGAATTTTGAGATGGATTCCATGTATCAGAACAAAGTATGGGTTCTGGTCGATGAGCCAGTTGATGTAAAGCCTGTTGGATGCAAATGGGTATTCAAAAGAAAGCTGGACATGGAAGGTTAAGTTAACACCTATAAAGCAAGGCCAGTGGCTAAAGGATTCAGACATCATCAAGGAATTGACTATGATGAAACCTTCTCGCCAGTTTCCATGTTTAAATCCATAAGAATCATACTTGCCATAGCAGCTTACCATGACTATGAGATTTGGAAGATGGATGTCAAAACAGCATTCCTCAATGGGAACCTTCAGGAAGATGTCTATATGACACAACCTGAAGGGTTTGTGACACCAGGTGAAGCCAAACGGGTTTGCAAGTTGCAGAAATCCATTTATGGATTGAAGCAAGAATCCAAGTCATGGAACATTCGATTTGTTGAAGCCATAAAAGAATTTGGTTTCATTAAGAACGAATGTGAGCCATGTGTTTATAAGCGGTTTAATGGAAATGCGATCGTCATCCTAGTGGTATATGTTGATGACATATTGCTTATTGGAAACGACGTACCAGCCTTATAGTCAGTTAAGGACTGGTTGAACAAGTGTTTCTCCATGAAGGACTTAGGGGAAGCAGCCTACATTCTAGGGATCAAGATCATTCATGAAAGATCCAAGAGGATTCTTAGACTAAGTCAGGGTACATACATTGACCAGATACTAAAGATATTTAGTATGGAAAAATCCAAGAGGGGATTGGTTCCAGTGTCACATGGCTTACATCTTTATAAGAAAATGTGTCCCCAGACACAACAGGAGAAAGACAGGATGAGGAAGATCCCATATGCTTCGGATATAGGATCCATCATGTATGCCATGTTATGTACCAGGCTTGATGTTGCCTATGCACTGAGCATGGTAGGCAGATATCAAGCAGATCCAGGAGAACAGCATTGCACTGCTGTTAAGACTATCCTTAAGTATCTGAGAAGAACTAAGGATATGTTCCTGGTGTATGGAGGAGACGAGGAGCTTGTCATCAGAGGGTATGCTGATGCTGGTTTTCAAATAGATCAAAATGATCTGAAGTCTCAATCTGGATATGTTTTCTGTCTCAATGGAGTAGCTGTGAGCTGGAAGAGTTCAAAGTAGCCAGTTGTCGCCGATTCTACAGCGGAGTCCGAGTATATAGCGGCTTCTGATGCAGCCAAAGAAGCCGTCTGGATTCAGAACTTTGTCCAGGAGCATGATGTGGTGCCTAGCAGTAAAGATCCCATTACATTGTATTGTGATAATACTGTAGTGGTGGCTCTTGAAAAATAACCAAGGTCACATCAACAGACAAAGCGCATACTCCGAAAGTATCGCCTCTTGAGGGATTTATATAAAAGGGGTGAAGTTGCAGTGAGCAGAGTGTCCGCGGAAGAGAACGTGGCGGACCCCATGACTAAAGTCATATCTCAGCAGAAGCATGAATATCATGTGAGAGCTAGCGGGTTAAAGGTTGTTAGTAGTTGGCTCTAGTCCAAGTGGGAGTCTGTTGGAGTTGGTGGTCTAGAACCAAATACTTTGTACTTTATTCATTAAATAAAAGCCTTATCACATCTTGATTATTCTTCTACGTGACATGTCATGTGATAATGTCCTAAGGATAGTTGTTGCATTAAAGGGTTGTAGCAGATCCCTGCTATGATGAGAACACGGAAGTTCCATAACACTAATCTTGAATGTATGTTCTATGGACGGATGATATTATTTGAGGGACACAAATAATACAGGTCGTTAGGGGTGAGGACTCATAAAACTTTGAGTCACCTTCTCATGGTGTGCGCCCTTGGTAATATCCAGGAGGATATTATGATAACGAGACCCGCCAGTAGGAAATCCACATTTCATAGTGTCATTGGATGTTCCTATCTGCGGACGTGTGTATTGGTCCTTAGACTTTAAGATTATTATTAATGGGTATTACAACTCGCGCACTTAGATGTATTGATGAAAACTGTGACGACACACTGTTCGTAGCGAGGTAGGATACATTGGGTGTGTCCCGAGTAATACCACATTAATAGATAATGAGAGAAAGGATTTGTCCATTCCGTTCCATAACGGAAGTAGATATCTCGGGCCCCTTGATGGAATTGATATAGCCTAAATAAATCCATGGCCACGGTAAGTTATGGGCAAGTTCAATTCCGGGAAGTCAAAGAAAGAATAATCAAGCACATGGGTTGATGGCACTGGCATACAACCCGCTTGATTGGAGATATCGAGACAAAGGGATTATATTACACGGTAAGCGTTCGTAGGAGGTGACACGTCATTACAGCGTCAAATTCTTTCTTTATGGGTGCCTTGGCATGTTGTTAGACGCTAACCTTGGACTTTAGGCGGGCTCCGCCAAATGCCACTAAGAAAGAGGCCTAGAGGGTCACACACTAAGTGTGTCTATTTATCTCAGTTATGTATTAATTTAACAAGTTGAATAAAGATTATTCCCGATTGTGGTTTAATAATTATTCAAGGATGTCTGGTCTAATTTATTTCGACACTAGTTATTCGAGAGAATATATTGTGGGCGAAATAATATATATTTATTAGCGAGTAATGCAGTTACATTTATTTAATAAATAAATAGCCATTACTCAAGGTCTAATAAATATAGTGGAGGAAAATAAATAAAACTGAAAAATAAAAGTACACGCCGTGTATATTTATATGTACACGCCGTGTATATTTATATATACACGTCGTGTAGTTTTTTTTGGATTCATGAGAAAATATTGTTTATTTAATTAAATGATATTAAATGTAATATTTTGGATGAATGTCAAGTAATAATGTTGGTCAACCATCATTGTTAAGACATGGGGTATTACTAATAATTAAATGAAATGATTAAATGCCTATGAGCAATTAAGTTATTTTATTATTCTAGGTATTATAAATCCTATTTACATTATTCGCAAAAAGGTTAGCCATTTTTGGTTGTGCACAAAGGATTGGAAATACTCTCAAGCCAAGAGGGAATTCCCTTTCCACCAAGAATGCTTTCAAGTTACGAAAGAAAGATCCTCCACCGGATCAAGGCGATCGAAGACGGACATCGCAAGCGAAGGATCTTCCGCGCTAGCACCCGGAGTTCCCTTCGGTGACGTCCAGAGATACGTGGCACATGTGTGGATTACCGATAGAGGAATCATACACTTGGATTCTCCGATGCGACGACGGATCATAGGATCGTGACTGGAGACACCAACGAATAATGAATTCCATCGAGGTAATTCTTATGAATTAATTAAATTAATTATAACCAACATATGAAGATCCTATCTCAAGGGTTTCGGGACTCTTCTTTTCTTTTTCATTCTTCATTCTATTCCAAAAATCCGGCGTTTTATATCGTGACAGATCTTGGATTGAACGTCGTTTAACGCTAAAATTAAAGTTGGGAAAACCCCCCAACACGCTTCCGTTGCGCCCGGAACCTTCAATTACTTCCTTTTCCCTATGAGATATCACCATGGGGAGGTTGACCACAATGGATGTTAGGAGTAGAGTCCCTATTATTCATATACACACTACCATTAAGAGGACCATCACAGTAATGATCATATTATGCCTTTTTTGAAGAGCCTAACGACCATTGGGGTGTTGATAATGCATCTCAATTGACCTCAAGGACACTAGAATTGAGAAAATTAGGAAAATGAACCTCATTTTGCATCGTGGATAGAATATTCTAACCTTCCTATTGGGTTTTTTAGTGATATGAGTCTATTATATGACGGCTTCCAAAATATATTGATATCTATCTGGTGTTGTGGGAATATGAGCCCACTCTTGAGAAGCTGCTAGAGTAAGCCAATGAACTTCTTCATTATTAGTAGGAATATGAGCATTGCCTAAGGCATGTGCCACTCACACATGATGACTCTTAGTCAAAATTGGGATATGATCCTAATCCTAATACTTTGGAATATGCCACTGGTCTTTCTTGAAAGGGATATGATTATAACTTAAAGCATGTGCTGGTCTAACTTGGTGAGCCCCAAATGTAGCAGGAATATAATCCTTGTATAAATATTAATTCCCCATATGAATATGTCGATGGAAATACAGAATGTGATAAGGGATATAGAACTCCTTATATATAGTCTTGGATAGATATTGATGTATTCGTTCATCAGAGAAATTATTAATATGCTTCTAGATTCTGTGATATACTGGAATAAGCTAAGAAGATTCACTGAAAAAAACATGACCCTATCCCAAGGAATGTTCCACTCTCACATGTTGATTCACATATATAATGGGGATATAATACTAATCATGGGCCTTTGGTGTATGTCTCTGGTCTTCTTTTACTAGAATATGTTCATATCCCAAGGCATGTATATAACAAACTTGCTCTTTATTACACACTTAAACATGATTTATTACCTAAAATTGAACTTATGATAACATTGAGGATTGATAGGTATAGTGTCATGGGAAATTAGGAACATTAAATAACTACTTAGAACATAATACCCAACATCTTTATTGAAAACCTCTTTTACATGACCACAACATTCCTTCATACTTAACATTGTATAGGATAACCTAAGGGTATGCATAAGAAAAGGGTCACCTGTAAAGCCCATTAATGGAGTAAACAAGTAATAAAAATATGAATATAGTACATGTTAGGAAATAGGAATATCAATGAATCACGAGAGAAACATGAACATAAATTCATGATATTTCCTGATTATCATAACATGGAAATGTGGAAACAACATTTAACATGATATTAGACTGAGCCAAGGATCATTGCACATGGAGCATGAGAAAATCGTCATTGTACTTGAATTAGAATTATTAAACCCTAATTTCACTTAAATTAGTATTAGTAAACCCTTATTGCAAATTTCGTACCATGATACTATTCTTTACACAGTGTATTGAAGCACTATTAGGGAGCACCCTTTTTAATCATTTCATTTCATGCATAAGTGCACCACATGGATCATACAACATATAATCATTCAACATCATCATTTATTACATGATAAAGGAATTTTTAAAACATACATGGAACTATATAATCAATAAGTAAATGTGTGTAAATTTTAATACCCTTGATAGATAAATGGTAATGGTATTCACTACACAATGACTTTGGCTTGGAAAATACAGCGTAAATTCGGCAGCACAACGACCTAACATAAGAATTCATAAAAATGGTTGATGAGTGATAAAGGGTTATCTCATCATATTTACATGAAAAGGTAAGTAAGGGGGTAATATAGATACATGTCCCAACCTATGTAAGGGAATTTATATGCATAATATAAAATAATTTCTTGAATGTAAATGTGGAGAGAGAAATACCTTACAGAATTTCATTATGGTAACAGGTGTACTTGGGAGGAATTACTGAGAGATAAAGGTGTCTATCATAATTAAAAAATAAGGAGTGTGTTATAGGGGAGGTTTTAAATCATACCCCAATATTTTTAATTGAAAAAAACTGCATAACAACATAAATAAATTTGGAAAAAAATGAGAAAGGAATAAATCCCTTACCTGGAAGTGTGATCCCAAAGGCTTGGGAGAGGATTGAGAGGGGATTATTTTGAGCTTGGGGTGCCTTTGGAGGATTCTAGAGACAGGAGTTCAAGGTTAGGTTGAGCTCCAAATGGTTTTAATGAATATGAATGGGAGATTGAGTGGGTTTATATAGGAAAGGATAGGGAATTCATTATTATTTAGGTTTTGGACACCACATATTAAACTAATCAAAACCACAAACAATTCCATGGTTTCTTCCAATAGATTTTTCCAAAGTTGAGTGAAAACCATTATTTTATAAGGCCAATGGCAGAGCCTATTAAAATATTAGTCTTGATTATGTGGAGGTGAGTCACACTCTCATGAAAATCATTCTAAAATGTTATAATGTTTAATAAGTCTTGGAGGGTCCACTATAGCTTTTTAAAATAAATAAAACAAACAAAAAATTACATTATTTTAAATTTAAAACATATTTTGGCCAAAAATCCCATTT
This sequence comes from Viscum album, assembly GCA_963277665.1. Taxonomy (NCBI): domain Eukaryota; kingdom Viridiplantae; phylum Streptophyta; class Magnoliopsida; order Santalales; family Viscaceae; genus Viscum; species Viscum album. The sequence continues at coordinate 184,728,333 of OY728129.1, forward strand.
ACTGTATTTTATTACATCACTATTGGGTTATTATGATGTCATAAAAGACATTATATATTTAAACGCTATTTAATTTTTATCCAAAAATTCGACTCTCTCAAAAAGTTATGAAAAATTCACCGTTGGATAATTTCGACATCCTGATTCCCAAAATAATATTCAATTTATATAAATAATTTTTTAAATATGTGAATTTTTAATTTTAAAATAAAAATCGACATTTATCAAAAACTCATGGGATTTGACAAAAACAGATTTGAAACCTTAATAAAAATTAAAATTGTATTCATAAAATTTATATGATCATTTATATTTAATAAAAATTAATTTAGTAATAATATTTTAATAAAATATTTTTTTAATTCAAAAATCCATTACTTCATCAATGTAGATTTCTTAATTTAATATTAACTAAATATACTATTTGTGCTTTAAAAACTATTTACAATTTAACAATAATAAAATAAATGTATATTATTTATTCTAAACAAAAATAATGCACATAATCAGAGTGTTGGGGTCTTGTTACACAACCATTTATAACTCCCACATATGACTTAAGGGTAAGGTGTGCAATAGTGACAGACTCTTGGGGTGGCTCGGATAACATCGTTTTGGTGGTAAAATCTACCAACTTCCACTTCTCCTATAGGTGGTTCTGTTGAAGCCTAACATGTTAAATCATGGCTTGTCCTTGGTCATGATCAAATCCTAGTGACTCCACCTCCTTTCTGAGCTCTGACAAATGGGATTTTTATGGAGCAATTATACTGGATGAGGTCATCACTTCCTTTGTGTGAGTAAATTGGATTTGTGAAATCCTTATATTTATACTAATCATGTGATCACTGTTCAATGGATTTAGTAGCAACATTAACAATTCATAATGGTATTTTAAAATCCAAAAACATAAAACCAAATAAGTTCATATGTTTTATATCACTATTTTACGTAATAATACAATTAATAAAATCCAGAGAAATTTTCATTAGTAAAAGTTTGGGTCATTACAATCATCCCCCCTTAAGAAATTTTTCTCAGGAAATTTCCTTTTCCCACACTAAAACAGATGAGGGTAACTTTTCTTCATTACACCCTATGATTCCCACTTTTCTTCTTCAAACTTGTGGTTTCTCCACAACACCTTAATGAGGGGCATTATCTTATTTCATTGAAATTTTTCTCTATGATATAAGATCTTCACTAGCTTCTCTTTATATGAGAGGTCATTCTACAATGGTACCACCTATGGATTGAGTACATGTGATGGGTCATGTATTTACTTCCTCAATAGTGATACATGAAAAACATCATGTACTTGAGATAGGTTTGATGGGAGTGTTAGTATATAGGCCACTACTCCAATGTGATCAAGGTCTCAAAAGGGTCGATGGTCCTTGGAATACGTTTTCCCTTCTTCCCAAATCTCATAACTCTCTTCCATAACAATATGCAGAGAAATACCATGTCTCCAACATCAAACTATACATCTCATCTATGATTATCAACATAACTGTTTTGTTGGCTCTGAGAAGCATTAATGTGCTACTGGATGGTCTAAACCTTCTCCACCATTTCTTCAACCATTTCTAGACATAGGATTTTCACTCCCCAACTTCATCCCAACAAGTCTGTGTTCTTCATCTCTTCCCATAAAGAGATTTATAATGATCCATTTGAAAGATTGAGTGGAAACTATTATTGTAAAAGAACTCAACCAGAGGAATATGTTGATCACATCCTCCTTTGAAATCCATTGAGCATTCTCTAAACATGTCCTCAATTGTTTGGATAGTCCTCTTAGATTGGACATTGGTTTAATGATGATAAGTCATACTAAAGGTCAGCTCAGTATTCAGATCATGTTGAATACTCTTCCAAAACATAGAGTTGAATCTTGAATCTCGATCGGATATAATAAATAGTGGTACTCCATGCATCCTTACCACTTATCTGAAATATATATTCATGGTAGTTGATCCAATGATAAATCCTCTCGAATTGCAATGAAGTGTTCAGTCTTTTTAAGATGATCCACAACAACCAAGATATTATTGTTTCCTTTGGGTGTCTTCAGAATATTAGTGACAATGTCCAAGGTGATGTTCTCCAATTTCTATATTGGTATGGGTAATGGTTACATCATCCCCTTATACTTTTTCCTCTAAGACTTCACATGCTGATATACTAGGCACTTTTATGTATACTCAGCGATCTCATTAATCATGTTATCTTATAAATAATTCCCTCGATGATCTCGATACATATTTGTGTTCCCTAGGTGAATGGAGAAATTAGATCTATGCACATCATCTAAAAGTTCTTTATTTAACTCAGGATTTGATGGAATGCATAGTCATGACCCAAATATCACAATTCCTTCTTCATTAAAATTAATCTCTGTAGATTTAAATTTTCTGATAGTTTCCACTTTATTTTGAATACACACATCATTTTTTTGAGTATCCTCTAAACATTCCAAAAGAGATGGTCGAACTATCATTTGTGAAAGGATTGATGATGTTCCCTTAATTATAATTATCATTTACATCTTTATCAAATCTAAGAATATTGTATCCTTTTCAATTCTCATCAATGATAGAATCGATGGTTCATTTCTTCTTAGAGCATCCCCCATCTTGTTTTCTTTCCCATGGTGGTAATGGATTGTGTAGTCATAGTCTTTGATCGGCTCTAACCATCTGCTTTGGCACATGTTCAACTCTTTCTATGTGAATATATACATGGGGTTTTTGTGATTTGTGTATATTTCACACTTCTCTTCAAAGAGGTAATGTCACCAAATTTTCAAAGAAAATATTACTGTATCCAACTCTAGATCATGTTTTGGATAATTTTTCTCATGAAAATTCAATTTCCTTGAATAATAGGCAATTACATAGTCATTTTTCATTAACACATAGCCCAATCCCTTCTTCGAAGCATCACTAAATACAACAAAAAGTTCTCCACTTGTGGGTAGTGTGAGCACAGGTGCAGTGATAAGCCTCATTTTCAGCTCCTTGAATCTCTATTCGCATTCATCACTCCACGAAAAAATGACTATCTTCTGAGTTATCTTGGTAAGAGGGTGTAAATATTGTGAGAAATTTCTCACAGATCGGCGATAATATCTAGCTAACCCAAGGAATCTATGGATATCCATCACCAATGATGGACTTTCCCTCTATTGTAGTTGTCTTGGAGGGATTCACCAATATCCCATTTCTTGTGATGATATGATGCAAGAATGAGACTTCCTTAAACCAGAACTCAAAATTGATGTACCTTTTGTAAATATTATCCTTTCGTAAGGTCTCTAGTATAGTTCTTAGATGCTCCTAATTCTCCCCCTTGGTTTTGGAGTATATTAGAATATTTTTCTGTAAAGAATACCAAAACAAATTTGAGGTAATCTCTAAAGACTCTATTCCTAAAGTCCATGATGATTGTTGGAGCATTAGAGAGTCCTAAAGGCATTACTATGAATTCATATTGCTCGTAGCTTGTATGAAAATCAGTCTTAGGGATATCCTCCTTCTTCACCCTTACTTGGTAATATCTCGAATGCAAATCAACCATAGAGAGGTATTGTGCTCTATGTATTTGATCGAACAAGTCATCAATTCAGGGAAGAGGATACTTGTTCTTTATTGTGATTTTGTTGAGCTCACAATAATCAATGCAAAGGTGCATTGACCCATACTTCTTCTTGATGAACTGGATAGGTGTACCCCATTGTGAACCAATAGGTTATATAAACCCTTTATCTAGATTCTCATGTAGTTGTTTCTTTATCTCCTGAATCTCTAAAACATTTATTCTATACGGATTCTTGGATATTGGCAATACCCTAGGTATAATATCAATCGAGAACTCAAAATCTCTTCTAGGAGGAAGACCAAGAAATTCCTTGGGAAATACTTCAGTGAATTCCCTCACAATAGGAATTTCTTCAGGAATGGTATATTCCATAGAACAAATCATTTGAAAAAGATAAGTATTCTTTTAGGGTAGTAATATCCATGCTTGAGATGATGGTTCAAAAGAAGTTTCATCCTCCTCCTTGAACTTGTATAGAATCAAGGGTAAATTCACCATATGAAGAGTGATTTCCCTCTCCTAGAAATTTATGTTGGCTCTATATAAGGAAATCTAATCCATGCCAAGAATTTCATCAAATTCCACCACAGGGAGTATAACGAGGTTCGCCGGGTAGTTCAATCCATAAATTGTGACTTTGGTGGGGTTATATTCATGGGATGCAATGATTTCCAAATTTTCTGTTCCCACTGAAATATTTACATACATGACTTTTGGTGGTGTTGGGATATTTCTACTAAACTTTTGGGATATAAAAGAAAGCATATAAATAGAATCAAAAAGTACATACACTATTCATGAATGAATAACGATTATACCTATCACCACATCATTGTAGGGGTTTTTTTGGTGGTAGTGATGGAAATAGCTCTCCCTTTCTTCCTTAGAGGTTATTGGTTCCCTCTAAAAATCATTGGCTTAGGGAAATGGTTTGCAATGTGCCTTGGTTCTTTTCATTTGACCAAATGAACAATTCGTTGAGGGTCGAATGGAGTGTTCCTCTCCTCTATCACAGCAACATGTTTTTCTTGTTAGCAGTTAATAACCAGGTTCCCTTCCCTTCCACACCTAAATAATTTCATTATCCCCTTCAGGGAATTTCTAGGGTGCTTATTTCTGCACCTTTGGAAAGTGGGGTGCAATAATTTCATAGCACCATTATATTTATCCATCAGACCAACATAATTAAAGTCCACCTTACACTTCTTATCCCCATGATACCCCTGAGATTCAAAGATCTCTATTTCGACTTTGAGGGAACATCAAACAATTTTCTCATAGCTCTCGAATTCACGGATTTCTAGGGATTTCTATAGGCTAGGTTTTATCCCACCAAATAAGCGGTCAACCTTTCTTTTGGGGGGTAATGACAAAGTCGAAGGAATATCGTGCAATCCTTGTGATGTTTTCCACATATGCTATGATAGATTCATTGTCTTTTTGTTTGGCAGCAAGGAAGTCTCTTTCCATATTAAGTCTAAGGATGTGAGGAAAATATTTATCAAAATAAAAAAATCAAAAATCCTTCCATTCCAACACCTCGGTCACCTCCTCGGGATTTGTATTTTTTGATCAATGTCCAACATTGATCAGCTTCACCCTCCATACGATAAGCATCCAGAAGATTCGTCTCTTGTTCAAAAATTTGAATGATGGATAATATCGTCCCAATGGAGTTGATCCATTGTTCGGTGATTGAGGGATCAGATGATCCATTAAAAGTATGAGGCCTCTATCTCATGAATCTCTTTATTATAGCTTGTAATTTCTTGGGGGGGGGGGGGGGTGGATGTTTCTCTTGAACTATGTTTCTATTCAAAACTTGAGTTAACTGAGAGAGTATCATTAAAATTTTGCGATTCCCGCTCCCATGATATTAGGAATCTCATTAGAACAGTCATCACATTGATCTTCACATCATTTTTTAGCATGATTGATCCTATTACCAACCATTGGCTAGAATAAAAGGAATGTTAGGGGTAACACATAAAGGGGAATCCAAAGAAAAAAAGGTATAACTTATAAGTTACATTTATTTCCTTAACTTATCTATGTTATCCATGATCTAATTCCCAACATATACACTTTGGGGAATTTTTTTAATTCCCTTAATAATAGTTCATACTAAGATTATGAATTTACCAAAGAATATCCCCTGGGATTTTCGTAACCAAGACTACAGTAAGGCCCATTTTCATGCACCAATTCCCATTTGAGTCTAGCTCAATGAGTGTTTTCAGGTTTTACCCCTAGATACGTCTATACCAGATCCACCTCTACCATCTTGTATCCAGATAGAGTAATATTTTATTGATAAACCACTTACTCAATACTCACCAAAATTTATGGATGTTTTTATTATAATTAGTCTTATTCCTAATAATTCCAGTCATGTTTTCTAATCTTAATCCCAAAAATAACTAAACCTCCCTTTGATACCGACTATAACAACCATGATCTTTATTACACACTTAAACATGATTTATTAAATAAACATTCAATTAAGATAACTATGAGGAATGATAGGTCAAGTTTCTTGGGAAAACAAGAACATTAAATAATAACTTAGAATATAAAACCCAACATCTTTATTGAAAACTTCATTTAGATTACCACAACATTCCTTCGTACTTAGCATTGCATGGGATAGCCTGAGGACATGCATAAGAAAAGGGTGGCTATAATTCCAAGTAATGGAGTGAACAAGGCATAAATGAATAATATAGTACAGTTAGTAAATAGGAATTGCAGTGGATCATAAGAGAAACATGAACATAAAGGCATGATATAGCATGATTATCATAACATGGAAATGTGGAAACAACATTTAACATGATATTAGCATGAGCTAAGGCTCATGGCACATGGATCATGAGTAAAACCTCATTGAACATGAATTATAATGAGTAAACCCTCATTACACTTCAATTATCATGAGTAATACCTCATTTCACATAGAGTATCAAGATACTATTCTTTACCCAGTGCATTAGAGCGCTATTAGGGCACACCCTTCCTAATCATTTCATTTCATGCATAAGTGTGCCACATGGATCATACAACATGGAATCATTCAACATCATAATTTATTCCATGATAAAGGAATTTGGATTACAAACATGAAACTATATATTTGATAAGTAAATGTGCATAAAGTTTAATTCCTTTGATAGAGAAATTGGCATGGTATTCACTATACAATGACTTTGGCTTGGAAAATCACGGTGCAAATTCTAGAGCATAACAGCGTGACATAAGAATTCATAAAAATGGTTGATGAGTGATAAATGGGTATCTCATAATATGAAAATAAAATTTATATTAATGGGGTCATTTAGATACATTTTCCAACATATGTAATGTAATTTAGATGCATAACATAAAATAATTTCATGAATGTAAATGAGGAGAGAGAAATCCCTTACTGAATTTCAGCATAGTAACAGGTGTACATGAAAGGAATTAATGAGAGAGAAAGCGGTATCTCATCATTAAAACATAAGTATATTAGTATAGGGGAGGCTATAAATCATACCCCAACATTTTTAATTGAAAATATAAGGGCATAACAATATAAAGAAATTTGGACAAAAATGAAAAAGGAAGAAATCCCTTACTGGGATGTGTGATACCAAAGGCTTGGGAGAGGATTGAGAGTGGACTATTAGGATATTGTGAAGCCTTGGGATGATTCAATAGAGATTATGGAAGTTTTTGGTCGAGATCCAAATGGTTTTAGTGATAGGAATGGGAGATTGAGTGGGTTTGTATAAGAAATGATAGGGAATTATTTATTATTTTGGTTTTGGACACCACACATTAAACTAATCAAAACCACAAACCATACCATGGTTTTTGTCCATGTTTTTTATCCATGTGGAGTGGAGAAATTTTTTTTATAAGTCTAGTGACCAAAAATATTAAAATATTATCCTTTCTTATGTGGAGGTGAGTTGCACTCTCAAGGAAATCAATTTGAAATGCTAAAATGTTTTATAAGTTTTGGAGGGTCCACTAAGCCTTTTTTTTAAATAAAACAAAACTAAAATAACATTATTTTAAATTTAAAGCTTATATTGGACACAAACCCCATTTATAGTATTTTATTACATCACTATTGGGTAATTATGATGTCATACAACACATTATATATTTAAATGGTATTTAATTTTTACCCAAAAAATCGTCTGTCTCTAAAAACTATGAAACATTCACTGTTGGATAACTTTGATGTCTTGATTCCAAGAAAGATATTAATTTTATATAAATAATTTTCATAATATGTGAATTTTTACTTTTAAAATAAAAACCATTATTTTTTGAAAATTCATGGGTTTTGACAAAAACTGCTTTCAAACCTTAATAAGAATTATAATTGTATTCATAAAAAATATATGATCATTTATATTTAATAAAAAGTAACTTCATAATAATATTTTATTAAAATATTATTTAATTAATAAACCAATTTCTTTAGCAAAATATATTTCTTAATTTAATATTAACTGAAAATACTATTTGCACATTAAAAACTATTTACAAAGTAACAATAATAAAATAAATATATATTATTTATTCTATAAGAAAATAATGCACATAATCATAGTGTTAGGGTTTTTTTACATTACCTATTATAACACATGCATATAACCCAAGGTTAAGGTGTACGATGGTGACAGACTCTTCGGGTGGGTTGGATAATATCGCTTGGGTGGTGAACTCTATGAACTTCTACTTCTCCCGTAGGCTATTCCGTTCAAGATTAATGTGTTGAAGCTCGGTTGGGGCTTGGTCAAGAGCAAAGCCTAGTGATGCCCCCTCCTTTTTGAGCTCCGAAAAATGGGCTTCATATAGATCAATTATATGTGATGAGGCCATCACTTCCTTTTTCTGAGTAAATTAGATTTGTTAAAGCCTTATATTTATACTAATCAAGTGATCACTGTTCAATGGCTATATTAGAAATGGTAACAATTCATAACGATTTTTTAAAATCTAAAAACATAAAACCAAAGAAGTTAAAATTGTATTATATCACCATTTTAAATAATAATACATTTAATCAGATAAATATGAATTTTCATTAGTAAAAGTTTGGGTCGTTACAATGTACCCCTCTCACTTGGTGAGGCCTAGCCAGAATGGTGATATGGGCCTAATCATGGGCCTTTAGAATATGTCTCAAGACATTTTTGATAAGAATGTTCTCATATCTTGAGTTATGCACCACTCTGACTTGGTGATCCCCAAATGGAACAAGAATATGAGCCTTGTTTGGTACCTCATCCTTTATCATAATATGATAATAATTCTCATGTATGGGAGAAATATTGTGTGATTTCTCTAGAGAAACCACTTGTTCGTGAATATTAGAGTATTGAGATACCCTAGTTGTAGAGATATGAATATTATCCATTCCTTGTATCAATACTAGTGTCGGAATATGTCGGTGGAGTTCTTCAGTAGTTGTTAAGACGTAATGGGATTTCAAAAAATTGTGCTTAAGAATATAAGCCTGCACATTTTTATCTATATTATATATCAGTATATATCTTCTATTAATGTGGGGATACGATTCCATTTCTGGCCTTCTTGTTCCACCGAAATATTCTGATGGAATTCATTCACAGGGGTACGTATATGCCCCCCTCCCATGCCTGCTACAGAAATATGCCCACAGACGTTTTCCAAGTGACCAGGGATATGAGCCTTCTTGTGGGATATCAACGAAATATTGGATTAGGATTCTTTATAAGAAGTGGGAATATGATCCCACTCATGGTTATTAAGAGACTTATGTTCCCGATGTGGCTTCATTTTTGTTTTTTCATGGGTGTCAAAGGCAGTACTTTGTCGAGTGGTACAATCAACAGGAAACTAATGGGTACATATGGGATGGAACTGGCAATGATGGTTGATAAGAGACTTCATTAATGACTCCTAAACTAGAAGGGAGCCATAGTTGAATCATGAGTCCACCATCATTAGATATTTAAGGTGGTGATTGTCACACTCTATTGATAATATTTCTAAGTTGTAGGTTGTGGAAATGAGGGCCATTGGCTTTATTTATGCTTTATTTGGATGGTGAGGGCCATTCAACTTAATCACTTAAAGACCCTGGTGAGAATCCTCAATGGTCATGATCATAAAATGGTGATGGTATTCTTGGACCATTTCATTATCCACCCTACTCAAATGATATTGGGAAATTGAGGTCATTCTGAGACCCATGGGGGTTGCAGTCATAGTGGATTTTCTAGAATGGTCACTGGATGAAAAAAATATATTAGATTAGGGATTTATTGATGAGATAAGTATTAAAAATCCTGAAATACAACAAGGATAAAGGTCATCAATAATTACACTGTCATTGGGATGATATACGCTTAATTAAATATGTATGGGTAACATAATTTTCCATTTATTCTCGGTCTGTCCATTATGGTTGAGTGGACTTTTCAAAGTGAGGATGGACTTGTTTCATGAGAACCCCAACTATACAGGATCATCCAAAAGATTCATTTTAGGTTTTTCAGTTTTGTTTTCATATATTATGAAAGTCAAAATGGCTCGACACATGATTAACTGATCATCCTGTAATTTGAGGGATTCACATCAGGTTCACCATTTATATTTATGTAGATTATGAATGAAAAAATTGTATGATGTATGATTTACTAATCATCATATTATTTAATAGATTCATGTTGGTTTCACCATTTCTTTTTTTGTATATTATTCAAGACAAAATGGATCTATTCATTATTAAATTATCATTCTATTCTCTAAGATATTCACACCAGGTTCACCATTTTTGTTTTCATTGATTATGAAAGACAATAGGGACTGATGCATGATTAACTGATCAAATTTTTATTTGTGAGATTCACATTGGGTTCACCATTTCTATTTTTTTGAAAATATTTGGATGGATTTTGTCTACTCATTTTATTTTGGGGAGTTCCATGTTTTGCACTATCGTTCTAGTCATGGTCGCAATTTGATTATATTTAATAGAAAATCCAAATGGTCCATACATCCATAATAGGTTATAGACCTATTTTCCAAAGGTATGTGGTTAGTGAATCCATTTTTATGTATCTGAGGTTCTTTATGCATTCCCTAAAATGGGTGGATAGTTATATGTTGGAGTCATATAGTTAGGCACTTCAGGACTTGATACCACATAGGGATGTGTTTAATATGTTGAGGATGGGATTGAGGCATTATGAGGCATCCTACGTATCCTTTTTACAGTAGGAATCAGAACCCATGTTGTTTGTTCAACCCATGTATTTTAATATCATATGGAAATAAAATATATGAGGTTACTTACTCAATTATATTTGTTCTAAGACCCCAAGGGGGCATCCTATATATCTTAGTTGTTGAAATAATTTGAGTAATTGTAGTTCAGTTTACTGCTCAGTCCACTGGTGGATGAGGGATAATGGTCATCCCATGGGAGAGATTGGGTATCTATGGTTGAAATTTTGGATACATGGATGAAATATGAATTGAAATGGATAATTATTTTATCTCATTCCTAAGAAATTATTACAATGTATCTTAGTTATGGTAGGAATCAAAGTTCTCGTAGTTCATTATGGTTTGGGGCGTACACACTAGGGTTTCCCTAGTTGGTAGATACTCGTGACGTGAATGACATGATCACTATAACTCCCTAAGACCATGTGAGCTATTATTAGTGTGAGAAACAAGGGATATAATGTAATTAGTATCACTAAATATGGATGTGAGCCTCATGTGTTGGGACAACCCTTTGAATTCTTAATATCAAACTATAGATTTATTAAGGCATCCTATATATCCTGGTTATTGTAGGAATTAGAGTCATTGAAGTTTAGTTGATCTCTCTATTCGCTAATGGATGAGTAGGAATAATCATCCCATGTGAATGATTTGGTCCGGATGGTTGAAATATTAGAGACATGGGTGGAATTACATTGAAGAAAGTTTATATTTCATTTTGGGCCTTGGATAGGTGTCCTACATATCTTGATTATAGAATGAATCAGATTTCACATAGTTCAATTGGTTTATGTATTACAATATGAGGTTGACCCAATATTTGGGACATATCATATTATGCTACTGATCGATACTTACACAATGATATTTCCATTTTTTAATAATATGATCATTACAACTCTATAATCTCACACGATCTATGCTCGATATGGGAAATAAGGGATGGAAATTGAAAAGACTCACTACTTGTGGATGTGGGAATTATGTACTCGGATAGTCCTTTGGATGTATGATATGAATCCTAGGACTCAGGAAAAAATTATACATATTGTTGTTTTATAAGTAAATATATTCATCATAGTTCAATGGATGAGGCATACACACTAAGGTTCGACAAGGTTATCATGTCTTGAGATGCATTCTTGGACAGACCTACTTATCTACCTGACATACGTCGATCAACTTCCTAAAATACCTTGATCATCTACTTGAAATGTAGGATGATATATTCTTGATATTTAAAAATAAAATATCATGGTCCATTTGATAGTTTTAAGGTCAATCGCATAATCTGGATGGAATATTTGATGATTGATTCATGACCAAGAGTGACTTTTATGGAGGATATTGTAAGACTTGGTTGGATAATCCTAGAGAACATCTCATGATCTCAAGTGGAATTCTTGGAGGTGTCACATGATCCATCTAAATTTCCCTAGAGTCATCTTTAATGCCAGCTGGCACATTTAGAGGGAGTTGTGAGAGTCAATGTTACCTGGCTAGAGGGTTCGGCTTGTCCATGATGACTTGTATGTGTGTCATCATGAAGCCTGGAAAACATGTCTAGAGAATGTCATAAGATTCGAATGGCTTGCCTAGAGGACATCATGAGATCTAGTTCACATTTTTTTTATTCCATCAAGAGACTTATCTTATTTTCATTTGTACCTCCATATTAATTGGATGGAATGTCTAGGGGACATTACGAGGTTTGGATGGCAAGCACGAAGGGTTTCACAAGAATTGGGTGGCATGCCTAGGGGGAACCATATGACTTTTCTCTGACATGTAATGGGAACTTTTCATGATTCAAATGGTATTCCAAATGAGTTTCTTTTTATATGGGAAACATGTATTGGTGCTTTTACAAGACCAGGTTGGTTCATGTGAAGAACATGAGGATGATAATATTTTTTCTTCACGTAAGTCTCTTGTCTATTTATTCTTTGTTATAGCTTTTTATTTCTTATGTATTAGATTTGTTTAGTGTTAACCAATTTAAGTCATTCATGAGTTATTAGGTATGTGGTATGTCTATCTCGTAGTCCTCCATAATCCCTTCATTTTATCTATGAGTGATCACATGAAGTGCCAATTCTTGTAGCGTGATCTGTTAGGTTGTTCCCAAGACCATGCCTAATAGAAAACCTTTCTAATCCTAAGATGAGCTACTTTGAGGAATCTGCTTTGATGCTTGGATGTGCTAGTGTAAGGATCAAAGGATCTAATTTTTTATACTAGGGTGGGGGATTTAAAGACCACACCACCCTGATTATTCTCCCCTTGGCATGGCACATATCATGCCAGTCCCAGCTAGAGTTGGTGGAGGTCTTTGATTTCACTTATTTTCATGAGGTCTTATCAAATGTCATTCTGAGGGTATTGCATTACTTTATGGAACCATTAGAAAATCCCATAAATACCATATTTATTATACTATTGGAAATTAATGGGGTAGTTCATAATCACGTGTGCATGCCATGGGGATTTCATATTGTCAGGAAAACATGTCCAAGGGTCTTTGGAAGATTAGGGAGCCTATTGAAATGCCTTTGTGTGATGTAAGTCAACATGTATGAGAACTTCTGTAAGAAAAAGATGTCTTTATAAGGGGCCTTTTCAAGATTAGGTAATCATGTTTAAGGGAGTTTTTTTATGGTCTTGCAGATAACAAGGGTGTGTCATGTGACATTTATGACCTTAAGATGATCCTTTTTTCTTTTTTCTTTTCTTTTATTTGTCAATGGCTTGGGGATCCTTTTAATTTGCACGGTTTTTTTCTAAAACAATTACTCTCCCCATTGATGATACATCTCATGAATAATAAATTTTCTTGGGGTGATGCAGGAGCATTTCATGGAAAACCCCTTCTATTTTCGTTATGAATCAGAAGGTGGAGCATAGGACCCCTTGGACTTGATCGAACCCCTTCACATAGTGAGTTTGACATGCCAGTGAGCTCTCATGTAGTGAGGTGGTCATGTCTCCATGGGCTTTTAGTGTATCATGAACCACATGAGGTGAATCTCATGATATTTACAACTGCAAGAGGCTCCATCTATTTCCACTTTTAATTTCCTTATTTATTTTAAAAGGGGCTAGGATCTTAGTAGTTTTCATGAGTGTTGTTGAGTACAATCATTCTCCCTATCGATGAAGTTTTTCATGACCCAAAAAGGGTCTTATGGTTATTCCTAAGCATAATCCTAAAAAAAATACTTTTTTGTATTTGGTGTTGGAGGGGGACTGCATGTCCTCTTGGGCTTGTCCAAGACCCTTCATTTGGTGAGGGTCACAAGCTGGCGGGCTTTCATGAGATAAGGAGAATACATCGTTGAAAGCTTGTGGCATCTTCAAACTGGTTGGGTATGTCGTGTGATATTTATGACCACAAGAGGCTCCCACATTTTGGATATCTTCCCCCTATTTTCCAAGAATTGTTTGATGTATTGTCAGGTGTCCCCCAATTGACATGTTGTGTGACACTGAGGTGGTTATTTGGTATCCACTATGAGATCATTGATTGTGTGGGATGCCTTCTCAAGATCCTAATTACTTGTAAAAGGTGATCCATGTAATCTTTTATAGGTTATGTGTTGTACATGGATTCTTCACATTCCCTTTTGAAGGTATCAAGATCATATATCTCTTAGAGGATTATGTGATTCATGAGTTTTGTACACATTTTCATCCTTTTTTTAGGAAAAATAAAATCCATATTCAGGTATTCCATTGTGGATTTCTCAATGCTCATTTAGAGGGATTCAACACAGACCATGAAAGATATAATGTGTGATAGAATTGTAAATACATTAAATTTTAAGAAAATTATTACAAAAATAAATTCATGTCCAATATATACAAAACAAAAGGAAAAAAGTGGTGAATATGAATCATATCTCAATGAATCAAAATTAAGTTGTAAAAACTCTTTTGTTAATGGAAATGTGATGATAAAAAGAGAATAATAGGGATAAAAAGAAATAAAAATTAAAATATCATGAAATTAAAAGTATTTATTATACCTGAAGGTAATAGTGTAGTAAATACACCATATAAAAAAATTCATGGGGCACAATATCAAACATGTATCATAGAATTGAAATTTGAGACAAATAACCCAAACAACATTGATATCCATTGATTTGAATGAGATTTAATTAAAGAAACCAATGTGGATCTTAAAATACCATTAATTATATAAATATGGTAAATTATTTTCATTAGGAAGTAATAATGCCATATACATGATATCTTGGGTCATAGAATGAAAATATATAAAGAAATTGAATGTGGAACAGAGAACACATTACCATAATTCTTAACTTCCAAAAAAGTTATTGAAGCTCATGTATAAAAAAATAACAACTTTAATTACCTATTACATAATGCTAAAAATATATATCTCCTTTTATAAAATTCATTTATAATTATTATCTACATGTATATTAGTCTGTTATTATCTATTGTTGATATTTGGTGTGAGTAATCTTCATCATACTGAACTACATTCGTAATATATATGTTTTTATTCATTATTATACCAAATATAATAATTAATAGATCGTAAAAGTTACTATAATTGATATTTTGTAATTATTTATAATGTTATAATTTCAATCTATGGAATTTTCTGTTATGGTCCTTAATTATGAAATCAATGATCAACATGTTTTGGTGATTTTTAAGGAACATACATTGGCATCTTAATTAATTAGTATTCAATTAATGTAAACATTAAAAATAACTATTTACTTATTTATATAATATATTAACTATAATTGTGTTCTATTAGTGTTGACACCGCATAATTCGTTTCATGAAATTTTCCACCTAATTCATTGTTGGATTTCCATTTTCCATGATACTGTCCACAATGAGGGATAAGTTCGAAAGATTCCCCCTCAAGAGTAGGGGATGGATTTCCAAGATTCATGAAAAAATCTATTGATGTATCAAAATGAAATTTCCAAGTTTATTCTAAAAATATTTGGTATATTAACCATATCAACAAGTGTATATCTCTTTCCGATCTTTTATTTGAATAGTTGTGTATCCCAAACGGACATACAGATCAAAAGTTATATGACTTAGAAGACAGATAAATTTTCTAAAGTGGTTTTCCCCACCTGTGAAGAAGGCCTATGTAGAGGAACTATGTGGAAGACCCACCAAGGGTTCCCTCCTTTCCTATAAATAGGACCCTTTGGCTCCCCATTTCAATAACGGAAAAAGTTGGAAGAACAGTCGAAGATCTCATTACACAACTCCTTTGACCGGGTCCCCCGAAATTTCCCAAGTAGATCTCTAAAAAACAATATAATAGAGAATTAAAAGGGATAAACAAGATCAAAGTCACTCTAGGGCCTAAAATTCAAGATACATGTTTGATTACCCTAATTCCATAAGAATATGTCACCTTTTCATGGTCCTTTACTAAAGACAAGACCGACATGGGATTCTTCCAAGTACATTAAGGGACACCAAGGGTGTTTATGTTAAAACCTCACACATGTGATGTTATCATGGTATTCCATTTACCAAGTCATATCAAGATTTAACAGGCTTATCATTCCTATATTAATTTTTTTTTATTTCCTTCTATGACCTATGTGGCATACCTGCGTGGCATACCTATGCGGACCACCTACACGAGCTATCCTTGAAGGCCTCTTCTAAGACACACAAGGAAGGGACTCTACTTCCTTGTCTCCCTTGTTTGAAAGGGACTAAGTTAAAACATTAACAAAGACCTCTTGATTTACCAAACAATTAGGAAAGGCACATCAGCATGTCTACCAATTGGTTTTGAATTTCTACAGTTAAAGGTTTCCCACATTTGTCTTATAAGGGAGTTAGGATTCTCAAAATGTATATAGGTTTGAATATATATGGTCATGTGAACCCTTACCCTAGGGATAGTGTTTAATAGTTACCAGTCAAGGATTTTGAGGATAGTACTATATCCTCCCCTTCTCATATCTATGATATGAGGCCTCTTATCCCTAGTAGGGAGGGTATGGTTCACACCTACATCTCATTTTGACAAATGAAAAGTCACCCTCCCCACTATGAGACCCATTTTAGGGAATCCATACTGGTGTAATCACTTATCCTTTCATGTAGGAGGTTGTAGTATTTTGTCTCTATACTTCCTTCACCTTCACTCCTTCTATACATTGGACCCTTGTCTAATGTAAAGTGAAGAGAGGGGAGGTTCATTGCTTCATCCTAGTACATTGTATCCATAGACTCTCCCATTGTCTCTCCAACCTTTTTTCCATAGGCCTGACCTCTTCCATCGGCGAAGGATAAATTGTGTGGTTTGTTAAATATTTCACACCATATTATTTCTCACATAGATCATGAATCACATGCGATTATAGGTTTGTAATGATCACAATATCCACACAATTCACATAAAAAATGAACTAAAAGAAAACTTATTCCTACCATAACTAGAATCGTAGGAAGCCTTAACCTAGGGCCTCAGCTCATTAGAAATCCTCCATAGGAATCCAGACCTAATATCCTTAATCCGATCATTTTCCTTAAGAGTATGCCCTGAATTAATTCCCCCTTAAATCTCCATGATTTTAGACATATCTTCTGGACCCTGTTACAAGGGAATACTCTTTTGGAGTAATCCCCAACCTATTTATCTCAATGGTCCATACTACCTTGAAATACATAATGAACTATGAGAACTCTGATTCCCACCATACCTAGGATATATTGGAAGCCTTCTCATAGGGCTTGTGCTCACTGGACATCCTCCTCAAGAATCCAACCCAAATTCCCTTAATCTGGGCATCCTTCTTAGGAGTATGGCCTGAATTAAGTCCCATTAAATCTCCATGAGTTAATAATCTCTCATGGAGCCTATTATAAGTGAATCCTCTTTAGTATTTTTCCCCAACCTATTTATCTCAATGTTCCATACTCCCCTGTGAGACTTACTTAACTACATGGGATTTGATTACCATCTAAGAGGGATATATAGGAAGTATCTCGAAGGATCAAACCCAACACCCCAAAATTAACCATTTTCTCTTTGGATCACATTCCCAAGATGGGATAATTTAACTGGGAATCTCATATTCCTTCCAAGTTCCTTGGGTTGTTTCGAAATAGGTCACATATAAAGATTTGACTAGGAACCTTCCACCTAGATGTCCTTACCACATGATAATAAACTATAACACTGGGTCCTTATCACGTGACCTTAAAAGGTATGTGTCCCATTAAGCTACACCAAACTATAAAGGTTCTAATTAATTTCATGATGATACATAGGTAGCCCATCTATGGGTTCAATCCCAACATCAAAACAAATTTTTTCTTCCAAGATGACGATAAACTCTAGAGAAACCTTTGTTTACCTAGATTAAAATAAACTCCAGAGTGAATTTCCATCTCCCTAGATGATAATAAATTCTAGTGTGGCTTTCATCTACTTGGATGTCTATAAATTCTAGAGTTCCCCACTAAGTTTCTTAAAAACCAGAAATTTCATAATAATGAAAAAATAAACTATATGTAGTATATGATAGGAAACCATTTATGGAGATCCTGAGTATATACAGATATCTCGATTGATGAAGAACCTTGAATACATATGTATAATTTTGAATTCCACAAATGCAAAAAAATTATTAAAAATTTCAATGGAAATCTAAATTACTCTTGGAAAATTAATAAGGATTCTTGAACATATCTTAAATCTATAATATATTCCTAAATTAGGCAATAATTCCCCTCAAAGGGGTGCGATGATCCTGACCTCCCATCCTCTCGACCAATTTGTGTTCTTAAGCATCATTAGTCAAAATCCTTAATGTGAACCTACCTTTGGAAATTAGGTCCCTTTTGATATTGAACTATTGGGTTTTCTAGTTACATAAACAAATCCATTGGAAACTATTTAGAAATAGTGATTCCTAACCAAAACATACTTTCTACGGCAAACAAAAAAATGGTTAACCTGACATGAATCGTTTACCAAGATGATAGTGTTACCCATTTTTCATGGCCCTATAAATTGATAAAAGATGTTCATGAAAGGAAATAAATCACACATACATTCATCCAAAAAGTTTATTCTTTTCTGGAGTTCATTTTTTGTATTTTTCTTATATACAATCATTTTCTTCCATGTTCTACCTTCATTCCAAATGGATTCCTTCAAGTTGACACCCATGAATTCACCAGCTATTGCTCAAGAAAGATCATATTTCACTCGAAGGATTCCATCACCGACTCAACATCTTCAACATTGGGTCTCTAAAACATTGGTTTGAGAGTAACATCAACATGTTACCATTACTACCTTGGAGGCTTCCTGACAGACCCTCCAAATCAAGAAGAACCCCTAGTCACCAGTCAACAACAACTGGTGGTCTAGAATCAGATGGTACAAACCACCATCTTCAACCATTTCAGGATATTGTCCCCATAATAAAATTATCAATACCTCCCATATTCCTGGGAGGTCGACCAAGAGGCCACCCATTTCCTCTTCCCAAAGACACTGGAGTCCTTCCCAATGGATCCTTCAAACAATCAATTCCACCAACATTGCACATTAGAAAACCCCCAACATGGGGAGGGTGTCATATTTGGATGTCCGACCCATGTCCCTCAAACCCAAGCATGCAAGATAAAACACTGAGGAAAACATTCTTCTAATAGGGAGAAGGTTTCTACCTTTTCCCCCTCAAGACAAGTCCACCAACCCAGTTTGGTGGGAAATAGTGTGTGGGAACATACACCTTTCCACCATAGTTTCTCCATCCAGTAGACTTGTCTGGTGGTACACAACCAATACCACCATCAAACTCTGGTGGAGTTTGGTGTGCAATAACATAAACCTACTTGAAATCTATAATCTAGTTAGTATAGTCATCTAGTTGCATTCAAGGAAGACTGCCAACAATTCTTGGCAGTAATTTTCAAGCAGGAACATACACCCGTCGGCACCCACCAAGCCTATAAGTAGTCCTATCTAACATCACTAAAATAATTATTCTGACCATTCTTAGAGGAAAACATCTAGTAGTAAAATACACCTTCCAACATCAATCAATCCTGCCAATAGTCTCATTTGGAAGAACTCGGAGAAGGCAGTTAGAAAGCTCCGACAACAAACATGGGGCAGACTCAACTCTCTTCCCCCATACATGAGTACTGTCAGTATCCACTAACATAAATGTGAGAAAAGAAGAAGGTGCATACACCTACTTTTTATATGTAATGGAATTATATTCCCATTCCGAATGCTGATGTTAACAAGAAAAGTTTGGAAATGGTCAAAGGGAATACACAAATTAATGCCCATTTCCTAGATGCTTTCTAGAATATCGTAACGGTAAATTCAACAGTACCAAAGGTGCAGGAACATAATTATTTCCCCATACCTAGGATAACTCATCATAATTCCATCCCTAAGTAGATACACACCTATATTCCAATCCAAGAGGGTTATGGAGAAAAATCCCTCGTATCATACAGACAACAATATTTTGAACATACACCTATTCCAATTAGAGAAAATCAGCCTATTTTAATGGAAACTGCCAAGAAGTAACATAAACCTTCTCATGATAACCAGTTTCCCAAGAAAGTGGCCCCAACTAAATTTAATAATACATCTACGAAGAAGTCTCACCAAGCACAGTTGGATTATTAAGATTCGATCTACGATCTGGATTCTCTTAATGTTGGAATTCGTGAAGCCCTCATACATTTATCTATTGAATCTCAATATCCTGCATTCCCATTACCAAATTATGGGAGTACTGGCCATAATTATGATGTTCCTTTATTAGACACCTCATCAAGAAGGCATTATTCATGAAAATTCGGCCAATCTAGAGAACCTATCTCTAGTTGAGATCCACAAAATCCCTCCGTGTGGCCAGAAGAATAAAGGAGAAAGAGGATTTATCCCTTACTATAATCCACCATGGTGGTCCCCCCATGATGGAATTTTCTATGAATGTTCTCTCCTAAGTAGTGTTCCTCATTGTCAAGAGAATTCTCTAACTAAAATGTTGGAATGAGAAAGACATCTTATCTTGAGGCACCCGCAAACATAAGTCCAGTCATGTTTGATGCCTTATTACTGGTAGGTGAAATAGATTCTTAGCTAGAAGACAAAACAAGATAGTTGTCATTATCTTAACCTCCCTTGGTCCATTTTCCTTATAATATAGGAAAGAAAACACCAACTAATCTCATTGATTGTGGTAAAGAAATCGGGAACCATCCACTATGGTTGGACCAGGTTGAGAAAACTCCAGAAAAAGATAAAGAGGATATGTTAAACATGAGAAAACAATTGGATAAGGTTGAAATACCATTCATGTTATGGTTTTTAGAAACCTCTCAATAAAACATTCTAGATATGTTGGAACAATATTGTCTTCATGATATCTGCCTCAACATATAGAAGACTCTTATTCATCTGAAATACAATGTATTATAATATGATGAATATCAAATTCATGTCAAGGTA
This sequence comes from Viscum album, assembly GCA_963277665.1. Lineage (NCBI taxonomy): Eukaryota > Viridiplantae > Streptophyta > Magnoliopsida > Santalales > Viscaceae > Viscum > Viscum album. The sequence goes on from OY728129.1 coordinate 184,749,727, forward strand.
ATAAATGGGTATCAACACCAAATTTACTTTTAATATCTCTAGGTTTCTTGAAGAACCAAGATTGAGAAGCAATAGGTGTCCCTTTAGTGTGCATTCCTCGAAGCATTAAAGATGTTTCAATAATTCATCATAGAAATCTCAGCTGGTGTTCATATCAGATGATGGGGTGCACACGGCGCATTGTATTTCGCTGCACCAGAAGTCCAGAAAATCACACCAAAAGTGGTATCATGCAATGTAATTTAACTAAGGTAGCTACAAAAAACAAATTCTATTCATGACTGAAGTGATGTTTAGAAAGAACAGTACTTGACTATATTTCACCAAAAATAGGCCCATGTAGAGCAAGATACTGAGATAAATTTTCATCATGAATCTGAGAACATTTAGTAGGCCTCCCTCTTAGAGTATTTTATCCATCATATTACAAAAATATCTTAAATAGCATAATAGCATTCTGAAGCATGTGATTTATGTTAGTGATGTATAATGCACCTATCCAATGTTCGGGCCAGAATTTAAAAAATCAAAAGAGTGGTTGCGCTGATATCAGTCATAATAGTTCAATAGCCACCCCATACCATAGGGTTGGGGTATTTTTTAACCCAACCATTAGAGTTAACAAATAAATCCCTAAGGGTTGGGAAAGAAGAACATGAATAACCATAGCCTGTAAGACTGGGGGATTTTTCACATTCAGAATCCCCTCCTTAGTGGATGTCAATTTTCTACTGATTAGGGAAGAGGCTGATAAATGAATTCATGACTGAACAATCTGAGGATTACCTTCAGTTAACTATCTGTCAAATAGTTCAAAAGGAACTAGAAAATAAGAGAACAAATTCTCACAGAAGGTACAAAAGAAGGTGATCTTACAAAGATAATAATAGAATTCCATCAATGCATTATGCATCGATAAATGTCATTAATTCTATTGTGGAAGATCCTCCAAAAAATGTGTCAATTTCATGGGATTAATTTTATGAAGTTATTGTTCATAATACAATCCACATTGAAGTAAATAAAAGAGGTGTGTGTACCCAAAACAAAAGGCTTACCCAAAATTTAGGTATTACCATGATTAATCAACTTCCACCTCTTCAAAAGGAACATAATATGGAAAATGGTAAAGGTTAGAACATTTCTCACCTTTCCCCTAGAGAAGGTCAATCCCTTTCGCTAGAAAAAATATTTTCACAGTAGGAAGAAGAATTGAAGGATTTAAGAAGACTCAATATAGAGTTACTCTAAGGTAGTCTTCCAGTGAGACATGCTTCACAAGTAGATCCTCATCTTTCACTTCCAATAGGATATCCTCAGCAAAGTGGGTTTGTTATAACTACTGATGTGGATAATGAATTACCTCCATTTATAGTACAATAAGAGAAAGTTCAGGCACATCCATATAGGCCTGTCCCCATGGATTGTCCAAGGAAAATACCAACACCACCACCACCAGTGGTCTTTCCAGTCATCCCACTAGTGCAAGCTCCAGTTGTTGTACCTATATAGATCCCAAATCAACTAGATATTCCACAAATGCTTATGAACACAATAAAGTCATTAACGAATTGATTGGAATATATGGAAGGATGGTGTGCACCAATAAAACTAGAAACAAGGTTTATCCCAAATGGGTAGATCCGACTCCTCCAGCACCAAACTCTGGGAATCCCACATTTCCAATCTTCATTAACTCAAGAGATCTGAAGTAGAACATGATACGTTTTGTCTCTCATTGTGATCCTTTTATGGGGACCCCTAAACAAAAAGATTTAGTGAAACTCAGATTTTTTTTTGAAATCACTACAGGGGCCAACCTTCGTCTGGTATACAAGCTAGTAATCTCAATCAGTTACTAGATCGAAAGATCCCCATCTGAAGTTACTTTTCTAGTTTAAATCAATGTTATAAAAGAAGACAGTTTTCAATCTCAAAAATTTCAAGGAAATAGAGAATGAAAGAGTTTCATATTCCATTTATTGATTGAAAGTATTAACATAATACTTGAATATAATAGTCCCTCAAGAATAATTTCTTTCCATTTGTGTTGCCAATATCTGTGATGAGTTGCACACACCATTAATCTATACGAAATATGCAGTAGGGTTTTAGGATATGTCTTCGGTTTCTTAAAAAGTGGAAAACTCCATAATATATACTTAAACTAAATCATGATTAATCCCATCATCTACAAGAAGAAGAGCTAGAAAATAAGATACCGCTATAGTTACACTTAAGCAGACCCCTATACCTGGTCTTACTTCAATGTCCTTATATTACCAAAGGGGTCCACCACCTATGATTCAGTAGCAAGGACCTCCTAATCAAGTTGATTAAAAATATCAAAGGTATAGAGAGTTTTTGGAGTTGAAAAATAATGTCTATTCTTTTTGAAATTACCATGTCCCCGACTACTTCATCTCATATTTGGAAAGCAATGTAGTTCAATTTCCAAGGTGAAGAAGCCAAATAAAGATGTAGATGAGGAACTCCCAAGTTAGTTCAAATTCCATTAAATGTTTGGGAACCCCTTCTCGAAGTGTTTTTTAAGGACCTACAACAAAATATGGTGGACTTTGGGAATGTGAAGCTGCAAAATTCACTAGCCCAAGTTGCATGTGTTAATGTTACTATTCCAGATAAGGATGGTGAATGGAAGTAAGTAAAAAAGAAAGAATGCTCAGAAATTATATGATTGGATGGTCAGGAAAACAATCAACCACACCCATGTCATTCTATGAACACAATTTAAACAACCAATTATGTCTCCTACAACTTCCATTATAGAAAAATCATCTTTATCAAAATCTGATCCCTTTGAAGGCCAATCCTCAAAGAAGTAGCATGATCAGAAGAATAAAGAGGAAGAGAAATAAGATGATTCTATGTCAGGGGAACTTTTTTTCTTAACCTTAGTGAATTTCATGCCATATGTCTCGAAATAAAGGGCACTTACCCGCCAAATGGCATAACAAGAATTGACCTATCAGACAGAATCTTCATTAGATGAGGAGATGATCTTTAGTTCCATTAATATTATACACTTAATGGATCCCTATGAAAATGATGATTCTAATTATGAACTAGATTTACCCATACTTTATTATGGAACTGGGGGAAGAGTTCATCAAGGTTGATGATATAGGGGAAGATGTGGGTATTCTATAAGCCACTTTTTCAATTACACCCATACTCAAACCATTTACATAGCAGAAACTCATGGGATATCCTTCTAGTGAGATCAGAAGGAACAATTGAATTCTCTAGCACATGACTGGGTCATCCTTAACATGATTCACTAGAAATACCAGTTAGAGGATACACCACCACCTTCTTGGAAAGTGGGCTTACCTAGCCAGCCGAATCCACCAAGAGAAAAAGTATTTACAACTTCTATCCAGATAACAGTCCATCCACATTAGAAGCATCAGCATCCATGGAACCTGAAAAATAGTATCTCTATACTGGAAAATGTAGGCATTTGGATTAAAATTTTGATTTATTAATGAAACTGGCCTAGGTTCCGGCCAATCTATCAATTATGGATGGTCTAAATCTATCAAAGGATCTCTGTGAAATATTTATTGAGGCATTATCAAGCCCTTGGGAGTTTGAAACTAAGTTTTCTGCCACATATTTCTACCATATAGAGAATAAACCAATAGAATGTCATGCAGTCATGTCTTTAATGGACTAGGATGAGGATGTTACTATGAAAGGAAACTTCATTCCCTTGTACATATCCATAAAGATTAATGATATTGATATTCAATTATCCTTCATTGATAAATGATCTAGGGTCAACCTCATTCCCATCTGGATACTTCATTGATTGGGCCTCACTGTATCCCATTTGTTTTCCTCTATATTGATGTTACAGTGTTATTAAAACAATGATAAAAAACCTCTCAGTGAGATTATGCTCATAACATAGTTTGAGGATCTCATATCTGATTTAGAGTTCATGGTTGTTCGACCAGACACAACTTTCAACATTCTATTGGGGGGACCATAGCCACATCAATATGAATATATTCCTTCATCGTACCATCAATGTCTCAAATATTGTGTAAATAGTCTAATTGTAACATTTCATAGTGATAAGGCCTCATTCAAACCTTGTGAATCTCAGTACATTGATGCGATGCTCTATCAAACAAATGGAAAATAGTCCATGGAGAATGATGTTACTAAAATCAATGCCCTAAATGGTCTACAAATATCCCAATTAACCCATTAAATAATATCTGTGAAGATAATGTGTTACCCATTAATGAAATTGAATGTGTTGACCCAAATCAAAGCACCTGTTCATTGGATTACATAGTGTTAGTTGTGGAAATTGAGTCAGAAAACACAAGATAAATCATTGATTCACCAAACAATGATGAAAGCTTAAACAAAGATGTCTTCATTTCATCTACTAAACTTCATAAAGTCTCTACTTCATCAAAAAATATAGAATAAGTTGTATTACTCATATAAAAAAGATAGGTATGTTGATTGTTGTCTCATAATCTTCCCTTCGGAACTTTAAAAACCCATTCATCACTAGTCGAGTAAGATATGATTGCCTCCTATTAAAGATTTCGAAATACTAACTCCTCTCCTAGAATTAAAAGTCTTGCTTCACCACCTACCATTAAAAGAGAGGAATTAAAATAAAAACATTAAGAATAAGAAGAAGAGGAATGCCTTAGAGATTCCCCTCTATCATTTGATGAAGGCATCTCTACCACTCTGGATTGACTTAGAGAAAAAAATCTAGGTACAAAAAAAGATCCACGCCCCACTCTGATTAGTGCATCCATGAATTATGAAGAGAAAGTGGTGTATACATCCTTTTTGAAGAAACAATGGTATGTTGTTTCCTATAATTACATAGAGATTCTGGGAATTAACCTTGATGTAACCACCCATCATTTGGGTTTTCTATACTAACATTAGGGATATAAGCAGGTACCAAGAAGGATTCACCCAACTCATGCCTCCAAGATTGAGTCTAAAGTCTAAAATCTTATAAAATATAATTTTTTTCAAGAGGATAAGAATCCAAAGGTTATCCACTAAATTACTAGTGTAAAATAAGGACAGAAATATCATAGTCTGCATAGATTTCAGAGATCTCAACCAGCATTGTCCCAAAGTGGACCTCATTGTTCCAATCACATAACTCTTTATTGATGCAACAACATGCTACAAAGCTCTCACTTTAATGGATTGTTACTATGGGTATAAAAAAATATAGATATCCCCAAAAGACGAGGAATTTAAATCCTTCATATCCCCTAAAGTAATATTTTGTGATCAGGTAAGGCCCTTTGGCTAGAATAATGCCGGTGAAACATAAAAATGTGAAATTCACCACATCTTCAATCCCTTATTGGGTAAATTCATTGAATGTTATGTTGATGATATTGTAGTTAAATACAGACAACATTCTTGTCACATGAGTAACACAGATTCCATAATCAGAAAGCTTATATAGCTTAATATGAAGATGAACCCCTTAAAATGTGCTTTTTAGGTATCCTCGGGAACATTTCTCGGTTTTATGACATTTCATAATCAAATTAAATCAAAAAAATATTAAATATGTCCTTGGTATGTAACCTCCCCAAAACATGAAAGAGTTGAGGAAAATTCAAGGAAACTTGGCCTAAATCTGGTGCTTCGTAGCCAAGTTGGTAGGAAAGTGTTTTCCCTTCACAAAATGATGAAAAAAGGGTCACATATAAATAGATCAATGACAACCATGAAGCATTTTATACCTTCAAGAAAAACCTCTTGAGTCCATTGGTATTAATGTCACCTGTTTGGGGGAAACCACACATCTTTTATGTGATAGCCTTGGAGTGATCACTAGGCACCTTCCTTGCACAAAATAATGATGCTGGAAATGAAAAAAGCCTTTATTATCTCAGTGTAACCATGATTGATGAAGATATGTGATATTCATATATAGAGAAGAGCTACCTAGAATTAATCTTTGTAGTTTAAAATATGAGGAACTACTTGCAGCATCACGTGGTCCACCTGGTCTCTCACAATAACATGCTCAAATTTATCCTCAATCTTCCTATGTGGACTAGACATTTTTTATGATGGGATGTTATTCTATAGCAATTTGATATATATTTCACACCTTATAAAGTAGTAAAAGTCCAAGCCATGAATTTCTTCCTTGATGAACACCCATCTGTGGAAGAAAATTCCTTTAATTCTAAACTTCCTGATGAATAAATCTTCTCTATATAGGATAGTCCCCAAACAAGGGAAATGTACATTGATGGTGTTTCCAGAAGTCCAACATGGAAGATAATGGAAGTTCCTAAGCTTAACATTGTTGGGTTAGGAATTGTACTTATCTCCCCAGAAAAGGTGGTGCTTCCATACTCATTCCTGTTATCAGAAGGTGGTACCAACAATGAGTTAGAATATCATGCTCTCATTTCAAGATTATAATTATCACTAAAAGTACCAGTGGATCACCCAAAAGTGAAGGGTGATTCAGAATTGGTAATAAAACATATCAATAGGGTTTATTCCTTCAGAAAAGAAGAACTAATCCATCTACGTGATTATGTCTGAGGGTTAATGGCAGAGTTTCCCATAGAAAATACATTTTCTTATGTCCCGTGGTCACAAAATGTTGAAGATGATGCATTGGAAAACAAATATGTATCCCTATAAGATCCAAATTGGGATGATACTATCATTATCATTGCTCATCGTCATATGGTTTCACCTTTTTTCAAATCAGTATAGAGGAAATCAATGAAATCTGTCCCATTAATGAACCATGTTGTCCAACTATGGGATGAATGAAACCCATCATGGAATATCTCCAACATGGAGTGCATCCACTAGATAGGGCTAGAAAAGAGCAAGTCTGAGGCTGAGTAGTTGATTAAACTATTTATGATGGACCAAATCACTAGAAGATCATCTATAGTTGAGGCTTCAATAGAATTATTCTTAGATGCATTGATGGGGAAGAAATTTCGGTCATTATAAAATAAGTAAGTGCATGAGGATATGGTTCCCAGCAGTCTGTGTATAGGATTTATGATCAAATATGAAGATTGGGTTACTTTTGGCCTTTGATGACCCATGATTTCACAGATTTCACTAAGAAGTTCCATCCCTACCAAGATCATTCCAACTACATTCATCAACCCCCAGAGTTTCTAGATACAACCAAAATACTCCATCCCATTTTCAATATTGAGAATGGATATAGTATGATCTTATCATACAGATACATCCAAGTAGTTCAAGTATATCCTTACTACTATAGATTTCATCTCTAATGGGTTTAGACAATACCTATTAAAGAAGCCAGAGCCAAAAACATTGTTAGCGTTTTCAAAGCGTATATCCTTACAAGGTTTGGTGTCCCTCATACCATATTGACGGTCAAAGGAACCAATTTATATTCTACTATGGTAGGTAAGTTATATCTGGAAGAAAATATCAAATCCAACCAATCATCCTACTATCAGGTAGTAGAAAATGGATTGATATAATTTTTCAACAAATCTTTTTCCAATATACATCAGAAGATGGTGGATAAAGATAAAAAATTATTGGCCTGAAAAACTCTTACATTCATTATGGGATTTTAGCACAACTACCTGTACTACCACATGGTCAACTTTTTACTCATTTCCATATAGGAAAAAAGAAGTTATACCCATTGAAGTTCAATTGACTTCATTCCTATTTTTTTTGTGATCAGATATCTATAGATGAGAAGTCTCTGAAGTTACTAGATGAGATAGAATGATTGGATAAAAATAGAATTCATACATCATATCACTTGGAAGTCTATCAGAACTAAATAACATGAGATTTTAATAATAAATTTCACCTCTATTAATTCCTCCATGTAGAATTGGTATTATTCTTTAGGACTCCAATGATACCAGGAAGGAATCCTCTAAATCTCGAGCCAAAGTGAGAAGGGCCTTATTCCATACATAAGGTCTACTCTAAGGGATTTTATTCCTTAATCACAATGGATGGATAACTCATTACCACTCCAAATAATGTAAGGTTCTTGAAGAAATACTTTGTGTATTCAAACAAAGTATATCCAAGTTATATGAAGTTAAACTACATAACAATTGTCATCTTTGTCGCAAGATGTTAAACTACATAGCACCATACACGTCCATGTTGCACGATTTTAAACTGCATAGCATCTTCTTTCTTGTTATGTGACATTAAACTGCATGACACCATTTTTCCTCACTACAAGACATTAAATTATACGATTAATGTATATTTAATTTGGCATTAATAAATCCCCCAAGATACAAAAAATTACAATTCCTTTTGGACCTTTAAAAGATGAGTAGATTCCATGCACAAGTATTACTCATATCATTGCCACTCCTTAGTAGAACTTAAGACCCATTTCTCCCTATATTTGAATTAGATCTTCATAGGGACCACTTTTTAAGAACTGCATGTGGCTTGATTCTTACACCTATCAAGATACGAAGGGACACCTAGGTATTATTCCCTGGTGAAGCCACAATGTTGCTTTCATGTTAGGTGAATTACATCCTCACCGTAAGATGTTAAACTACACAATTCTTTAAGAACTATGTGTGGCTTGATTCTCATTTCAATGAGATATGTAGTGATGCCCAGATATCCAATTTTAGGCCCAGATGAAACCATAAAGAAATTTATTTCCCATTTTCCTATATGTGGACCCAACATATATTGAGAACTCTTCTAGAATACATGGTTTGATTCACATACCATCCTATTCCTTGAGCTTAACCATTATTTTGGAATGTATCAAAATCCCTTATCTCTCACATCAAACACAGTTGGTGTGGAGAATGATCTTTTCAAGAACTATGTGTGGCTTGATTCTCATTCTATTGAAATATGTAGTGAAACCCAAATCTCTAATCTTGGGTCCAACTATAACGCCCCCTTACACATATCAAAACCTAATTGGTATGAAAAATATCATCAAGAACTACATGTGTCTTGATTCTCATCCGTATGAGATATGTAAAGATGCCTAGATCTCTATTATTGGGACCACACACACACACAAAATTCCCCTTCATTCTTTGTGCATATGAATCACACCTGCATAGGGAATGTTTTAAGAACTACATGTGGCTTGATTCTTTATCAAATAAGATACGTAGTGAAACCTTTGTTTTAACCCTGACCCAGCCACAATATCACTATTTTCTCACGTCGCTTCATCTTCACCCATACTGCAAGACATTAAACTGCATGGGAATTCAAGAACTTCATTTGTCTTCATTATTATCCCTATGAGATACATAGTAACACCCATAATATTTCTCATGGGTCCCTCTAGAATCTAATAAAAAGAAAACCTACTTTCTTTTTCCATGCACAAATAAAAGTTTTATAGGGATCTCTTACAATATTGGTATGTTGATTCTCATTTCAATGAGATACATGGTGATTCCAAGAATTACTACTTTAGACCCAACCATTAACCTGAAAATTATAAAAATACCTCTTCTCATTGTCAAAATTTGATGATATGGGGAAAAAATTTAAGAACTATGTGTGGATTGATTCTTTCCCCTAGTAAGATACGTAGTGATGCCCAGGTCCTATATCTTATCTCATCCACTATTCAATATTTATACCCTAATATTTCTCTTGTTTTACTTTTGTATTTCAAAATAATATTTTACCACTCCTTATTTCATGCACCAAGAATAGGTCATGTGGGATTAAGAATTGGGTAAAGATATTCTAAGAATAAATAAGGTATATCAATTCATATTTGGTGTTATCAATGGTCCAGACTATAAAGCCTTAAAAGGAAAAAACATGTGTTCTTACTGCATGAAGTTAAACTACATAGAATAACATTAACTATGTGTGGCTTGATTCTCATCTATATGAGATATGTATTGATGCTCAGATCTCCTATATCGGGTTCAACCTCAATGTAAAAATCCCTTATTCCCTATGTGTGGATCTGACCTGCATGGGAAACCCTTCCAAGAACTACATGTGGATTGATTCTCATCTACATGAGATACATAGTGACACTCAGATATCCTATCTTGGGTTCAGATACAATGTTAAAATCCCCCATTCTCTATGTATGGATTAGACCTAAATGGTAAACCCTATAAAGAACAATGTATGGCTTGATTCTCATCTATATAAGATACGTAATGATATCCAAACGTTCAATATTGGAATTTTCCATTACAACATGTAATTAATGCCTCTTTTCTCCCATGTATAAGTCAGATCTACTTGAGGATATTAATATGAGTTCTCATATTATGTGTGAACCTGTATTCAAGAAAACCCCATTTTCTCCCACTTGGGAATTCAATTATGGTGGGGGGAACTTTTATTTAAGAACTGCGTGTGGAAAGATTCTTTCCCTAATAAAATATGTAGTGAAACCTAGATTATATCCCTTAGTCCAGCCATAATATTCTTTTTCGCATCATAATCACTTCACTTCCTCATCGTATGATGATAAACTACATGGTTATTTAAGAACTATGTGTGTATTGATTCTCATCCCTATGAGACACATAGTGACCTTTAGATTTTGAATCCTAGGCCCAGCTGTATCATGATATGAAAAAGCCTCTATTCTCCCATGTATGAGTCAAATAAACATGAGGAGATCCAAAACAAGTTCTAACCTTATCATGGACTTATATCTGATAGGAACTATGTGTGGATTAATTATTTAATTGAAAAGATATGTAGTGACACTTGGGCCCTATATCCTAGTCTAGTCACAACATTAAATCATTATTTATATTAAAGTATTTAATTTCCGTGCTACATGACTCTAAACTAGACATCATAATTACCTTTCTACATGACTTTAAACTGCATGTTACCTAGAGAACTACGTATGGCGTGATTATCTCCCCATTGAGAGACATAGTAAAGACTATGCCTTAGATCATAGTCACAACCACCAGATAAAATAATATTTCCCCCTCCTACGTATAATCAAAAATCTATAGAGGAACTTTAATTTTGGATCCTCTCTTAGAGATCCCACCAAGGAAGAAAAAGATGTCTCTACTATGCATATGAGTCAGATCAATTTAAGGGACTCAAAACTCATGGATAATATCATTCCAAATACTTCCCTTGTGAATTGGATAGTGTCCCGTTCTCATTTCATACTCCTAATATTTAATACATTCAAATCTTCATAATATTTCCTCAGCATCTAGTGACAAAATATCTAATATCTAAGATCTCTTTTTTATGACTATACAGTGTGTTCCCCTAGGTGGCCTTGTATAAGTTTTTCACATAATGGTCATATCTGCCAAAAGATCCCACAATTTAGATATGCAGCATATTCCACAGTTATCCCTACATAATATGACCCCAGTAATGGTTTTCTTAAATAGTAGTAATTTCATTCATTAGAGAATTCTCTTCTGTCCCCTCTAATCGTTGATTACGGTATCCCATGGCCTGTATTTTAAAGCATCCATCATTTTCATATTTTTCCAATATCCATCATCTCATCATGAAAGTCTTCAAGACCGTGGTTTACTTCTCTCCCCTTCACTTGTTCAAAGCATACTGGAATAACCTTGGGTCATTTGACCACATATAATTCAATGTTTTCATAATATTATGGTCCTATTCATATGACCTAAAACTATAGACATCATACTTTCTATGTTTAGATCCGACCTTCTATGAAACACTATTCCTTTGATTCTTTGGAAATCATGATTGGAAATACTCTTCTTGTATTTAGGTAATTTTCTCCATAAACCAAATTATATGCTTGGAAAAAATCCATATCTCCATAAACATTCATCATCTTTTAGTAATAGAATGTCAAAATTCTTGAGATATCCTCTACATGACTATGTAGTACATTCCCCAGTTCACCTTACATAAAATCAGGCTGCATAATAGGCTTGTCAACATAAGGAATCCACTATTGATTATACATCCCATTCCCTAGTTGGCCCTATATAATACATCTCCCATAATAGGGTTTTCAAATAGAGGTAACTTCATTATTGGAAGAGACATCCTTTAACGCCTTTATCCCTTTTCCCATGTCATTCTCTGGATCTGAAAACTCCCAAAACATAGTTGATAATTCTTCCCTTCTATACCTGAATATGGTAGCACATTTCCAGACAAATTACTATGAAGGTAGAGATTCATAAACCTTTGGTAAAAGATAAAGACCTTTAATTAAATTCCCCAAAATTTTCTTTTTTAATAACATTAAACGGCATGACATACTGTTAATAATACCTTAATGTCTTTGATGCATGACTTTAAACTACATAGCTTAATTTCTTTGCTACATGAATTTAAACTTCATGGTATAATGTCCTTGTTTCACGACTTTAACCAAAAATCACCATCATCCTTTTTCATAAAATAACCTTCTCCTTCTGACATTGGTTATTTAAAAAAGTGATCCTTCCATTACACATCAAATCCATGTATAATTGGTTTCTCATTCATCATCAATGATGGAAAAGACCTCCCCTTTTTATTCATAGAAAATTTTCCATGGAAAATCCAGCCATTGTGGTCTTTAGAAATCAAAATATTAAACCTCTTTTTCTATTGGTAATATAATATAAAAATTCCTACGATATTTTTCTCTGGACTATGTAGAATGTGCCCCTGGGTGGCCTTGCATAAGTTACCCACATAATGGGTCTGTTAGCCAAAAGATTCCACTGTTTGGATATACATAATATGACCAAGTTGGATCTGCATAATAAAACCCCCATAATGGGTTTATAAAATAGAGGTAAATTCATTCTTGGAAGAGACTCCGCCTATTTTCTAGACCTTAGGTTTTATATTTGGTGACCATAAAATCATGACTCAATATTCCCCTTGGAAATATCTGAGAAATATTGGGACCTTTCTAACCATGAAGCTTTGTTTGGGCTCTAATTTCAAAATTCATGGTCAACTCTATTCGACCTAAAACATTAGCTTTATTGGTTTGAAATGCATGACTTTAAACTAGCCATTAAAAGATACATAGCACTCAGCATGTTGAATACCCAAAAAGGGAACTCTCGGAAAAATTTGAGTCTCGTCTTTCTATACCTACTCTTTATATGGTTTAGGAAATATCTAGAAATAAAAAGTCAAAAGACATAATGTTTGTAGGGTTTTCCTTATGAACCTAGAAATGATATAATTATTCTCTCTAGGCCCCATGTATTAGGTAAAACTTATATCATATTTCCAAAACTGATGTATCTCGAAAACCCACAAAATGATTTTGGAATGCGTTAAAGTGCCCTAAATTTACCTTAGAACCAGATCCTTATTGTTCTGAATGAATCTAATTTTATTGGGGGGGGGATTTTTTTGACACTGTATAATGTGTTTCATGAATTTTTCACATAATTCATTGTTGGAATTCCATTTTCCATGACACTTTTCTATAATGAGGGATAATTTGGAAAATAGCCCTTTGAGAGTAGGCCATGGATTTCCAAGATCGATTAAAAAAGGTGTTTATGCATAAAAATGAAATTTATGAGTTTCTTTAGAGAATATTTGGTATATTAACCATATATAGAATTTTATATCTCTTTCAGGTCATTATTATGACTAGTCTCAGTGCCCAAATGGATATACAGATCAAATGATTGAGCAGTCAGAAGATGGATAAGTTTTATAAAGTGGTTTGCCTGACCAGTACAAACGACCAACACAAAGGACCTATGCTAAGGACCTGTGAAGAGTACCTATATTGAGGACCTATGTGGAGGAACTCCATAGATTAAATCTTTCACATAGGGTTCCATCCTTTCTTATAAATTAGTCCCTTGGGCTCCCCATTTCAAGAACTAAAAAAGTCAGAAAAACTCTCAAAGCTCTCATTGCACAGCTCCTTTTCCCAGGTCCACTAAATTTAACAGGTAACTCTCTAAAACAGGATAGAGTAGAGAATTAAAAATTATAAACATGATAGAAGTACTTTTATGGTATAAAATACCAGATACCTTTTTAAGGACCCACCTTCCATAAAATTAATTCACCTATGAAAGGTCATTTCTTTAAGTAAAGACTTATGTGGGATTCTTCCAAGGACATCAAGGTATACCCAGGGTTCTTAAGTTAAAACCTCACCCAAGTGTTGTTGTCCAGGTAGTCCATTACCCAAGGAATATCAAGATTTCATATCCTTATCCTTAATGTGTTAAGAATTTTTCAATTCCTCTTAGGACTAGCATGACATAGCTATATGGAATACCTATGCGGTATAGTTGTGCGGACCACCTACATGAGCTATCCTTAAGGGACTCTTCAAAGGAACCCATGGAAGGGACTCTCTTTCCTTGACTCTCTTTTCTAAAAGGAACCATGTTAAAACCTCCACCAAGACCTCCTAATTTACCAAAACTTTGATAAATGCACAATAACATGTCAACCATTTGGGTTTGTATTTCTACTACTAGAGGTTTACCACATTTGTCTTATAAGGGATTCATTATTATCAAAATGTATATAGGTTTTTATATCTAAAGACACATAGACCCCTACTCTATGGATAATGTTGAGGAGTTCCAGATCTTGTATTTTTAGTATAGGAATATGTTATCCCTTCCTCGTCTCTATGATCCGGAGCCTCTGATCCTGAGTAGTGATGGTACAATTCACACCTTCTTTTCCTTCTAAAAAATGAAATGTATCGCTCCCCACTACAGGACCCATTTTAGGGTAACCATCCTAGTGTAAGACCCTATCCTTTCATGTAGGAGGTTTTGGTCTCACTCCTCTCTACTTCCTTCACCTTCACTCCTTATTTACATTGGAACCTTATCTAATGTAAAGTGAAGATAGGGAAGGTTCGTTTCTTTGGACTCTTAATCCATAGACACGTCCTCTCCCACCATCACCCCATCCTCTTCCTCCAAAGGCCCGACCTCTTCCATCGACATAAAAGAATGTGTGTGGTTCATTTAATCTTTCAAATCATTTTTTTTCTCAGACAGAGCATGAATCATATGGTCTTAGAGGTTTTTAATGACCACAACATCCACACAATTCACCTGAAAGAATGAACTACAAGAACTCTGATTCCCGCCATAACTATGATATGTAGGAATCCTTCACCTAGGGTCTGAGCTCCCTATACATCCTCCTCTAGAATCCAATACTAGTTCCATTAATCTAGGAATACTATTTAGGATTAAGCCCTTAATTAAGTCCCCCTTAAATATCCATGAGATATGACATCTCTCGTGGACCCTGTTATAAGGGAATCCTATTTAGGAGTAATCCCAAACCTATTTCTCTCAATGTACCATACTTCCATGTAATAATTAATGAACTATGAGAACTATGATTCCCACCATAACTAGGATATGTAGGAAGCCTTCAACTAGGGCTCATTCTCACTGGACATCATTCTTAGGAATCCAACCCTAATCCCCTTAATATTGGCACCCTCCTTAAGAGTAAGACCCGAATTAATACCCCCTTAAATCTCCATGAGTTAAGAAATATCTCGTAGACCATGTTACAAGGGCATCATCTTTAGTAAGCAACAACCTATTTATCTCAAAGTTACATACTCCCATATAATAATTACTGAACTTGTGAGATTTTATTACTATCTAAATGATGTATGTAGGAAGCCTACCTGAGGTTCGAACCCACCATCACCAAATCAACCATGTTCTCTCTGGGTCACATTCCTAATATAGGATCATTCAACTTGGAATCTCATATCTCTTCCATGTTACTTGAAATGTTTTGACATAATCCACATATCAAATATTGACTAGGGACATTCTACCTAGATGTACTTACCACACATCATTAAACTATATGGTTGGGTCCTTATCACATGACCTTTAAAGGTATGATGTGTCCCATTAAGCAACATCGAACTATGCGGGTTCTAATCACTTTCATGGGCATACATAGGTGGCCCATATGTGTGTTTGATCCCAACATCAAAACAACTTATGTCTCCCTCGATGATGATAAAATCTAGAGTAACCTATATTTACCTAGATGATAATAAACTCCATAGTAAATTTCCATCTAACTGGATGACAATAAATTTTAGAGTGATTTTTATTTACCTAGATAACCATAAATTCCAGAGTGCTCCAATGAGTTGCTTAAAAACCAGAATTGTCATAATAATGACCAAAGAATATATAATTAGTATATGAGAGGATACCATTGTTAGATAACCTCAAGTACATACTGATATCTCCATTGATAAATAATCTCAAATACATACAGGTGATTCTGAATTCCACACATGATAATAATTGATTTCAAATTTATAGGGAAACCTACATTACGCTTGGTAAATAAATAAGAATTCATGAACATATCTTAAATCTATAAGAGCATCCTATATTAGGAAATAATTTCCCTTAAAAGGGTACAATGAGAATGACCTACCATCCTCTATACCAATTTGAGTTCTTAAGCATCATGGGTCAAAATCCTTTACTATCTCCTACCTTTGGAAAGAAGGTCCCTTTAGATATAGAACCATTGGGTGTTTATGGTTCCATAAATAAATCTATTTGAAATCATTCATAAATAGTGATTCTTAACTATAACACACATTCTGAAGGAAAAAATAGTCATCCATACTAATATTTTATGTCATTGTTCAAGTAGATGGTTAGACACACCCAAACATGGAAAAACCATAATTAAAGGATGGTTATGGTTATTAATGTGGTTTCTTTTGGAACAATATCATTATTAATGGAGAATAATTATATAATTTTGATATTTTTAATATTATGAATTATATTTTAAGTCATTTTAATATATAATAAATAATCTATATTAAAAATGAGATACATTACTTCATGGATATAGTAGTCTGTACAAACACACAAACGAAGTTTCCATTTTTTTAATGCAATATGTGAAATTAGGTTAATGATTATTTACATAATAAACCAAAATTAATTTTTTTTAATAGATACTGAATTAATCAAATAATATAGGGGAAAATATATTTTAATGGGAAATATAGAAAAAAACTGTGTTAGGGAAACATTAGCACTTACGTTGAGCACTTGACATTTCCCTTGGAGGACTCCTTAGAATTGAAGTACATAGGCCAACATATTATTCACAAAAGCTTAAGGAAATGAATGATAATTATATGGGATGAAAATAGGGAATATTTTAAGTAGTATACCAAAATCATGGTGTGGTCTTGAAGGGGTTTTGAGAATCCCATTTTATATGTGGATGGAATGGAATTTTCGGTTTTATTTCATCTTAATATAATGTGGTTACATGATTCACATGTAAATAAGTCTAAAAATGGACAATAATGGACAGGAAATAAATTTGGGTCAATAAAAACAAAAAAAATCAATTATAATTTTTTTTTAACTTTTTAGGCCGTTTACCCATTCAGTTAACCCATTTTACCTTTTGGATTTCACCTCAATAACTAGTTTTCACCTAAGTAACTAATTTTTTAAGACTTAAAATAGAATGGTTATTCATACATAATATGGAAAATATAATTAAAAATTTTAAATCAATTATATTAGATTCACTTTATAAAATTGTTGAAAATTAATTTGAAAATATTAAATGTATAATGTATTGAAAATAGGTTTAGATAATAGTGTTACTGAAGTTCTAAACTATCGAACACAAGTTTTTAAAATAAAATCAATATTTTATAATTTAAATTTTATCTTATAAAATACATATTTTTCTATAAAATGGTTTCATAAATTTCAATCACATACTTTTATACTAATAATTTCATAAAAGTAATGATTTTTTCCACTGTTCACATAAAAATCAATCTTTCCAAAAAAACCAAAAAATTACACCTAATATAATTTAAAATTAAAAATTAAAAAATTAATTCCATTTAATCAGATTCAAATTCTAATATTTTATAATTTAATTTTAAAATAAAAAAATAATAATATAATGAAAATTTTTTACATAGGAAAACAACTTTTTAAAATATTAAATATTCTAAATATTATTTTCTATCAATTATTAATAAATTGGTGTTAATATAATATTCATATCAATAATATGTTATATCCATAATATTTTTAGTATCTTAAAATAAATCACATACAATCCAATTTTAGAAGGGTTACATTTTAAATCATAAATTAATCTTTTTAATAACTTTTCTATGCTAATTGAATTTTATCAATGCCTTATCATTAATGATGACCTTTATATTTTGTACCTATATTTCATTATTTAGTTACCTTCATTTTTACCCACCAATAGAAGAACTACATTTTAATGGTTATAAAATATTTCATGGTTCATTGTGGTTCAGTGTTTCACGTGAAACAAGATAGTGTGCACATTCGGTTTTAAAGGAATATATAGCTTAAAACCATGGGGTGTTACAGACCCTAAGAGTTTGGATATAATGGGAATAGAGTAATGTTTATCTATATAATGGATTTGGAAAAGTGTAGCATACTCAAATATCCAAGATTTGTATATGATATGGTTAGGGTGATACCCTACCTAAATAACTAAGTGGTGAGAGGAACACCAAAGCAGACTTATTTCTTAGTGAAATATAGATGTTGACCCACTAAAGGATATAGTGGATTCAAAAATGGGTCCTCATTTTAGTGGGATCATGTTTAATAAAATTTTATATTAAATTACAGTAAAACATGATAGTGGTAACTCCCCGACCCGAATGTCTCAATTCACGTTGGTGAGAAACATGACCCCTTGAGTTCTTCACTATATGTAAGAGTTTACTGACTAGAAATGAGAATTAGATCAATACATTGGGGAGACTATACCCTCATTTTCAGTAATCATACACTAAAATCATATAAAGAAAGAATAATAACACCAAAATTCCTATTAAAATAAAAACAATATAATAATTTAATAATAATATCGTCTCGGCCATAACCTATAAAATATAACTATATTCCCCCTGGGTGGTAGGTCATACTAATGTATAAGAAGAAGAAACAATAAATAAATAAGGACACTATGAAATCTATTCAGAATCTATCTCACTACATTTTCTGTACACCAATGTCCAACTCCTCAACTACCTATCATTAGGATATTTTCATTCCATGGATCACTAGTCATAAAGTCTCCATGCACTGAGATCTCCTTGTAGGGTGTGAGTATAAACTTAGTAAGACACCACTAATTTTTCCATAAAATAATTTAACATGAATAAGAGGGTTATACAATGATAGTAATTAAATGTGTAAGAGAGAAACAATCAATCATGGGATGAGTGATTTTAAATTTACCAATCCTCTAGGAATCCTGACTGTACATACTTTGGATCTACACTAGATGGAAAGTCAAAATAGAAGTCATGATCATTGGTTGGCTACAAGGACACCATATATCTATAAGTAGACACATGTCCAAAAAGCCTTGATTTGGGAAAAAATTTTAATTTGTCCCATATCTATCATGGGTAATTCCATTAGTTCATCATACACTATCTCTTCTTCAAGTCAGGACCCAAGGTTTTTATAACCCACTTCTACCTTGGGGTGGCCCTCATGAATATCATACCCCTTCCCTATGTTTAGGTCTGTTTTTAGCATCATCACAATCCTCACATGCCCCCTATAAGGACTAAATAATAAATGATAGTTACTATCACTTATTAATAGATTAAAAGCATACATATTCTATACATTAACTCATAATAGGGAATAAAATATATAGGAAAAAAAATTTCATATCAATCATGAGTCCGGGCATCCAAATACACACACAAACATATGATCATTATCAAGAATGGGTCTCATGGGATGCACATACACACATATGATCAATATCAAACATAGGTTTCCTGGGATATAAAAGCACTAACATTCAATAAATATCAAATTAATAACATATACAAGGGCCACATATGGTAAGGAATATCCTACCTTAAGCGTGTTGATGCCAATGGATGATATTTTTCAAGTGTTGTTGCCTAAATCATGACCGCTCACCAGTTAGATCAAACCCACACACCAAGGATCCCCAATGAAAATCCACAATCAAAATAATATTGTTATCTGATTAAAGGGAAGATTTATAGTCCACTAGATCTGATTTCAATCTCATGTAAAGTAATAGATTGATCTAGACTTTGAGCAACCAAGATGGGAAGGGAAAATTTCCCAAAATATTACCTTCGATTCATCTGGATCATTATCCCTCACTAGAATAAAAATATTAAGGGTTAAAAAGGAGATATCAAGTCCAAACCATATCAACAACACCCATAATTAGTTACATGTGATTTCCCATTTTAAACAAACAAATCCCCTAAATCTTGGTGTCTGGTTTTGTTATTTCATAAAATTCGAATAGCTATCACCATGGCTTGGTGATAATGACCATAGTGGTGGTGGAATCAGCCTCACCATTCCCATGAGATCCACCATGATTACCAGTAATCATGTAGTTAAAAATATTTATCATGTTGAACCCACTATTCTTTTGACCATGGCATGGTGAGGATATTCAGGTCATGGTCAATATGGAGAATCTCGAGGAACGACTTGAGTTTTTACTCAAATAAATACATTGATCAATGGATTTCTCCACACACAACACTAAAACCCAAAAATATATGGACTTTTTTATGCTATATGTATAATTGGTAGGTATAAATAGTGGTAATAGGATTATTAATATATATATATATAAACAAAATAAAGTTCACTTAAAATATTACCTCAAAAAGTGTAGCTAAGAAACTAATGAAATATTTCTTATAAAATTCACATATTTTGAAGAATAATATACTTTTACATCAATAAAATATTAAAACTAGTTTAATTTGTAATTTATATTAAATGAGGAGAAGAATAGATAGTATAAAAAATGTTTCTTTCCTATAATAAATAGTTTTTTTGTTATATGTCATATTTTTAATGAAAAAAATTATAAAATTTTGGATTTCAATTTAAAAAAACCATATTTTTTAGATTTATTATGGTAATGTTAGATCAATATAAATTTATGATATTTTTCAACAAATATTTATTGTTATGTAAATAGTGAAAATATCGTTTCAAAAAAATAACATGACTTTATGATATTATTAGTATATTAGTATGAATTTCAAATTTATGAAAACTTTTTATAAGACAAAATATGTATTTTATATGTTAATTTTAAATTTTAGAAATGATTTTTTAAAATTCATAAACCCATACTTTACATTTTATAATTTAATTTATATGTTTCAAATAAATTGTTTTAAATACATAATATATTTTGTATTTTATAATTAATTTCTATCACTTTTGAAAATGGAATTAAATAAAATGTATTTCAAATTTGGAATCATTAGGTCCAAATTATGTAATAAGTAACATTTAATTTTTGGTCTTAAAGTATAAATTTTTTGGGTAAAAACTAGTTACTGTGGTGAAAACTAAAATGGTAAAATTTGGTAACCTTATAGGTAAAGGGCCTAACATGTTTAAAACATCTTTCTATTTGAATAGTGGAGGTGTGGATCAAAATTTTATACCCACCCCCCAAAATATTTTTTATCAATTTTTTATCCACTTTTTTGGGATTGAATTCCTATTATTGAAATGTTTTTGGTATTTACAAAAATGAAACTACCTTCACTTATAAAAGGGTAACTCCTATCCTCGCTTCCCCTCACAACAAAACCTATTGATTTAGTCCCAAAATAAACCAAAAACTCACCTAAACGCTCATATATACCTCAAATAGGCTATTTTCATCTCAAAATATCATCCCTCAAAGGATTAATTCCCTTCATAAAAGGAGAAAATCTAAGAAGTGAGATATAAGTTCTAAAAACTCTCTTTATTTTTCTATTTCTTTATACGATTTTATTCTTCCTAAAATTTAATTTCACAATCATAAAATGATAAAATAATTATCATAATTATAATTTTATGTTATTATAATTATGGTATAAGCATTAATCACCCTCCATTTGTTCATTAAGAAAAACAAAAATGTGAATCGTGTGTTGTACAGACTACCGCCTCCACGAATAAAGGTGTTTAATTTTCCTTCACTTTCAAAAAAGGATGGTTTTTTTATATTTGATATATATAAAAGATATGTATAATTATTATATATCATTAATATGTTTCTTTTTTAATAACACAAGCAGTGATGATTTTTAAAAAATAGTCCATTGATATCAGTAAATGACCAAAAACTAGTTCATCGCCATTTTCATTTTGATGAAACATGATTAAAATGACAATGTAATGGAAATATGAAATTATATGAATTTATAAAATATAATTTCTAGAAATTTTAATGGGTTTTAAATGATGATCTTTGGGAGAAAAGGGAGAAAAACACTGATTTATGAATCTAGTTGAAAATGGTTAAGATTATCAACACTCAATGTTGAAAAGATATTAAAACAATATTATACATGAATAGAATTTTTATTAATGAATATTATAAATAAAGAAATATAATAATAAAGTTTTAAAATATATAATTAAAATTTTTATCTTTATTATGCATAATTTTATAGGATTTCTGTGTAAATCAAGTGTAAAGGTATGGAACTTGGTAACTCAAAATCCTTTCTTTGAGTTATATAATTTTTTATTGAACTTAATTTTTCTAAGACAATATATTTTAAATGATGTTCTATTTTTATATTAGGGGAAAAGATTTTTTCAAAAAAAACATTTTCAATAAAGGTTTTCCTTTCAATCTTTCTTAAAAAGGATATTTATTTAAAAGAGACTCATAACTATGAATTTTTTATGGTGATTATAATATGTTTTCAAAATACACTTTTCATGATTTTATTTTCATTATTTTAAAATGATCTATATCCAATGTAGTAATGTTTCATTTTTAACCCTATATTTAATTTTATTAAGTGATTATTTTGGGTTGATCATGTTTTTATGTAAATTAAAATATTTCATGTTGTCATAATATATAAAAATGTTATAAAAGATATTTTTATTTATATGGTTAATTTATGGAAAGAGATTGATTCCCATTTAAATGTTTATAAAACACAATTTATTTCACTGGTTTCTTTATAAAAATTGAATGATTTCCATTTAGATATTTAAGAAACACTTTTTTTTCCATGGGTTCACTAATTTATGTTTATGTTTGATTTTAAGTGGCACATATATGTATAGATAATGATGGGTTTGTTCTTATATCACCCCCTAATGAATTGTTTATGTTTATATCTCACATGATAGTCATGTGTAAAAATAATGAGTTTTTTACCCCAACATGGGTGTGATGGTTTTGCTCATGTTTTCAGGTAAGAATATAATGAGTTTGTTCACATAATCATGGGAATAATGAGTTTTCTGACATGGGTTTTACTATTATTATGGTGGTGAAATGCTTCCAAATAATTCATAAAGTTATGGGAAACATTTCATTTCCCTAAAATTTCATGTTTTCATGATTGTTCCTTATTTTTAATGTATTACAAATATTTATATCATTCTCACATGTTATTTGACTATTGAGATGTCTTTCGTGCTAGGTCAAAGATTCTATGCTTCCCTAATGATATTATTAAGATCTTATATTACTCTAATATGTTGTTTGATTATAATATAAGGTATTTTTATATTTTATTATAGTATTTATGTCATACTCATTTTTCCCTTCATTTTATGATATTTTTTCCCTTTATAAGCATATGATATCACCAATTTCTTAGGTTTCCAATACCCTATTTATGAAGAAGATTATATTAGGTGATATATCAATAAAATATACTATAGAAGAATGATTATGAAGAGATATTTGCAAGTGAAATAAAATAAAATGTTTATGTAGATAATTTACAGGAGACTAAACCATTATGTCCTTGGGTTATGTGACTATTTTTGAGATGCAATATTAAAGTCATGTGATTAGTATATTTTTTATGTTATGCTTAGCTTAGGTTTCTATTTGTTTTATCAGAGAAAGTTTCTTCTATATTTGGACATTAGTTTGAATAAATTTATAAAAACCCCTATGAAAAATTCTGAAGGATGATTTTAAGTATAGGATAATATCCTGATGTTTTGGTCAAGTAGATATTGTGTGGTCATCCTAAAAATTAAATACCTGACTGTATATTACAAGTGGATGTAGGCTCTAGCATAGCTATCCAATGGGTAATAAACCCAAAGAGTTAATGTTGGGTATTAACTCAATTGTGACCTAGTGCATGATAAAGAGGCCCATATGTACACCTGGTTTGACACTCTCAAGGTATCTTCATTGGTTAATCACATTAAATTTACAAACAATTATGAAGTATTTGAATATATATAACTAGTTTAGAAAAAAAATACAATCATTGATAACCTGGATTCAAACATAGTGATTCATAGACTAATGTATGCACACTATTTATGAAATCCTACACCTATGTTTATATTTTCCTTTTACATACAGTCATTAATTTTAGTATAATCACTCCTAGTATTACTTTAATAATGTTAATGGTGGGAACCTAATAAAACCAAGTTAAAAATAGGTATAATAGAAAATATATATATTTTTTCCAATGGAAACCCAAATGATTTTGGGATGGAACGAAAAAACATTCTGAAATTCTTTCCAAACTATTCCATGATGTGGGAAATAACCCAAATCATTTAAGCTCCCAAATACACCAAGGAAGTAGCAACTCACTATAGATTAATTTAAGAGACAACACCCACCCTTTTTGTGGGAATTTTAATACACTAGTTTCTGACCAGTGGTCTAATACAAAGGAAAAGATATTTCTATTCATCAGTTCCTAGACAATGAGAAGGTTTTTTTAGTAGTTTTTTATTTATAATGTGATGCTTTTTAATGGTGAAATCTCACTATTAATGCCATAGAAAAAATATATAGACTCCATGGAATGATAACAGTTTGAGAAGATATTTTCCACTGAGTATTTTCCAAGGCATATTCACACAAAAATGTAGCATGAATTCTTGGAATTGAAGAAAAAATGAGGATGGATCTATTGTACCATATGAATAAAATTTCAAACGAATTTCAAGGTATACCTCTGATTTTTCTCTGATTTAAACTTCAAAATTGATCACTTATTTATTTCATTAAATCTTATTTGTATAATGGAATTATACATAATAGAATTTGGAATATTTGAAGATATTTTTTGATATTCTATTATGGGTAAGATGGAAACTGGAACCTCTCAATATTCAAGGTGAAAAAGTAAAGTGGAGTATCATGTAATCACTGATGATAAGATACATAGTGGAAAGAAATACTAATTTATTATATGCAATTAATGTGGGAGAAATAACATGGGTGATTATATCAAGGGATCATTGGGCTGTTTTAGGTATGATAAATTAGGACACCAAGTGCAAAACTATCAGACCAATGTTAAAAGGTCGATTAACACAATAGAAGATAAGAAGGTCCCTCCTAATGATCCTCTATCATTACAATGATTCAAGTGAAAAAAGATTATATTTTATGGGAATAAATTCCCCAAACCTTATTCCAATGAAGAAAATAGGCCGTAGGAACCTCTCAAACTCAAGGAACAAGAAAGGGGATTAATGATCACTACTGTTGAGGAAGATCATGGTACTAAACTGATGTGAGGTACACATGATCTCTTTTATTGATCTTATAATAACATATTTAATTTTTCTTCATTGTGTTCTTTTATATCACACGTGTTTTATAATAATGTGGAATCACCACACGAAATAATGGATGTTGAATTATTAGGGAAAACCCTTGGTGGCACAATGACATTATCTAAGATTTAAAAATCTAATCTTATTGATATTTGTGGAAGGATACTTACTAAGAATATAATTATTCTTCCTTTGGTTGAATTTGATATAATATTAGGTATGGATTATTCATCCCAACACTAATCACTTGTCATTTATTGAGATAAGGAAGTCTCATTTCATATCCCAACTTACCATATTATTATATACCAATGTAAGGATGATTTTGAACTCTATGTGAAAGAAAATTATATAATTCATGTATTGTACCAAAAAACAAGGATTCATGACTCAAATTATTGGGGAGGAATTCAACATTAATAACATGACTAATGTATGAGAATGGACTGATGAATTTCAAGATGAACTACTTGGTCTTTCCCCATAGTGTAAGGTTGAGTTTTCAGTAGAACTCATACAAAGATCTATGCATTTCACAAGGAGTATACAAATAATAGATAACATTTAATTATAATAGTTAAATAATAAATTGCAAGACAAGTTGTACAATGGATTTATATGACCCAGTTCTTCACTATGGGGTGTTCTACTTCTCCTTGTCAAAATGGGTGAAGAATTGACATGTCCTTCCATTGATTATCATGAGTTTAATAAAATAACAATAAAAAACAAGTATCCACTACCTTGTATCAATTATATTTTCTATTAACTCTTATCCGATCAATACTTATCAATTATTAACCTTTAATCTATATATTGTAATAACCTAAAACTATATACTTTGTTAAATTATAGGTATGTTCGATAAATTTCATTAAACGCTACACCTAATGAAAATAAATCACATTATATTACGATAAAATTATCAATAAATTGAAAATAAAGACTAATATGGTAAACCATTAAATATTTAGAAAGAAAATAATTAAAATGAGGTAATAATGAAAAAGGTTATTTTCAATAAAATATTTTTTCTTTGTATTATGTATTCTCTTTTGAAATATAAATTTAATAAAATTGAATTTCTATTTTAGAAAATAAATTTCATTTTTAAATTTCTTATATCAAAATTTAATTAGTATGAATTTTTTTGTCTTTTTTTAAAGGATGGTTTTCATTTGAAAAATATGGTTTTGGAAAAAAAAAGAATACAATTTTTATGATCTTATCATTATGTAAACATATCCTAAGAATATTACAATAATAAAGTAATAATAAATTTATTAAGGAATAATATTATTCATTTTTAAATATCCTTTGAACTTAAAATATTGTGTCCGAAATTTTTAAAACAAAATTAAAATGTTACTTTTATAAAAAAACCAATTTATTATTTTCATCTAATTAACTATTTTGATAGTGAAATTTATTTTTTGTATTTAATTGAAAGCCTAATAAATTTTATTTTTTTATAATATATCAATTTATATCAGTAATGTTAGTATCCATATAATTTTATCTTATATATAAATTTAATGTTTAAAAATCATTTTTCTAAAAATAGTTTTTACTTGATTATGTGTAGTTATTTTAAAATTAAATTTTCACACCTTTATAAAATTTATATGTGAAAATTATTTAAAAAATTGAAATCAAAATGATCAAATTAGGTAAAAGTCTCTAATCTTAATTGTTTTTCATTAATGTTAATTTACATGGAAAAAAATAATTACCTTAATAAAAGTAAATTTGGGTAAATGATTAAAAAATTCCTTAAATCACTTTTAAATTATATCATGATTAATAGATTACTGGATATTAGGCCTTACCTTTTCCCACAACCCCTGGTCCACTTTTGATCCATTGACCCAGGAATAGTGTCATGGAATTATTAAAAATGATGTGTGTTTCAAAAAGTGGATTTTTCTTCACTCATAAAATGATAATGCTTCCACTCTTTCAAGTTACCCTTAACCTTATTATTTTTAAATAAAACTATTCCTTTTTTATCCTACTAGAATACTCTCCCACCTACATAAGCTTCTAGTAACCTTATTTCTACTTAAGTTCTTCTCTTCTAAGGAGTTTTCTAAGAGAAAAAACAAGCTTCCAACATTATTATTACCATCTCTTAGACTTTTATTTTATTTCACTCTTTCATAAATTAATTTATAACCTTTTTAAAATAATTAAATCATTATAATTATTATAATTAAACTTTATTATATTAATTATAAAAATATATTCAATCATTTCCATCCACTATGAAAACAAAATAACATCGATCATGCAAATGTGTGGGTTGTCGCTTCCATGATGTGACATGTTTTTTTTCTACCATTTTATATCAAGGATAGTACTATTAATGGATTTTATGAATAAATATTTATTATATTTCACACATGAAATTCTAAAATGATCATTTTTCATATACCGTCATTACTCACATT
This sequence comes from Viscum album, assembly GCA_963277665.1. NCBI lineage: Eukaryota > Viridiplantae > Streptophyta > Magnoliopsida > Santalales > Viscaceae > Viscum > Viscum album. The sequence continues at coordinate 184,777,832 of OY728129.1, forward strand.
CATTGAGAAACGAGATCACTAATTTTGTGTATGTATTAACTACGGACTCCATGAAAAATGAATTTCATTTTTCATAACCACCCATATTGGATGGTTTTAAAAAAAATAATTAATATATATGATAATTATATCATGTTTAATATTATTTGAAAGTTATATTAACATTATATAATAATTTTCTCTTACCCATTCAATCATTATAAAACTCTCTTGTTTAGGACATCTTTACCACCAACATGAGAGATGTTGTAATGTTTATATCGTGGTTTATTAAATAATGTTATATTATGGTAAAAAAAATTAAAAATAATTTATTGAAGATTGAAAAATGATTATATAGTCATAATATTAATATCCAATGAAGTTATTAATATATCACCTTTTATTTGTTAAAATCACTAAAATGATATTGTATTGGATTTCATCCTCAAAAAAATCACAAAAAAATTAATAAATGAAATTATAGATTTATAAATTATTTTAAAAAATGTTATTTAGTACATAATTTGACCTTTTAATGATTAATTTTTGGATATTAATGAAGAAAAATACCTCCATTATAAAACTAGTTCAAAATGATCCAGATTATGGACACTGGATTTTGAAAATAGATGACAACTAACTAATAAAAATGTATTGAATATTTATATAGGAATTTTATAAAATTTTATATAAATTAATAACATTATGAAATAGGTTATTGATATAGTAATTGTTTTTTTATGGGAGGTTTGATCGTATTTGACTTAGCAGGAGTAAAAGTAAGAGATTTTCATGAATAAAATTTTTTCCTTGGGTCATAATCAATTTTATTTTTATAAAACCTTTTAAAATATGATTTTAAATAACCTATTATAATTTTTTGTTGTATTTACACTTTTTTTTTGGGAAATCATGTTTCATAAAAAATTCTTCTTCCTTGAGAAATATTCTAATTTTTTGAAATGAATTTTTTTTAGAATATTTTAAATCACTTTTAATGTATTTTTCCTCTATATCCACATTTATACTTCCCAAAAATGTTATTCTTTACCTAGCGGGAACTAAAATTGTTTTTTTATTCAATGAACTCTATATTTACATTTATTTTGAAACAAAGTTTTTGATATCCTTTTAACGATGTGTCCTTATCAATAATGTTTTTTTCAAATATTTCAAAGTCTTTTCCATCCAATAATCATATATTCTTCTATTTTACATATCAATTTTACATATGATATATTTATTTATCAAGGTATATTTAATGGAATTTGTTTTTGAATGAATATTTTATGATATTTCTTCTTGATTTAAAAAAATAGTTTTTAGAGTCTGACTCTAAAGTCAAATCTTATTAAGATGATATTAAATAATGTTTTTTTATAAAAATAATTTTCTTAATTTCATTTTCATTTTCAAAGGATTATTCTATAATAATTTAATGGTTTATAAATCACCTTATGCATGATATTTTGTTTTGAAAATGTTTTTTTTTGTGTTTCCATTTGTAAAATTTATGAATCTCATTTTTCTTCATAAGGGTTATTTATGATAAAGTGGAATGATTTTATTTTATGTTTAACTCATATATATTGATGAATATGGGTGGGGTCGTATACCACCTTAAAATTCATTGGTTGTGGTTTTAAATCTCATGAGATAATTATGTTTGGACATACTTTGATTTGTTCACAAAATTAAGGGTATACATACTTGCAATTATTGATAATGTTTTCCTATAATTATGTTTGTGATTCCTCTTATATAAAATGTGCCTTAATTTTTAATGATTAAAAATGGATATGGTATTCCATGTTCTAAATATATTATTTTTTCATATGTATCAATTTCATGTTTTTTATATGTCTCTAATCCATGTTTTTATGACCTTTATTTGGTCTTATTTTCCAATGTTGTTATCCTTAATAATCAATTAAGTTTTTTATCACTTATGATCTCATGATACTTTTATCTAATGTTACTTGCTTACATATTTTTACATAAAATTTAAGATCAAACCATTTTTACTAGTTGATATGCTTCCCTTACTAAGCATTTGATCTCACTCTTTATGTTTCCATTCCCCAAGACATGAAGATGATTAGGTCATATGATATTTCTAGAAGAGGGTTTATAGGATAATTATTGTCGATAAATGTGCATAAGTGTTATAAAATAACATATTAATTAAGTTAGTCTCCAATACACTAAATCATTTGGTCCTGGTTTGTGGGACTATTTATTGAATGTAGTAATTAAACCATAAAATCTATATATTATGTATATATTATGATCTTGGGCCTCTATAGTTGGTATTAAAGGGAATGTTTTTTTTATTTTAGGAATTATTTTAGATAACATTAGTGAGATCTATAGGAATGATTATGAGTATTCTATAACATCTTGATGTTTTAGAAAAGTAATGATTATGTGGTTTTCCTATAATTTCATTCTTTTATGGATACTAGAAAGTGGATGCAACTATTAAATAGATGCATTTATGGGTAATATCCCTAAAATAGGTTGGTTGAGCATTGAAATGATCAGGACGTTAATTCATGATGATTGGGCCTAAGACTACACACCTGGATAGACACTCCTAAGAGAGAATATTTGGTTAATTCATATTCTCTTTATTTACCACGATGAGGGATTTTAATATGATCATGTTAGAGAACCTAAAAAATGAAACTATCATGGATAAGTTATAATGAATCCTAAATGTTCATAGGTTTTAATATTTACATAATTTATGAGTTATTTAATCTAAAATCATCATTTTACCTCACTATATTTACTAACTTATATCCCTAGACATTATTTTATTTGAATTAAAGGCTATAATAAGGAGGAACCAAGATAATAATGAGTGTGAGCGACAATGAAGAGATTTTTCGAATGAGCATCCAAATGGGGTGGGAGTCAGTGTATGAAAACTCATAGCATTGATCACTAAATAATCACAAGATATGGATAATAATAGGAATCACATTAAACTCCCAAACACAACAAAACATGAATATATGTATATTGAATCCTTTATTAATCAACATCCACCCTCCTTCAGTGGATCTTCTAATCCACTTATTGTTGAGAAATAGATCAATGATATGGATAATACATTTTCTATCCTTCAGCAATCAGAGAAAAATAAGGTTGTTTTGGTTGTTTATCATTTATAAGAAGAGGATAATCAATGGTGGAGTCACATTAAGAACAAATGAAAAAAGATGAATTAGATTGTATGGAATATGATGAGTTCATAAAAATAAAATCATTAAGAAATTTTCTAGAACTATTCATAAAAATATAAAGCAACTATTTATCGATATTAATCAAGAGTCGGATAAATATTTTGGAACTTATAAAGAAATCTTCATGGGGATCTCAAGGTATGCCTCTAGTTATATCTCTAAATCTGAAAGAAATGTAAACTATTTTTAAAGGGGATTAAAACCAAGTCCTAAAAGGGAATTATCCATAAGAGTATTTGGAATATATGAGGAGATTTTTTTTTATGTTCACTAAAGGTATAGATGGAAATTTGTAACATTATTTCTTTTATGGAAAATAAAAAAAGACGGTGTATCATGAAATCTCAGATGGTAATCCACAAGGGGGAATGAAATTACAACTAATTATTTGTCACAAATGTGGGAGGCATCACCTAAGAAACTACCTCAAGGGATATAAGAATTATTTTTAGTGTGGTAGGGAAGGACATATTACACTAAACTATTGAATTTGTTCTAAGAGTCTGATTAAAACAAAAATGGATAAGAATGCTCCAAAATATTTACCACCCGCACTTTAATTCTTCAAGTGAAAAGTGTTTGGGAATTATGAAAATAATTAACATAAACTTAGAGATATTTAATATAATATTCCTCACAATCATCTTAAACAAATAGTGAATGGGAGAGTGTATGGTATCACTACTGCTGAGGATGATCATGATAATTAAGTGGTGCAAGGTACCCATATTCTTCACTATTGACCTGTAAACGCCTTATTTGTGTCTAGTTCGTAACATTATTTTAAATCACACAAGTTTCCTATGAATATTGATTCATTATCTCAATCAATTGGTAATAAAATATATTTTAAAACACAAGTCTGGATTATGATATCATCTAAGATATATAACTCTTATTTGATAGAAATTATTAGGATGATACTCCCTACTAATCTAGTTCTTCTTCCCTTGGTTTAATTTAACGTGATTTTTTCTTACGGATTATATATCCTTATATAGAGAACATATCAATTGTTAGGATAAGGAGATATGATTTCATATCCACAACTATCATGTGATCAAATATCAATATATGGATGATTATGAGATCCCTTTAGAAGAAAATTCTATAATATGGGTTATAATACATGGGAATGAGGGACTCTTGGATAAAATTATTTGGAATGAATTAAAAACTAATTTCATGAATATTATATGGGCCTATACTGATGTATTTTTTGAATGAAATTTCTAGACTTTCCCTAAAGAATGAGGTTTAGTTTTCAATTGATCTTATACCTAGTTGTATGCCAATATCAAAGATTACTTATAAAATGGACCATTTTGAGTTGGCAGGAATAAATAAGAAACAACAAGAGAGTGTTGAAAAGGGTTTTATACTCCGGAGTGATTCATCTTGGGGTGAAACAGTTCATTTTTTAAGAAAAATGATGGATCAATGCGCCTCTACATTGACTATTTTAAACTTGGAAAGATCATGATCAAGAATAAATATCATCTACGAGGTTTCAATGATCTATTTGATCAACTATGAAGAGATCAATATTTCTCAAATATTGAACTTCAATCTGGATATCATCAATTATAGGTAAGGTGAGTATGTATACGCAAGACATTTTTTCACATAAGTTATGGACACTATGAATTTATAGAGATTCTATACGGTCTTATAAATTACCCTTTTATCTTTCAAAATTTTATGAATATATTCTTTAGATATTAGCTTGAAAAATTTGTTGTAGTCTATATTGATGACAATATTATGGACTATAATAGAAAGTAAGAACATTAATAGTACATGGTAATTGTCCTATGGACCATATAAATGGATAATCTATATTCCAAGTTACATAAGTGGTAATTTTTAATGTAAACAGTATCCTTCTTTGGTCATGTTTTCAATAATGAGTTTATATATAAAGACACATCAAAGATAGATGTAATTGAAAAATGGTTGATAACAACCTATATTATTGAGATCCAATGTTTTATTAGATTATATGGATACTACTAGAGTTGTGAGAAATTCTTCATGATTATTCAATCCTCTAACCAAGTTGACCCAAAAGTGAGTGAAGTTCCACTATACAACGGAATGTGAGGAAATATTTAGGTTGATTAAGAAGGGATTGGTTAGTGTTCCTATTCATGCACTACCCTTCAATAGAGAGGGGTTAATGATATAGAGTGTTGCTAACTTGAAGGTTTTGGGAATATTTATTATGCATAATGAGAAGGTAATTTCTTATATATCACAGTATTTAATGATTAATTAGAAAAAATTCCAAACTCATGATCTAGAGCTAATGGTAGTCGTCAAAAAAAATCAACATCATCTCTATGGTGAGAAGTGTGGTATTTATAAGTATCATAAGAGCCTAAAGTATATATTCACACAAAAATAGTTGAATATGTGCAAAGGAAATGGTTAAAACCAACCAAGGACTATGACTACTCAATAAATTGCCCCACTGGGAAGGAAAACAAGGTGGAAGATCCCCTAAGTAGGAATGATATTTATATATTATCCATGATAATGATTGAAAAAGATTCAATAATTATTGATTTAAAATAGAAGAATCTTGAAATCATAAGGGAAAGAGGAAAATACTATCTTTTCCAAAATATTTCTCAACCATACCTCCTTGAGAAGATAAATTAATCCCATAAAGATGACGCACAACTATAGAAAAAGGTAGTGAGTTTTCCAAATTTCATCCTTGATAAAGAAAGATTTATAGGGTTTCGAACCTAGATATGTGTCCCATAAAAACCATAACTGAATAAGGAATTTTTTATGATGATCATAGATCATCCATATCCATTCATACAGGAAGAAATTATATGCATAATGATCTAAAAAAAGTTATGGCGGGATAACATAAAGTGTGAAAACCATGGAATACACATCTCGAAGCTTGTTAATCCAGTAAGTTAAGGATGAATGACAAAATTTTAAGGGTATGTTGAAACCATTACCCAAATGAGATTGGAAATGGGAAAAATTTTCCATATATTTTTTTTGTTGAATCACTAAAATATCTCAAGTCCATAATTTTATCTAGGTTTAGTCGAAAACCTTAAAATTTTAGTGAATTTAATCTCCATCAGAGAATATTTCTCTCTTAAACAACACTCCATGATATACATAGGATAATTGGTAAGACTACATGGAGTGACACTTACCATTATATTTGATCAAGAATCAAGGTTTGCCTTAATATTATAGAGAAGTCTTTAGACATACTTGAAGATAGAGTTGAGTTTTAGCACTGTTTATCACCCTCATATAGTTGGTCAGTCTGGTTGGAAAATACAAACTCTAAAGGATATGTTGAGATCTCGTTTGGTGGAATTTCAAGGATATTGGGACCATCACCTTCCATTGACAGATTTATAATATATAAAAAATTCCATTTTTTTCATTCTTATGGAAACATATTAGGCTCTATACAAGAAGAAATGTAGAACTCCAACAAGCTATGATGAAGTTAGGGAGAGGAAGATGATATGTCTGGACCTTGTCTATAAAATAACAATGAAAGTTCAAACCATTTAGTGGTAAACGAAATTATAAAAAATTTGACATAAGATTTTTTCTGATAATCATCAATGATATCTATAGTTTGAAGATATAGGAAAGGTATTCTTCCAAATATCTCCGTGCAAGTGGGTTATGAGATTTGTAAAAAAGGTAAGTTGATCCCTAGGTACATTGGTCCCTTCAATATCCATGATCGTGTTAGAGAATTATTATTTCATTTAGTAGTGCCTCATGAACTCTCCTAATTGCATGATATATTCCATGTATCACTTTGGAGGTATTAAATACCAGATCTATCCTATATACTAGATTTAGAATCTATACAGTTGGAACATGAAATCACAAATAGGGAACAAATAATGAAATTTCTAGATTGAAGAGACAAGGTGTTGTGAAACAAGACAACTCATCTGGCCAATGTTATATAGAGGAATTATAAGTTAAAATAATCTATGTGGGAATTTTAGGATTTGATGAGAGAAAATTATCCTCGCTTTTTCTTTTGTGCAATAAACTATCAAGGTTGAAATTCTTTTAAGGGTGTAGAAGATAACGACCTGAAATTACAGAATTTACCATACAGATGCACCAAATGACCAAAAACCACAACATATCAAGATAAAATTATTGATAAAGAAATGATAATTACTAATATGGTAAACCATTAAACATTTAGAAGGTATTTAATTAATATGAGTTAATGTTGAAAATAGTTATTTTCAATAAAATTCATTTCCATTATATTATGTATTTTACTTTAAAATATACATTTTCAAATTTAATAATTTAATTGTTTTAGTTTAAATGTAATTTTTTAATTCCTCCCATAAAAATTTACTTCACATTATTTTTTGAGTTTTTTCTAAAATGGTTTATTTTTAGTTGAAAAATACGGTTTATCCAAAAATAATATTTTTTTATTTAATAATTATATAAAATTTTCCTAGAATATTATAAAAACTTTTACGTGATAAATTAAGTATTTAATGGATATATTTAGGTATTTTTAAATATTATTTGATCATATATTATTATTTTGAATATTTTTAAACTAAATTAAAAGAATACTTTAATAAGAAAAATGTTTGAGTATTTTCCTCTAATTAAGTGTTTCTATTGTGAAAATAGGTTTTCTGTCTAAAAACCCTCCTAAATCTTGTTTGTTTTATAATAAATCAACTATTTAATTAAAATCAATATCCCTAATAGTTTTATCTTATATTGCAATTTAAATCTTAATAAAGTTAATTTAAAAAAAATATTTTGACTCGATTAAATGTGTGTATTTAAAAATTAACCATTCACAACTTTATAGAATTTATGTATTAAAATTATCTTTAAATTTTAAACCATGATGTTTTAATTAGTCAATGGGATCCAAAATTAATTTTTTTCATTAATGTAAATTACTAAGGTAAAAAATTAATTACAAAGGAAATAATTAATTTGTGTAAAGGTTTAAAAGTAAAAAAAATCCTTAAATCCCTCTTAAATTTTCTAAAAATTAATATCTAAGAGTATATTCAATACTATATTGTCTCACGACCCCTATTTTTCTAATTTTAAGGAATTGACCCTAGAATATATTCATGACATTATTAAAAATGATGTCTGTTTCAAAATGTTTCATTTTCTTCTCTTATAAAATGATACAATTTCCACCCTTTTAAGTTACACTAAACCTTTTAATCCCTAATTTAAACTATTAAGTTTCTATCTTCATATAACCCTCTCACATATACATAAGCTTCTATTCACCTTATATCTTGTTAAGGCCTTCACTTTCAAGGAGTTTTCCATGAGAAAACGGAATCATCCAATGTGAATATTACCTTCTATTAGTATTTTTTATTCTAATCCTTATTAAAATCATTTAAATTTTTTTCTAATATAATGAAATAATTGTCATTATTATACTAAAATTTAATTATATTAATAATCAAACAAATTTCTAATCATATTCATCCACAAACAAAACAAAATAACATTGATCGTGTGTACATGCGGACTACCACCTCCATGATGCGATGTAGTTTGTTTTATATAACCATATATCAAGGATAGTAACAAGGTTGGATTTGATTAATAAATAGGTTTTATATTTAACTCATATAATTTTTAAATGACCATTTTTCATATACCATCATTCCACCCATTCATTGAGAAATTGGATCGTTAATTGTGTGTACTTGTGGACTACCGCCTCAATGAACAATGAATTTCATTTCTCATAACCCCCATATAAGATTTTTCCAAAAAATATTTTCATGTATATGTATAATAATTATTAAAATTTAAATATTCTAAAAAAATTATATTAAAATTATATAATAATGTTCTCTTACTCTTTCAATCATTATAACACACTCTTGTACGGTCATTTTAACCACCTACATGAGTGATGTTGTAATGTTTATACCAAGGATGAATAAGGAATTATATATTCTGGTAACATACTACAATAATGATTTATTAAAATGTAAAAATTATTAGAGAGACATAATACTAATATCTGATGATGTTATTAATATATCACATTTTATTCGTTAAACACACTAAAACGATCTTGTCTTCGTTTTAATTATCAAAAAATATTAGCAACACACTTTTGAAATGAAATTATCAATTTATAAATTATTTTAAATCACCTTTTCTAGAACCTAGTATAATCTATTAATGATGAAATTTGTGATAATAATGAATAATGAAACCATAATTAAAAAACTATTACAAAATGATAAAGATTTATGACACCATATTTTGAAAATAGATGATAACTATCTAAATAATAATGTATTAAATATTAATAATATAATTTTATAATAGTTTATTTAAAATAATAAGGTTTTAAATATGTGATGAAGATATTTATTTTTGTGATAAAGGATTTTAGAGCACAATTGACTTAGTAGGAGTAAAGGTAAGGGGTTTTCATTACTCAAATCCTTCATTTAGTTCATAATCACTTATATTTGACTAAAACCATTTGAATTAGAATCATTTCTAACTTATGATAATGTTATGTTTTAAAAAAAATATCTCTGTAAATCATGTTTCAACATAATTTCTTCTTCCTTTATAAATATATTTTCTGTTGAAATGAAATTTTATTAAGAATAATTCCCATTTATTTTAATTGATTTTTCCCCTATATACATATTTTTAATTCCCTCTAATTTAATACCTTCTCCAGTGTAAACTAAAATTATGTTTATATAAAATGACCCTTATTATTTTAAATCCAAGGTTCCAATATCTTTTTAACAATGTGGGTTTTCGATGAAGGAATTTTCTAATACTTTAAAGGTTGTTCCTTTCAATAACCATATATTCTTCCCTTCTAAATTTTATTTTTAAATATGATTTATTTATTTTAAAGGTATATTTATAGGAATATTTTTCAAGGAAATGTTTTAATAAGTATCCTCTTTATTTAATAAAAATGAATTTTTGAATGTAAATTTAAAACCACATCTTTTTTAAGAATATATTAAGAAAAGTATTTTTAGACAAATATATTTTTTATTCCTATTTCATTTTAAAGCATTATTCTATAATAATGTAATGGTTTATAAATCACCTAATTTATGATATTCTAGAGTGATCATGTTTTTTTGTATAAAATTATCATTTTTTTAATGTGATATCATTTGGAAAGGTTATGAAACTCATTTTTCTTCCCATGGGTTATTTATGTTAAGATTGATTATTTTATTTTAAGTGGAACTCATATTTATTTATGATGTTGGGTGGGGTCCTATATAACCCTAAAATTCATTGGTTATGGTTTAATATATAAGGAGATAATGATATATGATTATACATATATTTTTTCACAAAACTAAAGTGTGGATGTACTTGGATTTGTTCAAAAAATTAAAGGATGGACATACATGGATTTGTTCACAATGTTATCCTATGATTATGTTTTTTCACTAATTCTATAAAATGTTCCTTTTTCATATTCCATGATCCTTAATGATCAATCATTTTTTTCTAAATTATGATATCATGATATTTTTATCTAATTTTTCTCCCTTTCTTATGTTTTCGCTCATATTTAAGATCTAACCATTATTAGTTGATATGATTTCCTTACTGTGCATTCTATCTTAACCCTTCTTATTTTTCCAATCCCAATGTTATTAAGACGATTATTTCATATTGAGATGCCTATAAGATGGTCTACAAGAGAATGGTTATAGAGAAGTGTTCATAAGTGTTCTAAAATAAGTTTATTATATATCCAGACATCAAGACACTAAATCTTTTGGTCCTTGATCTATTAAAGTATTTGTGGAATGTCTTAATAAAACCGTGAAATCAATGTATTATTTATGTATGTTTATCTTGGGACTCTATAGATACCATAAATTAAGGGCCAAAAGGGAGGATATTTCAAATAAATATTTTCCTATAAGGCTTGAACATTATGAAATTATTGTCATGCTATTTGGACATACCAATTCACATTTTATCATTATGAAGATAGTGAACAGAGTCTTTAGAGACTGCCTTGATCGATTAGTGGTTTTTTTTTAAGATGATATTCTTATATATTCAATAGTAAAGGAAGAGCATGAAGATCATTTTAAAATTGTTTTAAAGACCATTAGAAAAGATAATTTTTATATCAAATTTGGAAAATGTGAATTCTATCCATAAAAGGTTTCATTCATGGGTCATGTATTTATAAGAAATGTCATATTAGTATATCCACTAAAGATGGATGTTATCAGACAATGGCCTAGACCACCACCGTAACTAAAATACTTAGTTTTCTTGGGTTAGAAAGATATTACAAATGATTTTTTGAGAAATTTTTCATGAATATAAAACCCTATAAAAAAGTTAACATAGAATTGAGTAAATTTCATTTGGATAGAGGAATTTGAAAATTTCTTTCATGAACTGAAGAAGTGGTTTGTCACTGCTCATGTACATACATTACCCTACTGTGGGGAAGGGTTTTTAATGTATAATGATTCTTTAAAAAAAATTGGGTATCCTCATTCATAATTATAATTTAATTTATTACTGTTCACACTAATTAAGACTCATGAGAAATATTTCATGATAACGAATTTAGAGCTGACAACATTGATCTTTACATTGAATTTTTTAGAAAATTATCTCTATAGAGACAATTGGGATATATATACTGATCAATAGAGATTGATATATATATTAACAAAAACAATTAATATAAACTAAATGATATGTTTGTATTTGATAAAATATTATAAATTCCTGATACATTACCACTTATGGAATTCAAATAAGGTGTTTGATGTTCTTATAAGGAAATAACATGTTAATATATCCATTATGAGGTTTGAAAAACGACCAAAAACTCAAGGAGTTATAGATAATACATCTTGAAATCATAATGTGGGATATAAATCCTATCTATCATAATTGACTTCTCATCCTTCCTTTTAAATAAATAGAAAATAATTCTAGAAAAATGATGTAGATCTATAGAAAAAGGTAATGAATATTCATGAGTTCATGTTTTTTTAAAGATGGAGTTATATGGTTTGGAACCTAGAATGTGTCCTATAAAATATTGAATTAAAGAAGTAACTTTTGGATGATGTGCATATATCATCCTTCACTATACATCTAGTAATTATGAATATGTATAGAGATTTAAATGAAAACTTCTTGTGGGATTATATGAAGAGACATATTTTAGAATACACATCTTGATTTTTGGTATTCTAGTAAGTTAAGGTTGAATAAAAAAAGTCTAAGGACATATTGAAACCATTACCCATACCAGTATGAAAATAGGAAAACATCACCATGGACTTCTTTGTAAGATTCCTCAATACTTTTAATGTCCATATTGATATTTGAGTTATAATCGATCACATTATAATTATAATGCATTTTATTTCTATCAAAAAATATTCCACCCTAGTCCAACACACCATGATATACATAAGAGAAGTTTTGAGGATACATGGAGTACTGTTATCAATTATATATGATTAGGATTCAAGGTTTAAATTTTGTTTTTGTAGAAGTATTTGGAAATATTTGGAGACAGATCTGATATTTATCTTGACATATCATCCTTATTCAAATGGTTAGTCTAAGAGGATAATTAAAACTCCATATGATATGATGAGATCTTGTTCGATAGATTTCCAAGTTCATTAGGATCAACACCTCCCCATGGTAGAGTTTTTATATAATAAAAGTTTCCATTATATCATTCACATTTCACCATATGTGGAATTGTTTGGGGAGAGATGTAGGACTCCAATATGATGGGATGTAGTTTGAGAGAGGTAGCTAATAGGTCATGACCTTGTCTAAGAAATTATATACAATGTTCAAACATATCACTATAATGTTAAAGTGATACAAATTAGGAAAAAAAGTTATTTAGATAATCATCGATGATATCTAGAGTTTGAAATTTTTTACATGGTATTACTTTTAATATATCCATGGAATGGAGTTTTGATATTTTGGATGAAAGGGAGCTGAACCTGAGATATAGTGGGGCCTTGAAAATACTTGATTATGTCAGGTTCATATCCTATCACTTAACACTCCAAAAACCTTCTCCTAAGTACATGATGTGTTCCATGTACAAATTTTAAGAAAGTACATACCAAACCCTTTACATGTTCTAAGCTTATAAACCATGAAATTTGAACATGGTTACTCATATGAAGAACAACCAGTGGAAATTCTACATCAAAGAGGTAATGTGTTGTAGAACAAGACACTAATATAGTCAAAGTAATAGGGTTAAATCATAAGTTTGAGGAGTCTGAGTGGGACCCTAAGAAAGTGAGAAAATTACCCTCACTTGTTTTCTTCTATGTAACAATATTTCTAGGATGAAATTATTTTAAGGGGGTAGAATTTAATGACTCGAGTTCATTTTAAATATCGACTCAACTAGTACAGCTAAGAAACAAAATAAATATCTTCTCTAAAATTAAATTATATCAAAGAATAATATAGTTTAAATGAATTAATTTTTAAAACTAGTTCGTTAATAATTTATAGGAAATAAAGAGAAAAATATATAATATATGAAAAGTCTCTTTCAAAAAAAAATTGTTTTTCATAATATTTTATATTTCTAATTAAAAATAATATTTATAAATTTTAGGATATTAATTTTACAAAATAAAAATAATTTTTTTATTTATCATGGTTATATTAGCTTAATGAAAATTTTCTAGATTGATCTAAAATGATTTATTTTTAGGTGAAGAGTGAAAATACTATTTTTACAAATAAAATAACTATATTTCATTATTATTATATAAGTATATATTCGAAATTTATTACAAAATTTATAAGAGAAAATATTTATTTTCTAAGGAAATTGATAATTTAAAATAAAAAATAATTTATAAACCAATATTGGACATTTTAGAATTTAAGTAATATTTTTTTAAAAAAACATTTTATACATTATATATTTAGTATTTAAAAATTTATTTTAACTACATTAATAAATGGAAAAAACAATGGATTTAAACATTTTAATAATTTAGTAAAAAATTTAAAATAATAACCTTTTTATTTTTGGGATTAAATTATAAATTACCGAGGTAAATACTAATTATTGTGTTGAAAACTAAAATAGTAAAAGTGAGTAACTATAGAGAAAAGTTCCTAACATGTTTAAAATGTGTTTCTATTTGAATGAAGGAGGTTTTTATCAACATTATCTCACCTAAAATAAATTATTTATTAATTTTTGTAGCCACTTTCCTTGAGACTTAATTCATATGATTGAATTTTTTTTGGTATTTTCAAAATGACACTTCTTTTCACTTATAAAGGGGGTATTCCTCTACACACTTCCCTTAACACCAAAACATCTTAAATTTGGCCCAAAATATACCCAAACCTATCCTAAATAATTTTATACTCCTTATATAGGATCATTTATTCTAAAAATAACATATCTCATAGTTTCAATCCCCTTCAAAAAGAGATAATCCAAAAACTGTGTTTTAAGTTCCCAAAACTCTCTTTATTTTTCTGTTTCTTTATATGATTTTATTCTTCATAAAATTTAATTTGACCATAATAAAATGATAAAATCAGTATAATAATCATATTGGTATGTTATTATAATTATGGTACCATAATTAACCACCCACCATTTCCATTAAGAAAAACAAAAATGTGAATCGTGCATTTGGCGGAGTACCGCCACCATGAATAAAAATGATTTGTTTTTTTAACTTACAAACATAATTATTCTTAGTTTATATTTAATGATTCTAAATGATATTTATAATTAATAAATATCATTAATATGGTTCTTTTTAAATGGTACAAAATTTAATGATCGTTATATGGTTATCCATCAATATTGGTAAATAACCCAAAACCAGATCATCGGCATTTTCATTTTCAGAAAATGCAACTAAAAATCACATGTGATATAATTATAACATTATAAATCTTAGAAAAACAATAATATAATCTTTATTTTTTTTAATAATGATATTTAGGAGAAAATGGAATAATAACATTGATTTAACAAACCTTGTTCAAAACTGTTAAGATTAACAACACCTGGTGTTGAAAAGAGATTACAAAAATCTTATACAGGAAGATAAATGTTATTATTGAAGAGTATAAAAAATATATAATAATAAGGTTTTTAAATAGTTAATTAAGATTTTTTTATTTATAATATAGGAGTTTATATCATTTTTATGGAAATTACGGGTAAATATAAGGGACTTAGTAACTCAAAATCCTTTTTTTTGGGATATACAACCTCTTATTAAAATTAAATTTTCTAAGACTTTACATTTTTAATGATGTTATATTTTCATTTTCGGGAAATAGTTTTTAAACTAAATACATTTTCATGAGAGGTTTTAATTCATTTTTTCATGAAAATAAAGGATGATTTTTAAAACAAGACACGTAACTATGTATTTTATAATGATGAATTTAATATGATTTCAAAAAGATCATTTCATGGTTTGGTTTTCATTATCATTAAATAGCATACCTGCAATGGATTGATTTTTCATGTTTCACCTAATATTTCATTTTATTATGTGATTATTTTTGGGTGATTATGTTTTTGATGTCAATCACTTTATTTTATGTTGTATTACTATTTGGAAATGAAATGAAACCCATTTTTATTTCTGTGAGTTTTTTATAAAAATTGAATTATTTAAATTTTAATATTTTATGAAACCAATTTTATTTCATTACGTTCTTTATGAAATGTGAATTTTTTCTATTTTGATTCTTAGAAACCCTTTCTTTTTCCATGGTCTCATTAAAATATGTTTAACATTTATTTTAAGTGGGACACATATATATATATATATGGATGATGATGATGTGTGATGTCCTATACCAACCTAAAATGCATTGGTTTACATTTATATCTCATGATATATTTAGACATTGACATAATGAGTTTCTTCACCCAGGAATGGGTATGATGGGCTTACTCACATTTCTAGGCATGGACATAAAGAGATTGTTTTCATAAGGGTGGGAATATTGAGTTTTCTCGCACATATTTTCATATGATTATGGTTGGGCGAGAGTTCAAATTTCAACAATTTATGAGATGGATTTTATTTCAATAAAATTCAATGTTTTCATGAATACACCTTATTTTTAAAGTACTTTGCAGTTTTATGTCATGATCACGTGTCATGTGATTATTGAAATGTATTTTGAGCTAGGTCATATATTTTATGCCTCATTAATGATATTGTTTATATCTTATGCTACTCTAAAATGTTTTTTGCTTCTCATATAAGGTATTTTGATAATTTATTATGAAATTTATGTCATCCTCATGTATTACTTCATGCTATGATTTTTTTCCTTATTTAGCATCTAATCTCACCCTTTTCTTATGTTTCCAATCCCCAGGTTATAAAGATGATTATATCATTTCAGATATCTATAAGAGGGTGTTTAGGAGCATGATTATGGAGAAATGTTTGAAATGGTAATAAAATAAGATGTTTATATAGCTATTTTATATGACACTAAACCTTTAGGTCCATGGGTTATGTGACTATTTGTGATATTTTCATTTTTAAATCATGTGATTAATATATTATTCATGTTATGTTTATCTTGGTTACCTATACTAAGTGCCTCATGCCTAAGATCACACCTAGTCATTGCTTGGGTTGGTCTCCCTATTTCACACAGAAAGATATCAAGAACAAGACGACTTCCACCATGGCATGGTGATTTACATGGTGCACCTAAAATTCCTAATTTTACAGCATTAGCCATCAAGAATAACCATAAATATTCTATACCCAAGTTAATCCATCACATGGAACAATATTAAATAAATTTAAAATTAATGATGTTAAATATATCCCACATTAACGACTTCTCATTCTCGAGAATTTTCTCCTGTTTCTGCTAAAAAAATCTAACTACTAAGCCTGCACATCTAATTCCCACTCCCAAGTATCCTCTTGGTTATGTCCATGACATTATAAAACTTGAATAATTATCACATTATTCCCTCATAACACTTCCTCACTTCATTCCAAAATTCAAATTGGCCCCTCCTCAAATGATGCATCAGGTTCCAACTCAACATCCTCGCTATCAATTAAAATCATAGAATTAACCATGTACTTTGGTTAGAAAGGCACAAAGGCCTTCATTTTTTTATTATTCTGATAATCCACAATTTAAGGGGTGAGATGGAACCCTTACAAGTCCTAGAGAGTTAGAGATAATTACATGACTCGTAGGTATTAGAGGGAATCACCCACACAAGACAACTTGAAACTGCTCCTCCCCAACATATGCCATGATATTTTCACTCCACCTTCACAGGGCTGGTCAGCTAGTTGTCCTATACAAAATTTCATAGGCCTGATACCGATGGAAATTCCATACCCTCTCATTCTTCCAATTCTGGTTAGCTCTTCTCTAGTGAATTCACCTGCCCTGAATCATTAACTAAAGCCTTATCCCTTGTACTCTGATCAGGTCATCTACATTCATGTGGCCCAAAGGCCTTAAGGTGGCCCGAAGGCCTTAAGAAACAACTGGCCTGAAGGCCGTGGGTGGCCCGAAAGCCTTTCAGGACCTGAGGACCAAACCAGTGGCCCAAAGGCCCAGATGGATGAATAGTTATGGCTACTACAGTAACTACTTAAGTATATGCCATGTTAATGCTATAGTACTACTATAGTGCCTAGAAATTCACCTCCACCTGGATTTGATCTCGGGTATCTTGGATGTACCTGCTGAGTCCTCACCAACTGGGCTAAGGCTTATGTGCTTTTACTATTGAATCATAGACATATTGAACCTGTTCTACATGCCTAAATATCATGGAGGAAGATCTAATTAGTAATCTACTATTCTGATATACCTTATGATCAAATATTCCTATAAACCATGGTGCCACCTTCCCTTTCCATCGCAAATGATGATGGACCAACCAATGTGACACCCACAATAAAACATGGTCTCCCATAGAGAACTCCAATGGTCCTATCCTCTAGTCATCATGTGATCATGTCTAATATGAGTAGTAACCAATAAATATTTTATCAATTTCATCCTCTAAGTGGTCTCCTATACCATACTCAGCCCTATAATAGCAACCTCACCCACTTCATACCAATATAGTAGTGAATGACACAACCATACTTTTAGAGCTTTAAAATGTTCCATTTAAATTTAAGATTTTAAAATTTTATTATACATGAATACCACAAAGTACAAGTGATCATCACATGATCCAATTAAATCTTTAATGCATGAACTATGCATATCCTCCAAGATCTTGATCGTCCTCTCTGACTTTTCGTTGTTCTATGGTTGATACGTCGTACTTATATTTAATTGAGTTCCTATATCTTTATCTAAGACCATCCAAAACCACAGTGTGAAATGAAAATCTATGTCTGATAAGATGTTGGATGGTACTCCATACAATTTGAAATTATCTCAGACATAAATATTTCACAACTCATCAATAATGTGAGTCTCTCCGATTGACAAGAAATATGGAACCCTCATCAGCCAGTCAACTATCACCCATACAACATTTTGGCTTCTCAGGGTCCTTGGTATCCACATTATAAAGTATATCAAAACCTCATACCACTTGCATATATGCATAGGAACTGGATGACAAAAAAACTCATGATCACTAATTCTCCACCTCTCTGAAAAATAAATTTTTTATTATAGAAACGCTTTTAAGGAAAAAGTGAGAAACCAAGAGGCATGACTTCAAAGATTAAAAACATAAAACTGTCCTCCAATGGTCCAAAATCCAAAAAACAAGATCAAACAACAAAGAAACTCACATCCCCAACATTGAAACATTATGTTAAATTTACACCATTCCAACGCTGCACAATAAGTTGTCCCATACAATGATGGGTCAGTACCAATAACTAAGTTCATACCCTCAAAAACTTCCAAAATCGTCACATAAGTCTGATGAAAAATTGCAGATCTACCTCATCTAAATCATTCTCTGAAGATAATCTAAAGTCAAGAAACCTGAACAGCAGGCCACAGGAGAACATCATTCATGTTGAGGAGTAGGATCTCCCAAGAAATTCAGGAATTCAACCACAACATCAATGCAACCAACACCATCCCCAGTCCATCATCATCCCTTTAACCCTTTGAATTGGTTTCATCCAAAGACGAGCATATCAAAGAAAACATCTTAAAGGATCAAGAACGTCTCATGTGAGAACAGTAAGACCACATGATAACTACAATTAGTATAGGAGATCAAACCAATTAAAACATCACATGGAGCAATCCGCGATAACACCTCCACTCCATCACACCACAACTAAAACCCATTCACTGTCTGAAAAAAAACTCCAAGTGAATTGAACCAAATCAGCAGAAACAAATAGAAAATCACCACCGCCAGAATACGCATATCAATTATGACGAGGGGTTCCCATTGATTCTCGACAGACATAAAAGATTAGACCAAATATGAACCCAGAAACACGAACAACAGAAATCAAAAACCAAAAAATGAATTCAAAGAAACACTGGATAGAAGCAGCCTCCCAAAACTCCCAACACCTGAACGAGTCAACTCGTCACCATATCCAAAACATACCAAAAGGGCTTCACCAATGTCATCACGAACGCATGAACCACAAAAAATCATCCAAATACAAAAATGAATGAGAAAAAAACAAAAAAATATATCATCACCAAAACACCAGAAAGAAGTCCTAAAGCAACCAAGTCTCATCACCACCAACCGGGACACTCGCAGAGGCTACGACGAACCTCCCTATGCAACAACCAGAGACAACGTGACATCCCATAGGCCACTGAAGATGGAAGCTGACTATGGACCATCACCATTCTTCCAAGGTAGCCACGTTAACTAAAGAGGGAATAGAGCGCAGAATGTCTAGAAATGGTGAAAAAATGTCTAGAGAGCCAAGCCCTTGAACAATGCCACCGCGATAGGGGGACCACCTCCACGATCTCACCGAGCATGAGGAGGAGCACTATGCCAGTCAGAGATGGAAGGAGAAAACAAAGACGAGTGGTAAAACATAGAGCATGGTGCCCCTTATGGGCTCATCCTCATAAACATATTCTTTGATCCTAATTCCCCACCTTGATCCTATTATATTCTATGCAATGAGAGACAAATCCTACAATGTCTCTATTAATTTACAACCTCCAAAAGTGGTTCCTTATATCCTGATACATATTCATTGAAACCAGGTGAACATACCATAGAGATTCATGGGATTCCATCATTATCTTATCCCTCATTGATTCAAAAACCACAACTATCTCATTATCATACATCACATCTTCTCTATCCAATGACAATCCTGTAAATGGGTCACTTCCTTCCAATTGTTCCCGCATTACGAGGTATTTGGGATATAAATCTAGGATGGACTTCACACATTCCACCAACATAGATGTGATAATACAAGTAGAAGAAATCATTACCCTTATTTTCACATACTCATACACAACCCACTTAGATAACAGACTCATCAATCACTATTCTCCCTCTTATGGTCTCTCGATAGGCTCCTGCATTTTCTTACTGAGAGAATTTGCAAAAACATTAACCTTCCCTGGAAAATAATACATTTCAAAATAAAATTTATATAGATACCCAACCCAAAAAATCTACCATATATTCATTTACTGCTAAGAAAATATGTACTAAATCTCTTGTGGTTTGTGTATATGAAAAAGCTCTCACCAAAGAGATAATCGAGCCAACACTTCAGATCATGGCCCACAACTACCAACTCTATTTCATGTGTAGCGTATTTCTTCTATTAGGGTCCTAATTAGAGAGATCTATAAGATACTACCTAATCCCTTAGTATCATCATGGTTCCTAAACATACATCTAAGGCATCACTGTAAATTTTGTATCCATTCCAATGTTCTAGAAGTGTAAAGATCATAGCTATCATTAATATCCACTTCATCTCCAAGAATACCTCTTCACACTAATCTATCCACTCGAACTTCAACCCCTTAGCCAACTAAACAAAGTAAGTTACTAATATTTAACACATTTATATGGAATTACCAAGACATCAATGCCTCTACCTTCTCTAGGTTCATAGAAATTTCCACCTTATAAATTACATGCCCAAGAAAATATACCTCTTATATCCAAAAGTGACACTTTCAAAGCTTGAAAAATACCTGATGCACTCAAAGTGTCACATCCCGAGATTTTAAAAGAAGAATTTTATGTTCAATAGTGTAAATAACATGAAATAATGAGTTTATCTTTTGTTACACGCAAACCTGAGTTTAACTTGTATTACACATAACAGAAAGTTTAAATAAAAAGTAATATATTATGAAAATATTATTATTTAATATAATAGTTATCACCTATCCATTGGAATGGAATGTATAAATAGGATTAAATAAATAATGATAATATATATTTTACACACATTTATCAGTTATCTATTCATTATTAATAAAATAATAATCATTTAAAAAACAAAAAGAAATATTTTCTAATAAATCTGTATTTTTTCTAAAAAACGGTTTAGTCACGAATAGCACACATAATTGAAAACTAATTTTTAAAAATTATATAAAATTAATTTTAGAAAAAAATTCCAAATTTCATAATGAGATTAGGTTGAAATTTTTTAGGTTTCTTAAAAAGTTTCATTTTTGATGAATGGTAAAAATACTGGATTTTAATTAAAAAATGATTTTTGTTCAAATTGTTTATAATATTAAAATATTTTTTAAAATATTTTTAAAGTTTAATAAGTGAGATTATACATAAATTAATCCAATTTAAGTCATTTTAATTAATTTCATTTTTAATTTTGATATTAAAACATGTCAGACTTTTAATCATTTTCTCTTTAGAAAGCCACTTTCTCATCACGAATGCGAGCTTAATTTTAAAATAAAATTTTCCAATTATGTGATTAGTATTTAGAAAAATGGATTTTGAATTTGGAATTATAATAATTTATAATTTCTAATATGGTCAACATATTTTTTTACCAAAATTAAGATTGAATGCCGTAAAAATTAATTATCAAAGTTAAGGTATAAATGGTTTTACTGACGGGTTAAACTAAGAATATAAGGGATAAATTTACCTACCTATTTTTCCAAACCCCATTTTATGTCCATATTTATAACCATATGACCTTATGCTATATTTTTCTGATTTTTGGGACACTTTTCTATGAATGTTCCATATATAATAAGTTAAGTAAAGAAAATGACAAAAAATGGACCTTTCATTTAATATATATAATGCTTTGGGATACGGACAACAACAAAATATGTTTAGTTATGAATATTATTTGGAAATATATGTGACATTTTTTATCATGATAATTTATTTTAATTATTTAGAGATGAAATAATTACATTAAATGCTTGAGAAACTCCAATATAGAAAATATTTAGTTAACAATTAAAATAAAATATATGATACTAAAAACATTAAAAGTTAAGTAAATTGAATGAAATATTACTTTCCATTAATTTTTTAGATTAATATATCATATTAAATAGGTATTAACATAATAGTAATTTAATTCCATAATTTTATTTATATTTTTAAAATTAAAATTAAATAAATAATGAAAAATTTGACAATAATGTTATTTTATAATGAATGATATTTTATTAAATGTTTTAAAATAAATAAAAATATATATTATGCCATTATATTTCTAAATTTCAATAAATATCAACTTTATTCCACTATAGTACCAATATTATTATTATAATGACTATATTGACTGTTAAATGGTAGACACTCAATCAATGTGATCATGGTTAAAGTGGTGTTTTTTCACATTACATGCTCTTGTATAAAAATTAAAATTAAAAACTCATAGGATTTATATTTTATAAATTAAATATCATATTTATAATCATTTGGTCCAAATTATATAATAATTATCACTCTAATATAGTATTAAACGATAAATTACCAAGGTTATAAAACTAGTTACCGTAGTAAAAAACCATAATTGTAAAAATACGGAAACATAGATTTCAATGAAGGAAATGTTTAAAACAAGTATTTCATTGGATTTTGGAGGTTTTTATTATCCATATAATACTTAAAAACCTTTAATTATTAGTTTTGTAGCCACTTGATGTTAGATTGACTTCCCAATAGTGAATACTTTTGAGTATTTACAAGAATGCCACTCCTCCTCAACTATAAAAGGGCACTCACTCTCCTCACTTATTCACACCTATTTAGCCATTTTTCTAAGACAAGAACTACCAAAATCACTTAACAAAATACCTAATATCGTCTTACAAGACTTATTTTTGGAATAAATACAACCCTTTAAGACTTTATTAAAAACATAAGGAGGATACCTGAAGAATATGTAATGTTCTTCAATGAGGGTCTTTATATTACTTATTTCTCCTTATCCGTTAATTATTCTTAAAACATATTGATATAATAAATTTATTATATTAAAAATTCATAGATGATTTTATGTTAAATTTAGGACCTAAAACCATACACACTTCAATTAAATGGGTTATGAAATAATCATTCAAGTGTATGACGGTCTATCGCCTTGCGAAACGATGTCATTTGTTTTTACATCACAACCTATCACAGCTTGTTATAATGATGGATGTAAAGTTTATATATATTATTTATAAAATCATTATACATATGGATTAATTCTATCATATATACCATTTTTATATTCCATTATATAAGGGATATGATAACGTCGCTCAGGTGTACCATGAATTACCACCTCTCAAAGCAATGTGATTTTGTTTCGCTAGCGAGTTACATGGAAGGTAATAAGGGTATAAGTAATAAATATATGTGATATAAATTAAATATTTATTATATTAATGATGTATTTATCATTATATAAATGTAATATATCATTTTATATTTACCTTTTCACTCACAAAAAAAATTTATAATGTCATTTATTGACGGGTGGACTATCACCTCCTCGAAGCAATGTGATTCCTTTTCTCCTCACCACATCACAATAATTATATATATATATATATAATTAAATAATATGGTATTTATGATATTATTATAATTATTTAATGATAAATTTTACTTACATTCTTTTTTATAATGATCATTACAAAATGGAAATGAGGCTCATGTGTACGTACAACCTACCGTCTTCATGATTGTAAAGTCAGTCAATTTTTTATAAAACTATTCCATTATTTGTTTTTAAAGTGTAGTTTATTTATAAATATGGAAATTATATCATGATTATTATTGTGTATATGTTTATATAATTAATTACTTTTCCATAGTCAATCTATCAAAGTCATTTTTGACACATAAGAAAAATATGGTCAAAACATCCGACAAAACCTAATGGATTATGTAATAATATGTAAAATAGAAGTGAGTGAAATAAAAGGAATATTAAAACATAAAATTTTTCAAAACAAATTAAATAATTAATATAATTTTGTTATTCTGGATGATATAAAACATGTGTGGTGAATCGAACTCTAGGTATGGGTTTTCTCATCCCACTTTTATTTTTATAAGATGCATTCCATACTCACCACTTATTTTTGTTGTGTGGTGAATATAATTTCCATTAATGTATTTTAGTGTTATTATACTTAAATTTAATGTGATTTACATATCCATTTTTTATCTCTATTTAGTGGTTCTTATGGTTTCCAAGTTAAAAAAGTGCTAAGAATCTTTTGTTACAATCCCATCATTTATTGGGATTGTGTATGATTAAGTATTTGATGATGAAATATTATAAAACTCAGGAATTTTCTAAAACACTAGTTATTAATGATATTTTTAAATAATTGAACCATTTTAACACTATTTTATAATTAAATTTTCTTAGAAAGTTTCTTTATGAAAATCTATCTTCATTTCTCTCATTGGTCAGAAATCTATTTTCATCCAAAACCATGTTTTCTGAAAAAAAATTCAAAAATATTTTAAAAGATATTTTTTAAATACATAAAATTTTCTTACTCAATAAGTGTTTTAAATTATTTTTTAAAGATTCTTGTATAATCCTTTAAGGTTATTTTCCAAGAAAAGGATTCTCAAAATGTTTTATGTTTTAAAAATTGATTTTAAAAATGAAAAGGGTATTTTCTTCAAAATGTATTTAATGATATTTTTATGATATATACATTAATAAATGTAAAAAACCATTATTGTTAGTTATTCCAAAATTAGGATATGTTATAATGATAATATCATTATTAATTCTCTAGATTGATTAATATTGTTTAAACGAGATTTTCATGGAACCTGTTTCTTTTCGACTAGTTAATCATGTTTCAAAGAGATTGTTATGGGACCTATTTATTTTAATTTGGTTAATCTTGTTTCAATGATATTTTTTTGAAACCTATTTTTTTCTGTGGTTTAATCATGTTTCGATTATATTAACATGAAACCCATTTCTTTTTCATGGTTTAATCAAGTTATAAAAGAGATAATCATTGTTTATAATAGTGTTATGATGAAATAGAAACTCTATATACTTTATTAATGTTGTGTTTCTTGGAAATTACTTATATGATACAGTGGCCTAGATAGCGTTGGGTGAACTCATTACAAATTATATGATGTTTTGTCCTAGAGAGTGTCATGTGAGACTATTACTTCTTATATTATGGGGTGCCCTAGATTGTGTTGGGTGAGCTTGTTATAGCTTATATGATGGGTGTGCCTAGATAGGTCTGCAATGCATTAAGTAATGTGCCTTTTCCTAAGATTCTATAAGGAGAGAATTACCTAAGGGTTTCTTCTATGTATTAAACTAGGCTCCAGTTATTTATAACATGGGTTTCACATGAGTTATGAAGGAAAATGTTCCAAAATACCAAATCATTTTTGTTATGATTACTATGGTATTATAATGTTTCTAATGATCACGATTGATATCACATGGATTTTGATTATTTATTTTAATTAATCTTTCATTTACCATTTTTTCATATTTTATGATCCATGTATTGATGCGGCAGAGTTATTTTATGATTATCTCATGTGCTCTAATTATGTCTCCTCACCCTTATGCACTTCTTATTCTCATTGATAACATTTAATTAATAACTATTATATATAACCTTTCTGATCATTTGAGTCTTACCTTCTAATATTTCATTTTACCATGTTTATAAGAAATGAGTTTTAAGGAATTATATCTATAAAGGATTTCCTATGGATGACGATAATGACTTAATTTGAAATAAGAATTGATGGGTTGAGTGGGAGAAATGATCATTTGATGACATGTATGGGTACTTTTTATGTATGATTTTATCCTAAGTCTCTAAAACCCTAAACCTAATAGGTTCTCAAGAATTTAAATGATCCAATTTTTTTCTTTTGATTTTGTAATGTTTGGGTGGAAAAATGGGTCATAATTATTAGCTTCAAATATATAAATGTAATGTTTATGATTTCATTACTAGATTTATGTGTGCAGGTTCAGACCTGTTATAGTTGGTATCATAGGTCTATTTAAATAAATTTGTATACTAGTATCTTTTAATTTCGATGTTATATTATTATTTATGGATATAGTCATAGGTTTATAATCTTAAGTATGATCATATGTTCAAATTCATAGACCCCACTTCTGTGGTTTTATGTGACGAGATCAAAAAGTAATTTATGAAAATTTAGGAGGCATTTTTTTGAGGATAAAGTATTTGTAAATCCATGGTTTAACATGAAGTATGAATTTAAATTTTTTGGAAAAAATATTTAATAAATTGATAAACATTACAGATTATATTACCTGGAATATTGAGAACATAAGTTTTATTATATAGATAACCACTATATTGAAAATTGATTTGGTGAATAACTGGTTAATGTTACTTCTAAATAATATCAGCATATTTTTTTGCTTGAAATCTAAAAGGTATGAGATAACCTTTGAGGTTAAAAGACACTTTAGTTTGTAAGGGTATTTAGGTTATTTGGGATATAGGGTTATGGAATGATTTAGTTTCAACATTGGGTATTACAATTTAATTTTTAAGATTAATATATCATGTGAAGGTTTATTCATTTTGGGAATTATCTTACCATGTACTAACCATTTTGTTTTTGGTTAATGTATAAATATTGGAGGAATATAATTTAATCCCTTTTATGATTATGTGATTTTGGAAGTTTATTTTAGTGATTCCGGAATAAAGAATTCATCTTAAATAGTCATCATTTGGAGAAAAAGATTATATTTTGGGGAAAATTGAAAAAAGGATGAAATTATACTGGTCAAGTAATTATATTTCCTTATGTTGTTAGTATATATGTAAAATAATTCTTCAACTATAGGAAAATAATCTTGAAATAAAAAATTCATTTTACATTCATATTAGATGAATCGTATGGTTTTTAGATCATCAGAGATTTATGGTTTTGAGGCCCTTAACTTTCCACTGATCATTCACTTTCCTATGATCAATGTCTCAAGTTTCTCTCTATAATTATTTACACTTTTCTTCCCTATCCAAATATGTAATACCCAGCTATGTTCTCCAATTTTTAAATTTAGTTATGTTTTATTCCATATAAATTTATACATCCTTTTCTATCTTATTAAAAAGATGTTTTGTTATCCCTATTTACGATGTGGGTTTAAAATTAAAGTGTTTTTAAATGTCCAAAGTTTTATTACCGATATAATATTAAAATTTAAAGTATGTAATTTATTAAAGGGGAGATAATGTAACACACATGGATTTTAAAAAAAGAAAATTATGTTTAAAGAGAACAAGTTCATGATTGAAAAATGAATATTTACTTGTTAGTATATCATAATGACAATATATGTGAAAGAATTATATGAGAAGTGAAGTATGCTTGAAAATGCATAGGGAATTGTTATGGACTAACTTCATGTAATTGGATATCATGATGTTTCAATTATCCATGTTAAATGTGATAATTTTTGGGTTGATATTCAAAGAAATTCAAGAAAATTTTTGATGGTGAAGGAACATTTTCTACAAAAAGTGGAAGACCGTGAATATGATTATTTTCATTAAATGAAAAATAAGAATTAAAGAATATGGACATGAATTATATATATATTTATATATATATATAACATGGAGAAGAAATAATTGTGATGATTTTTGAACTAATCTTAAATCTTAAGGAATTGTTTCAATAGTGACACATTATATTCAACATGTAAGATTTTTAAAGGTTGTGAAAATATTCATTCGCATGTAGATTTTATTTCAAGGTCGTGTAAGGTAGCTATAAATTTTTCTAGTTAATGACAATGGGTTTTGATACTGATAATGTTTTTTTGAATTTAGGTTCCATATGAGATCATCCAAAGCTCTATGGAATTATAAAAATTAGCTAAGTCTATATTTCCACAAACTATACGAATAGTTTGAAATGTTTAGTTTGCGAATGATTCTTACATGAAAATAAGGGTTTACAGTTTGAAAATAAAAATGTAATAGTTCACAAAATATCAATAATCTAATTTCATAGTATGAAATTTGGCATATATGATATGCTATATTCATGAGATGTGTATAGAAACAACTTATCATACTATTTGAGGTTCATTTAACTAAAATAAAAGTATGTTCATAGAACACAATTGAGAATCCCATGAAAAATATGCTAAACATCAATAATGTGAAGCCATAGTGTGCTATTTGACATATATGTTATTCTATATTCATGTTGTGTTCATTTGAAAAATTTAGCATACTATATGTGAAATATATAGTTGAGAAGCATACGATATTGGAATTTATATGATAATGTGATTTGTTGTGTGAAGTTCCATGCTAAAATTATTTGCTAAACTGCCAAGTTATGCGAAGTGATATGCTGGAATTCTATGCTAACTAAATTTTTATGCTAAGTGTTATACCAATAAAATGGCTACGTTAAAGTGTTATTCTAAGAGAAGTGTTATGATAAAGTCTTATTCCAAATGCATTTCTATGCTAACTGTTATGTTATCTGATGTTCTATGCTATGTGATATGTTATGTAGAGTTCTATACTAAAGTTTTATGTTAAGAAAACTTCTATACTAATGAGATTTTTTAAGATAATTTATATTCTGATTGTTATACCAAAAAAACTTCTTTGATAAGATCTATAAAAAGTGAAATGTTATGATAAGTGTTATGTAGGTGAAGCTACTATGTAGATGAGGGTTGTATGATGTTGAGTTTGCGGATAATGGTTTATGAGATATGATATGTGGAAACTATTCTTGAAAATTCCTTGAGGATATGAATTATGTAATAACCTTATCGTTTTAATGGAGAGGTGATGTGTTAAATGGTTAAATAGATTTTCCAAGATGGCCATATGATAAATTTCTTGTTAACTACTTTTTTATTTCAAATAAATATTGAGTCAACACTCAGCTAAAATATATTAATAATTTTGGAGTAGTCTTTCATCATGAGAAGAATATTTTATATTTTGGAATTTCACTTTATGATTTTAGAAAAGAAGATAATTCCATGAAGATAAATTATATACAAAATGACTTTCATATGGAATGTTATGCGAATTAAAAAATTTTGTAATTGCATAAAGAGATTGTTTCATACTTGAGAAAGAATAAACTAGCTGTTTGAAACATCCGTTTTATTATCATCATGGAAGTGGTCCAATAGTATGTGAATTATCATATATTTTATACTATGATAATTTAATGAGAATATGAACAATTTAGCAAACTATTTGAAGATTATATAATTAATTTCAAATTGAATTGTGATATAATGAGAGAATTTGTGCACTAAGAATCATGGAAGCAGTCCAACAGTATGTGACTTATCATATATATTATGCTTTGATAATTTCAAGAGCATATAAATTATTTAGCATATTATTTGAAGAATATATAATGTATAGAAATGTAAAGTTTGATACAATGAGAGAATCAGTATATTAAGCATCATGAAATTCATCCAATAGTATGTGACTTATCATATATGCTATGTTATGATCATAGAAATAGTTTAGCATACTTTTTAGAGAATATATAGTGAATAGAAAAGTAAATTTTGATAAAATGGGAGAATTAGTATGTTAAGTATGATGGAATTTTTCCAGTAGTATGTGACTTATTGTATGTGTTTTAATATGATCATTTCACGAGCATAGGAACAATTTAGCATACTATATTAAGAATATACAGTGAACTCCAAAGTTAATTGTGACGCAATTAGAGCATTAGTATGATAAGAATCAAAGAAGTGGACCATAATTATGTGAAACATCACATATTCTATGTGATGATCATTTTATTTTCATAGAATAAATTTAGTGTACTGTTTTATGTTTACATAGTGGAGAAGTAAAGAATTTCCACATAACATTATTGATTATTCCATTAAATTATTATTATTGCATGAATTATTTTAGTTGAGATTTAGAAGATGCATTATTCTTTGATTTAAAAGTTTAATCTTTCTTAAAATGATATAGAAAAATTATGTGCATCACTTGAATAAATTAATTGAGGTTGATAATTAATTTCAAGAAGAAATAATACTTCCCCAATTAGTAATATAATGAATATTTAATCATTAACTAATGATCATAAGTTTAATAGACTAAATCCCATATACAATTTCAAGATAATCTAGTTAGGTCTAACATTTCAATAATGTGAGAATGCCAGGTCATTCAAGATCTAGTGTGAATGAGTTTCAAGACCAGAAATCTTACTTTAAGAAGATTTTGAAGATCTATAAGTTATCCATGATTGAAAAAAATACAATATAATCTTGGATTAAGATCCATTTCAAGTTTTCCATTAGAAACGAGAAGCAAACAGAGATAATTCTATTTGTGAATCAATAACACTGAGAAAGAGATTGTGACTATGGTATCTAACCAGTTACAGAAGAGGCTTGAGGATGGGGTGTCTGAATTGTCCAAAAGAAGGAGAAGAAAATATAGTTTAGTTGCATAACCAACCAAGGAATACGAGTTGTTTGTTGGGGTGTAGAACCATGATAAAATAGAGGATCATCTACTAGGGTGTATAGCTAGCTACTTCCATATCCATTGTAATCCCCTTGTTATATAGTAGAGAATCAGTGTTGGTGGGATTAACCAACACGGAAAGGAGTAGGTCTTTGTAATGAACCATTCAAATATTGTGTGTTGTGCTCTCATAGATTATTTCTACATTTGAAGTTAGATTGTGACATATCACTAGGTGTATCGAGAACCATAAAAAATTATATAGGTTGAATTCAAAAGAAAAAAATTTGTAAAAATTAAACAACTATTTCACCCCCCTCTCACCCCACTCAGTAGTCAATCTAGTCTAGGGAACTACAATTGGTATCAGAGAGAGGTTACCTCTAAATATCCAAGAGAGTTTTTATGATGTGAAATTTTCAGAAAATAAGAAAGCAACCGCAAATGGAGAAAAAGGAAGTTATTCCTAATAATATTAATCAATAGATTTCTTCCATGACTAAGAAGAATATAAATTAGATACATTAATTAAATATGAATAAGAATATTATAATACATACAAGGATATATACTAGTTAAGGTAATAAAAATGGTATATTTCACAGTTATTCTTTTGATTATTAGTCTTCTAATGGAGCCCAATAATGCAATAATTATGATTGATCACTTAGTTATCTACTCCTTTAAATCAAAGAAAATCTAAATAAAGTTCCCATATATGTTGTAAAGAATAATGTGGAAGGTGTCAAGGGTCTTCATGAAAAAAACATATAGCTAGAAGAATAGGCTAGTATTATGTAAGAGTCATTGGATAAGAGGGTTGGGATATCCAACACTCACAAAACATGTGAAAGAAAAGGGAGGATGTGAAAAATATCATGAAGAACTATTCCTCGATAAGTTTCCCAAATAGTGGTGGTGCCACTTAAAGGCAACAAGGTTCACAATCTGTTAAAACTAAATAGATTACACTACAAAAGAAGAGAAGAAGGCTCATGGGCTATTGTTGGTTTTATTGTAAGTTTTTTCATGAAGAATTCGAATGTTGTAATGTCTTGATAATTCACGAAAATAGTATATGGATGACATTTGGGAGGATCGATGTTAAATAAAAGAGAATACCCACATCAAGATAAGGAAAAATCACAGAAAATGAACTATTCTACACAAAAATAGATTTTAAGGATTTGAAGAATTATATGAGTACTGTAATAGAAGTGGTCACTACTATGATGAGTTCTGGTATGTGCCAATCATTCACAATTCATATGATGATGTGAAGAGAAGACTGAAACAAAAGAGAAGGCATGTAAGAAAAGTGGGTGAAAAGTTGATCTTGAGATATGAACAAAACAAGAATACTAATAAACAAACAATCACCAAGAAGAATAATTAGTGATCCTCTCTTATATCAAAGGGATAAATAAACGATTCAATTAAATCACTACCCCCTAGGAAAAATAAGGTGTGGTTTAAAGAAGCACATAAACTATTGGTTCCTGAATATAATACATATCAATGTAGAAGATCTGGGTTCATTGGTTTTTACTGGTACTGTGAAATATATGGGTATAAATCATACTCCTACTATTATAACATATCATTATGATAAAATATGCATGAATTAAGGGGGGTTATGGTGAATAAATGAGAATAGAGATTTAGAGAATGAATTATGTGACAAAACATTCATCAATACTACTAGAATACATTCCTTATGTTAAGAATGGGAAGAGTCAATAACTGAAAAATAGTGATGGGTCATGTGAAGATTCTTAGAAGAAAGATAATTTCAAGAAATAGTTCCTAGATTTCTTTCCAAGTCAATTAAATTTGGCTAAAAAATTGGATGAAGGTGAGAAAAAATTAAAACGAAAGGAAATTAGTTGTCTACAGAAATTGAGGTAAGAAATCCAATTACACTCAAAGTTGGTGGCTTGTGTGTAAGGTGTACTAAATATAGATATGATTCGTACAATAGTATAGATATTCTCCCAAATTAGTGGGATCTATTTAAAATTAAATTGAGTGAACTGGATACATTATATACTCAAATGAATACAATTGAAAAACTAAATTTACATAATTGAAAGACTGATATTGGGAGAAAATAATGGCCAAGGTTGAATGATATCTCTTAGATTGAATGTTACTCCTAGTGAACAAGAATTCCCCTCCTTATTTCATTATATATAGATAATTTTGTGCTAAAATTTAGTTAATTTAATGAGTTGAATTCATCCCTTAGGGGGAGCATTGATAAGTTGAAGTTATTAAATATTCACTACATAGTGATTGAGGTACTTCTAAAAATATTTATAAAAATAATATATGAGGTATTCTAATCACACTTCCATCCCTCTTTCTTAATTGTCTTAATAATATCAACTAACAGAGAGTTCTTGATTAATGTAAAATTATACGAAGGGGATCTATATTTTTTCCACTTGAACTTTCTAATGTGTTTGTTGAAGTATTTGTAACATTTAGCATTTTAATGATAAATATAATTATTTAAAATCCCTTTAATTAGAATCGATAATTTCTTTTCATTATTTCACATGCGTGGTATTTAGGGATTTCTTAGACATCCTTCATTTTATCTCTCTTGTTTTTCACATTAGGTTAGCCTATGCTGATTGTAGTTGATTAAATGAAGACTTTTTAGTAAAATAACCATGTGAGATCATTCCAATCATAGAAGTGATCTTAAATTTTTAATATAAGGGAGATGATCATTATTTTGAGAATAAATATGAGTTGAGAAGACCCAATTTTCACTTTTCATTTATTTTCAATAATAGGGGGGATATTTACATTATAAAGTGAAGAGGTGTTGACAACAAATAAAAAGGGGGAGATTGAAGAAAACAAGTTCATGATTTAAGAATGAATGTATTCTTGCTTATAAGTATATAATAATGTCAATATATGTGGAATAATTATATGAGAAATTGAAGATAATTGATGACCCTTGGAGAATTGTTATAGACTCACTTAATGGAATTAAATTTCATGCTTTATAAATTCTAAATATTAAATGTGATGATTGTTGTGTTTATGTTCAAATGAATTCAAGACAAGGGTTGATAGTGAATGAACATTTTCTACAACAAGTGAAATACCATGAAAATTTTTATTTTTAGGAAGTGAATAAGATTAATTAAAGAATATGGCCATTAAAAATGTATATATTTATATATAGCATAAAGAATAAATAATTGTGATGATTTTTGAACTGATATTAAAGCTCAAGGACTTATGTGAATAGTGACACATTGTTTACTACATGGAAGATTACTGAAGTTCAAGAAAGTATACATTCACATGTAGAATTTATTTTTAGTCTAGGTAATATACTCATATTTTCTATGAGGTATTAATTATGGGTTTTTATGTTGAATGATTGTGTGTGAATTCGGGTGCCATGCGGGATCATCTAAAGCTCTATTAGATTATGGAAATCAGATAAGTATATATTTATAAATACTATAATAATAGTATTCAATGATTGTTTTTTGAATGAGGATTCCATGAAAATGAGAGTTTATGGTTTGTAGATAAAAATGAAACAGTTTTCTAAACATCAATAAAGTTAATTCAAAGTGTTATATTTGACATACGTGTAATGATACATTATTGTGATGTGTATAGAAACAATTTAGCATACTATTTGAGGTACATTCATAAGAAAATAAAAGAAGGTTCATAGAAAAAAATTAGAAACCCATGAAAAGTATGCTAAACATTAATAAAGTGAAGGCGCATTATTCTATTTGACAAATATGCCATTCTATATTCATGTTGTTTTCATTAGAGAAATTTAGGGTACTATATGTGAAATATATAGTTGAGAAGTATACTATATAGGAGTTGATGTGAAAAAAAGATATGCTATGTGAAGTGCTATGCTAAAATGACGTACTAAAGTTCCAATCTATGTTAAGTGATATGATATAATTCTATACTAAGTGAATTTTTATTCAAATTACTATGCTATGAAAATTGCTATGTTGAAGTGCTATGATATGTGAACTCCTATTCTAACGTTCTATGATAAGTGAATTTCTATGTTAAGTGTTATGTTATGTTATGTTCTATACTAAGTTCTATGATATGTGAAGTTTTATTCTAAAGTGCTATGCTAAGAGAACTTCTAGTCTAAAGTGATATTCTAAGAAAATTTATATTCTAAGAGAACTAATATGTTAAGTGCTATATGAGTTTAAATGTTATGAAAAATGTTAGGTAGGTGAATCTGTTATATGTTGAGTGTTATGAAATGATGAGTTTACAGAAAATGGTTTGTGTGACATGATATGTGGAAACTATTCTTGAAAATGATATGTGAACATGAAGTGTGTGATGAACTTGTTATTTGTGGAGCGAGGTGATGTGTTAAATAAATAAAACATATTTCATGGGATGATCATGTGTTATACCAATTTTTAGCCGCTAATTTGATTCCTATTAATACCCAATAAACACTTGGCTAAAATAGATTTAGAATTTTTGAGAAGTCTATCATCGTGAGTGAAATATTTTATATGGATCTAGTTGAGTTCGGTAAAGAACATTGTTCTTTTAGAAAATAAGGAAATTCCATGAAGAGAAATGTTATGTTAAATGATTTACAGATGGAATGTTTTGATAATTAATCTTTGTTTTAATTTCATAATGTGAGTGTCACTTAATTTAAAAAGAACCAACTTGGGGTTTAAAACTTTAGTTTTCTATGCATCATGGATGTGGTCCAACAGTTTGTGGCTTATCATATATGTGATTCTATAATCATTTTATGTGAATAGGAAAAATTTAGCAAATGTTTTTGAATAATATAAAGTGAATACAAAAGTGAACTGTGATTAAATGAGATCATATGTATGCTTAGACTCATAGAAGTGTTCCAAAAGTATCTAAATTATCATATATGCTATGCTATGATCATTTCATGAGCATATGAAAAATTTATCATACTGTTTGAAGAATACATAGGTAATAACAAGGTGAAGTGAAATACAATGGGAGAATTAGTATGCTAAACAACATGGAATTGGTCCAATAGTGTACACCTTATAATATATGTTATGTTATGATCATTTCTTGAGCATAGGAATAATTTATAATACTATTTGAATAATATACAGTGAATATAAAATTTATGTGTGATACAATGATAGAATTAGTATGCTAAGAATCATTGAAGTGCTCTAATGGTATGTAACTTATCATATATGTTATGATATGATCATTCAATGAGGATAAAAAAAATTTAGCATACTATTTGAAGAATATAGAGTGAATATAAGAGTTATGTGTGACACAGTGAGAGTATTAGTTTTCCAAGAATCAAATAAGTAAACCAATAGTATGTGACATATCATACATGCTATGATTTGATCATTTGACGTGGATATTATGGATTTAGCATACTATTTTAAGTTTTCACAATGGAGAATCAAAGAAATTCCATATAACATTATTGATAATTCTATTAAATACTCATGATATCATGAAGAATTTAAGCAGAGATTCAAAAGGACTATCTTGATATTATTAATTTTAATATTGCTTAAAATAATATTGAATAATTTATTTACATCACTTGAACAAATTAATTGATATAGAGACTTTATTTGGAGAAAGAAGAATACTTTATTGATGAGTAATCTAAGGAATATCTGATCATTAACTAAAGGACATAAGTTAAAGAGGCTGAAGACGGAATAATCTTGCTGGATAAGACTTCCAGGTCTGAGCTTTTAGTAATCTAATAAAACCAGATCATTCAAGATCTGGTGTGAATGAGTTTCAAGACCAATAGGATTAATTCAAGAAGCTTTTAAAGATCTTTAATTTTTACACGAGTGAAACAGATCTATAATACTCATGGAGGAATATATATTTCAAGTGTTGTAGAAACAATCGTGAGAAAATAGTGATATTGGTATTTGTGAATCAACAACTTTGAGAAGAAGGAGCTTGTGAAGAGGGTGTCTATCCAGTTGATGAAAAGGCTTGAGGATGGGGTGTCTAACCAGTCCAGAAGAAGGAGAAGAGAATATGTTTGGGGGGGTCTAGAAGAGTTGTTTATTGGGTTATAGAACCAAGATCAACTATAATATCAACTAATGGGGCATATAACTAGTTGTTGTTATATCCATTGTAATCGCCTTCAAATATAGTGGAGAATTCATGTTGGTTGGATTAACCAAAATAAGAAGGAGTAGATATTTTCACCCAATAATGTAAATACTATGTGTTGTTCTAGAAATTATTATTTCTACATACAATGTTATATTGTGATATATGATTGATTAGATAAAACCTCAACAAGTTCGAGATGTTAAACTCAAAAGAAAAGAATTATTAAAAAGTAAACCAATAACCCCCCCCCCCAGCAAATGGTTAATCTAACCTAGGCAACTCAATGTTCAATATCGTAAACAACATGTAACAATGAGTTTAGCTTGTGTTACACACAACACTGATTTTATCTAGTGTTACACGTAATAGATATTTTAAATGAAATGTTACATACTATTAAAATATTATTATTTAATATAATAGTCATCAGCTAGTTGTTGGAATTTCTCGTATAAATATGATTAACTAAATTACTAATATATATATATATATTACATAACATTATTATTTAAATATTTCTGAGTAATGAAATTATAATCTTTTAAATTAAAAAAATATTCATTGAAAAATTTTGTTTTTTTCTATAATATGGTTTAGTCATGATTTGATCACATAATTTAAAATTAATTTTTACCACTTATAACTATTTAATTTTATAAAATAAAAATAAAATCATAATTATAATTGCATAGATATCTTAGTGTGAAATTTTGGATTTTTGTTTTGAATAGTTTCATTTTTATGAATAGAAACAAATATTAAATTTTAATTGAAACAAGATTTTTTAAAATTATTTATAATATTATATTATATTTTTAATTATTTTCAAGGTTAAATATATTCAATTGTACATCAATTAATCCAATTTAGTTTATTTTAATTAGTTTATATTGAATTTTTATATAAAAATATTTCATATTTTTGAACATTTTCTCATTAAAACTCATTTCTTAATCGTGTCTAAAAAATTAATTTTAAATTAATTTTTTCTAATTCTGGGATTTGAAATTGGGAAAATGTATTCTATATTTCTAATCACTATTATTTATAATTTCAAATAAGGTAAACACACTTTTTAACCAAAATGAATATTGAATTTAGTAAACATTAATTATCACATTTAAGGTAATAATGGTTTTACTATGGGTTAAAGTAAGAATATAAGGGTTAAAATGACCTACTAGTTTATCTAACACCCAATGGATGGCCATACATAGACCCATGTGATATTAAACACTATTTTCATTAGTTTTTGGGACAATTTTACATGAAAGTGACCAATATATTAAGTTATGTAAAGAAAATGGCAAAAAAGAAACCTTAATTTCATTTAATATCTATAAAACCTTGGGATATGTGGAACAACAACATATTTTCGGTTATAAATATTATTTTTAAATATAAGTGAGTTTTATTTATCATTATAATTTATTTTAAATTTTTTGAGATGAAATAATTGCTTTAAATTATTAATAAATTCCAATAGAATAATTATTTAGTTATTAATTAAATAAAAAATGATTCTAAAAACATTAAAAGTAAAGAAAATTGAGTGAATTGTTTTGTTCCATTAATATTTTAGATTAATATATCATATTACATAGGTATTAAAATAATACATTCTAATTCTATCATTTTATTGATAAATTTTAAATTTCAAATAAATGAATAATTTCAAAATTTACAATAATGTTATTTTATAATAAATGATACTTCATTAAATGATTTAATATTACTAAATATCAAATATTTTTCCAAGAGATTTTTAAATGTTAAAAAAATATCAACTATGTTCTATTAATAGGAAAATTATTCTATTATATTTAATATATTGACCATTAAATAGTAAAATCATTGGTTGTATATTATCTAATAATTATCACTATAATTTAGTATTAAATGATAAATTACCATGGTTATAAAACTATCTACTATAGTCAAAAATAGAAATGGAAAGAGTAGGGAAACATAGAAGTAGAGGAATGAATTGTTTTAAATGTATGTTTAATTATATTTTTTAGGTGTTTATCAATCATATAATCCTTATAAACCTTTAAATATCAGTTTTTTAGCCACTTGAGGTAATATTGACCTTCCAATAGTGAATACTTTTGAGTATTTATGAGAATTACATTGATCCTCAACTATAAAAAGGAAACTCACACATCTAACTTATTTACAACTCTCAATTCATTTGGATAAACTAATACCTACCCGGATAAATTCAAAAAATTACTCCCCATATCCGAGAATCATTATTTTTGTCATAAATCCAACCTTTAATGGCTTTGATTAAAACTAATGGAGGATACCCAAAGAAGATGTAATGTTCTTCAATGAGTGTCATTATTTTATGTCTTTCTTTGTCTCCTTCAATTACTATTATATCATGCGGATATAATAACCTAACTATATTACATATACATAAATGTTGTTATGTTAAGTTTACAACCTACAACCATACAAAGATTCAACAAATGGGTTATGAAATCATCATTTGTGTATATGGCGGACTATCGCCCCCTGAAACGATGTCATTCGTTTTTTCCATTACCACCTCTCATGGTTGGGTATAATGATAGATATAAAGTTTATATATGATATTTATAATGTAATTATACCTTTGGAGTCATTATATTGTTTTTACACTTTTATATTCTATTTTATAACAGATACGATAACATCACTCATATGTACGGGGGATTACTACCTCATGAAGTAATGTGATTCATTTTTCACTAACCTGTTACATGTAGGGTAATAAGGGTAAATATAACAAATATGCGATATAAATGAAATATTTATGATATTAATGACAAGGTTATCATTCCATAAATATAAAATATCATTTTATTTATACCCTATCACTCACTGAGTAAAATGATAATATCATTCAGGGACATGTAGACCACCACCTCCTAGAAGCAATGTGATTCCATTTTTTTCATCACCATATCACAATAATGATATATAGAAGTATATATAATTAAATAATATGGTATTTATGATATTATTATCATTCTGGAAAGATTAATTTTACTTTAATTTTTTTATAATGATCATTAAAAAATGGAAATGTAACTCGTGCGTACGTATGCCCTACTGTCTCCATGGTCGTAATGTTGGTTCATTTTTCGTAACCATATTTCATGATTGGTTTTAAAAGTATAATTTATGTATAAATTTAATAATTTTTCCATGATTATTATTCTATATATGTTTATATAATGACCTATTTGACTATAGTCATCCCACAAAATTTATTTTTGACACATAAGCCAAATATAGTCAAAACATCTCACATAAACCTATCTGATTAAGTAATCAAATAAAACATGGTAGTAGGTGAAATAAAAGTAAAATTAAACTTGAATAAATTTATTAAGTAATTAAATAATTAATATAAGTTATTTATTCAGTAATATAAATAACAAGTGTGATGAATTGAACTCAAGGAAAGGGTTTTCTCATCTCGCTTTTATTTCTCTGAGATGTATTCCATACTCAAAAATTATTTTTTTTGTGTAGTGTATATATGACCCATGAATGTTTTTTCTGATTTTTATCCTTATTGGGACTTATATATCCATTTTAGGATCAATATTTCATGGTTTTTATGGATTCAATGTTACAAATGTGGTAAGAGCATTTCATTATAATCTCGTCATTTATCGAGATTGTGTGTGATTAAGTCTCTGGTGTTGGAATATTATAAAAATCATGACCTTTTTTATCCTTTATTATTCATGAAATTTTAAATTAATTTTACCATTTTTTACTCATTGGTACACAAAATGTTTTAGAGAATGTTTTTTATAAAATATAACTTCATTTCTCTCTTCAGTCAGAAATCTGTTTTCTTCTAAACCATGTTTTCTAGAAAAAAATTTCTTAAATGTTTAAAAAAACAAATATGAAAGGTAATTTTCAACAAGAAATGTTTTAAATGATTTTTAAAAGATTAATTTATAATTTTTTAAAGTTATTTCCCAATAAAATTATTTTCAAAATGTTTTATGTTTTGAAAATTGATTTTCAAAATTAAAATGGTATCTTCCACAAAATGTATTTAATGGTATTTTAATGGTATTTAAATTCATAAATGTCAAAAACACATGTTAATTATTCTACACTGGTATTATTTTATAATGATAATATCTTAATCCTTTATCTGGATGGATTAATATTATTTAAAAGAGATTCTTATTGAACTTGTTTCTTTTCCATAATTTAATCATGTTTTAAAGAGTTTGTTATGGGACTCATTTATTTTCATGGTTTAATCATGTTTCAAATATATTAACATGAACCAAATTATTTTTATGTCGTTTAATCAAGTTAAAAATATGATAATAATTTTTCTATGAGTTTTATAACGAAAGAGAAGTTCTATTTACTTTATACATGTCGTGGTTCTTGGAAATTACTTATATGATGGGGTGGACCAGATAGAGTCAGGTGATACTACTATATCTTAAATGATGAAGCGGCCTAGATAGCATCCTGCCTACAAATAATTTTTTCCATTTTATAAAGACGGGTTAGATATCATCGGGAGAAACCATTATATCTTATATGATGGGGTGTCCCATATAGTGTCATGTGATCCTCTAATAGTTTATATGATTGGTGTTCCCATATTGCACTACAATGCATTAGTTAATATACCGTGTCTTGAGAGGTAGGAAGGAGGGAGTTACTTGAGTATTTCTCTTAGGGATTTAACTATACTCTATTTATTTATGAAATGGGTAAAACTTAAGTTGTGAGGAAACATTTTACCAGATACCAACACATTTTTTATGTTTTCTATGGGTTTATAATGTTTCTTATGATTAATATTGATAACATAAGGCTCGTGATTGTTGATTCTGATGACTCTTTTCATTTTCATTTTTCATATTTTATGATCAAGGTACTGATGTGCATGAGTTATTTTATTATTCTCTCATTCACTCTGATTATGTTTTCATACCATTATACACTTATTATACTCATTAATGACCTTAAATTGCTAATGATTATGCCTACCCTCACTGAGAATTTTATCTCACCCTTATTATGTTTCCTTTTCCCTAGGTTATAAAGAATGAGGTTGAAATAATTATATCTAAAATAGATTTCATATGGATAATGATGATGACCTAATGTGAAATAATAAAAACAGAGTTATGTGGGAAATTTTTTTATTTAAATACATGGGTATTGTTTATGTATGATTTTATCAAAATTCTCTAAAACTATAAACCTAAATGGTCCTTGAGAATTTAAATAATACAATTTTCTATTTTTATATTGCATGGTTTGGATGGAAAAAAATAGATCACAATTATCGTCATCAAAGCTGAAAATGTAATGTTTAAGATTTCAGAACTGGATCTCGGTGTACAGGTTCGGGGTTGTTATAGTTGGTATCAAAGGTTAGTTAGATAAATATGGAGATTAAAATATTTTAATGTAAGGTTTTATTAAGAGTTATGGATACTATCGTAGGTCTATAATCATAAGTATGATCATATGTTCAAAGTCTAAGACACCACTTTTTGAGGTTTTTTAGTGTATAGATGTTAATGTAATTTATGACATTTTAGGAGATATTTTAGAAATTATAAGTTTTTGTAAAGCTATAATATAACATTAATTCTGCATTTAAATGTTTGGAAAAAATATTTAACTTATTGATAAAATTTAGGGGTTAGATGATATTGAATATTATCAACATAAGTTTTATCATATAGATAACCACATTATCGAAAAGTGATTTGGGGAATAAGTGTCTAATGTTACTTTAAATAAAGATTTCCATATTTTTGGACTTGAAATATGAAAGGTATAAGATAACCTTTGAGGTTAAAACACTCATTAATTTTGTGTTATAATATTAGTTATATAGGGTTACTGAATGATTTAGTCTTAAATTTGGGTATTAAGGTTGAATTTTGAAGATTAATATATCATATGAAGCTTTATTCATTCAGGGAATTATCTAAACATGTGATAACTATTTTGGTTTTTGTAAATGTTTAAATATATGAGGAATATCTTGTTATAAATTTTATGGTTATTTGTTATTTAAAAGTTGATTTTAATGCTTCATTCATGAATAATTCATCTTTAATAGTCATCATTTGGATAAAAATATTAGATTTTGGAGGAAATTTACAAAAGGAAGAAATTCTACTCATCAGGTAAGTATTTTCCCTTATGCTCTTAGTCTATATATAAGATAATTCCTAAAATGTATGAAAATGATCTAGATACAAAAAAAATTATCTTATTACATTCATATCCGATAAATCATATCGTCTTTTAGATTATCACAGATTTATGGTTTTGAGGCCCTTAACCTTCCAGTGATCATTCACTTGCTTTTGATCAATGAACTCAATCACATTCTATAATTATTTATGCTTTTATTCTATTTCCAAATGCTCACTTCCCACATATTTTCTTCTATTTGTAAATATTTTTATGTTTTATTCAATAATAACTTTTTACTTACTTTTATATCTTATTAAAAGGATGTTTTATTAACCCTATTATGATTTTGGTTTACAACAAAAATATTTTCAATTGTCCAACCTTTTATTACTGAGATAAATTTTAAATTGTGAGGATACAATTTATTAAAGGGGGATTATGTTACAACCCATTATAAAAAAAATATGAAAATTATGTTTAATCGAAGAAAAAACAAACAACATTGATTTTTTTCTTGTGTTACATGCAACACTGATTTTAGCTTGCGTTAGACGCAACACCGAGTTTAAATGAAATGTGATAAATTATTAAAATATTTTTAGTTAATATAATAGTCATCAACTAGCCTTTGGAATGGAGTGTATAAATATTAATACATAAGTTATAAAAATATATAATTTACAGAGATTTATTTGTTATCTATTTATCAGTAAAAAATAAGAATCATATGAAAGAAAAAGAAATATTTTCTAAAAAACATAATTTTTTTCTAAAAGATAGTTGAGTCGAGCTTTGCACATATAATTTAAAATTTACTTTTACCGCTTTAATAAAATTAATATGATAAAATAAAATTATAATTCATAATTTCTAAATTATCTTAGGGTGAATATTTTGAATTTTTAAAAAAAAATCATTTTTTATGAATATTAAAATATTTTATTTTAATTGAAAAATACCTTTTAATTTTAATTATTTTATTTATTGAAATATTTTTTGAATTTTTTTAAAGTTAAATAAGTTCATTTAAATATTTATTTAAAAAATTTGGGTCATTGAACTCAATTTTATATTGAATTTTGATATAAAATCATTTTAAAAATTTGAACATTCTCTCTTTACAACCCTGCCTTCTTGCCACGTCTGTGGGATTTATTTGAAATTAAAATTTTCCACATTTATGGTTTGAATTTTTCAAAATGGATTCCATATTTTTAATCATAATAATTTATAATTTATAATAATTTTAACATGTTTTTTATCAAAATTAATATTGAATG
The DNA here is from genome assembly GCA_963277665.1 of Viscum album. Lineage (NCBI taxonomy): Eukaryota > Viridiplantae > Streptophyta > Magnoliopsida > Santalales > Viscaceae > Viscum > Viscum album. The sequence goes on from OY728129.1 coordinate 184,822,728, forward strand.
AAGTCAATAATTAATTATCACAGATATGGTAAAAATGGTTTTACTTGGGGTTAAACGATGCATGTAACAGTTAAAATGACCAACCAATTTATTCAAAACCCATTTCTAGTACTTTTTCAACCCATAATACCTTAGGTTCTATTTCTATGATATTTGGGACACTTTTCCATGAAGAAGTCCTATATAATATGTTAAGGGAAGAAATAGAAAAAAAATAGAACCTTACTTTGTTTTAATATCTATAATGCCTTAGGATGGGGGAAATCATATGTTTGGTTATGAATATTATTTTTAAAGATAAGTGATTTTTCTATCATGATAATTTATTTTAATTTTTTAGAGATGAAATAATTACTTTAAATGATTAAGAAGTTTCAACACATGAATTATTTAGTTAATAATTAAATAAAATAAATGATACAAAAAAATAATAAAAGAGAATTAAATTGTATTTTTTATCATGTTACATTTATTTTATAGATAAATATATCATTTTAAACTATTATTAACATAATATATTCTAATTCTGTCATTTTATTAATATTTTTAAAATTTCAATTAAATGAATAATGTCAAAATTGACATTAATGTTATTTTATAATAAATGATATTTTAATAAATGATTTAAAATGACTAAAAGTCATATATTCTACCAATATATTTTTAAATTTTAATAAATATAAACTATGGTACACTAATTGACCAATGTTTCTACAATAAAGACTATATTAACTATTAAATAGTTAAAACTCAATTAGCACGGTTACCATTAAAGTGGTGTTTTTCACTTTACTTACGATTATGTTAAAATTAACTTAAAACATATATAGGATTATATTTAATAAATTTTATATAATATTTATAATAATTGGTTCCATATTATATATTAATTATCACTCTGATTTGGTATTAAATGATAAATTACCAAAGTTAAAAAACTTGTTTCTGTAGTGAAAACCCAAAATGGTAAAAATATAGAAACTTAAAAATTGAAGAAGAAAATAATTAAAACTTTTGTTCACTGATTTTTGGGGGTTTTCTCTAATATATAATCCCTAAAGTCATTTTATTACTATTGTTTACCCACTTTAGGTAATATTAACCTCTCAATAGTGAATAATTTTGAGTATTTTCAAAAATGTCACTCCTCCTCAACTATAAAAAGGGCACTCACTCCCCTCACTTATTCACACCTCTCAATAAATTTTTATATGAAAAAAATTACCCAAATTACATACCCAATTACCTACCCTAATAAAATATTCCTTATTTTTTTATAAATTAAACCTTTCAAGGGTTTAGTGCAAACCTATTGATGTTATCTGAAGAAGATGTAATGTTTATGAACGACCATCTTTATTTTACTTCTTTCTAAACCAACATAAATTATAATTTTGACATAGTGATATAATAAAATAATAATATTAAATATAATTATATATTTTTATGTTATGTTTATTACCTATGACCACAAATACTTCCATCAAATAGGTTTCAAAATCATCAATCGTGTGTATGGCGGACTACCGTATCGTGGAACGATGTCACTCATTTTTCCATTACCACATCTCATGGTTTGGTATATGATTAGACACTAAAGAGGATAATATTTATTCTTTATATTATAATATTCATGTGATTTAATTGTCATAAACACTTTTACTAGTGAATTTTACAATTTTGACTTCATTTCTTAATAGGTTTATAATTCCTTCTTAAAGTACACTATTATATGGTACATTTTTAAACACCTCATAAAACACCAAATGGTTCTGATTTTATTTTAATATTTAAATTTCTGGTTTTCCATTATGTGAGGAACATTATACTCTTCTAGAGCTACTAAATATTCAGTTAGGAAGATGGCCAAAGTGGGCCTTGAACCAAGAACATTTTGGGTGATGTGAATGGGACAACATCCCAATACTAAGACTATAAATTACAAGATCCAATCCCAATTAAGCTAACATTTGAATTAGAGAAAAATAAAATAATTATTATCATTTAATCCAATATTTAACATAGATAATTATGAGGTTTTAATGGATTTATTGGTGGACCAATTTGAAGATGAAATTTTGGGACAGATTCTGCGGACCAGAAAAAACAGACCATCGTTGCAATCGTATCTCAAAAACAAAAAATCCATTTTTGATGAAATTTTAGAGGATTCAAGAGGAAATATGTAGAATATATTTCTTATTCTATGGACCACCCAAATTCTCCCATATAGAAGTGATGTTTGGCGTGTATTTTTAAATGATGAAAGCTAGACCAGATTTTTTTTCAATGGTGGAAAAGTCTTCTCTCCCTTAACATTCCCCCAACCTAATTGAACCACAATTAATTAGGTGAATTTTAAATTTAGTGGATAGACCCAAGGCTTCAAAAATTCATATTTAAGGTAGTTTTTTTAATTATTTGGAAGAATCATGGTATTTGATTCATTGTAATGTTATATTTCTTCTTTTTCATTATAATTGAATTTATTTCTTATGTAAGTTATTTAAATCACATTACATTTGAATAAAAGTTATTCAATTTCCTTTATTATGTTATTATTTATATCACATTAATAATATTTCTCCATGGTGTGAAATTATTCACACTAAAACTTGTTAAATTCTTCACACAACGGTGGTGTGATCATAATTTCATTATGTCTCTTCTTCAATTCCTCCCTCATGAGTCTACTTCTCGCTTCCATTGAGAGAGTAGCATAGACAGAGGGATAATCTAAGTGAGTATCAATGTGATGAATTGGATGGTATTTCTCACACTATAAAATTTAAATAATTTATTTAATTTTAGTTTTTTATTCAATTATTTTGTCTCTTCCTCTTCCTTATTGAATTTTATAACAAAACTTTTCATTTGATTATGAAATTTTTTACCTAGGAGTGATCATGGAAAATATCCTACAAGTTTATATGGTATTATCATGTTTATGTTAAGTTGTTAAGACAATAAGTTACAAGATTATATTCACATCATTGAATTAATCCTTCTAGAGTTAATGAAATTAAAATAATTCAAAAAGGAATTCATCCAATCCACCCCATATGATAACCTAGTATCAACTAATTTTCTCATAATTTGAATTAAAATAGATCTATTAGTGATAACTTAAACCTATATAAAATAGAACTATTTTTTTCCAATTCATATAAAAATTAAAAATTAAACTCTACATGTATGTAGGTTTCTTCTTTGGAGCCGGTAGATTCGATAACCTAAGCTACACTACAGGGGACCACTTAACCCTAAAAAATGGGTAAAGTTTGTTGAGAAAAAATTTTGAAATTGTATATGAGGACATAAGTAAGTTATCATAGACACTACCATCCTTTTCTCACCCCATTTTCTCTATTATCACCCATGTTTATCTTATCTTTTCACCTTTCTGTTTGTGTTTGCCCTAAGAATATTGAATATTAGTCTCAGTCTGCTCTAATAGAGTATCTTAAACATTACCCTATCATTATCCTATTCTGGAATAAATTTGGAAATCAATATTGGTAATCCCCTATCATATATAATTTCTTTGATAAAATTTTCAATGATTACTGCACACCCAATGATATGTACAATCATTAGGATGATTGTTGTTTAAAGGATAAATTTCCATCCCTCTCAGTGATGGTTGAAGAGATCAATATTGGGTAAGTCGATTATGTTCAACATCATAAACATTTTTTTCCTCAAACATTGATTGAAAAGTTTTGTAATCAAATGGATATAATGAATTCTTATGTTTCATCTTTGAGATTAGAACTACAAATCATTAAAACTCATGAGGAACCCATCCCTATACCGATTATCCCTTCTATAACCTTATGTGAAGTGTCTTGTTTCCCAACAAACACTCATGAATTTACTAAAGAACCAACCTTTTTATATGGGGTAGGTGAATAGGATCAAAGAATTGTTTTAGGGTCTTTAAATCAAGTAAAAAATTATTTTCTCTATTTAAAATAGGATAATGTAATATCATGGATTGAGGTTCCAGAATATTTATCCACTAATGATTTTTCAGAAACATCAATCATTAAACCATTTGGATAAAACAAAAAATTTATGTATATATCCATTACTGACACTGATAAGTCCAATTTAGTGGTTGAATATTTTATTCAAAAAGAACCAAATATATTGAGAACTTTTGAAAATAAAACTGAGTTCGATTCAAAGTCCCAACTTATGTATAATATTTTTAGCCATCCTGAACTTGAAAATATATACTTTCAATCCTACCTCATGTTTTCATTCATTGAGGATAGCCAAAACCTTCCTATTCTCATTTTTATTCTCTTGATATAAATAAAAGAGGAATTATCCTTGATGTATTATAAAAGACTACATAAGAAACTGGATCCACCATTTCTAATATTCCATAGATTTTCCCACTCATGGTAGAACATATGCCTATGCATGAAACAAATTCAAAACAAATAATCAATCTCAAGCTATTATAAGTGGTGAAAACATTGGTCATTAAAACATTGAAATTTAGTATTGGGTAAGTTGGTGGGTCCAAGTTGAGGTAATAACATTAAACTAATATCTTTCTAAGAGTCAAACTAGCATTGACATGGCTTATATTTTATTTTATTTATAATTATTTTTTTTATTTGTGTGTTACCAAAAAAATTCAAAAAAATCAATTCTTTTTATTTTTATATTATTTTGATTATTATTTTATTTTCTTTATTTTCAAATTATTGTTCTTCTATATAATATATATTTTATTTTATTATCTATATATATATATCTTAAAATTGGGGAATGAAAATAAAAAATAGAAATTAATAGTTATAAAATGTAATATATATTTATATTTTTGTGCAAAAGGTTGTAGAGTAGGTTTTGGGGACAACCACATCATGTCCGAAAAAGTCGTGGGACTCAAACCTATGACCAAAGGGAAAAAGTGGAGTGTGTTTTCCACTTACATATGACCTATAGTGATTCCATAACTGTGTTTATATATATACTTATCTTTTATAATATATATATATATATATATATATATATTAATGATGTTATTATTATTATTTTAATCACTTCTTCCATGTATCGGTATTTGGTGTGCTAAAATAATTATGTATATTTTTTCTTCTTTCCTTTTTCCTTTGTTTGGTTTTATTTAAGGGATTCTCAAGGGGTTTTAATTTTGTTCTAATTGTGTTGGTGTGTAGTATTCTAGTGATTCTGAGGCTGATGTATTTTTCGAAAAATAAAATTTCTTCCTAGATTTCAAATGAAATCTTCTATCATTGATGAGGTATCTCTAAGTGACGTGGAGATCAAGGAGTAATCAAGAACATCATGAACTTCAAATTCAACTACCAGGTGACTTTGTTCCATATTTCTTATTTAAATTCTCTTTTATAACTCTCATTCTCTGCCTTTACACTCCTTCTAAATTTTAGTTTCTTTAAACATTGGGGACAATGTTATTATAAGTTGGGGAGGGTGAAAATAAATAAATTTTTTCCCTGTCAATGAAATTTTTTTATTTATAAATGAAAAATAATATTTCTTTAACCATTTACGTGATAATATATTAGAAAAAAAACTAAATATTAAATAATTTTTCATTCCTTGATTCTGATTTTAATGCATGTCTAATTTCCCTAGCATAGATCTTGGAAGGTGTAGCTGTATGATGTGAAGTTTCATCTTTAAAATTTTAATCATATTTAATAAAAGTATCACATTGCACATACTTTGGATTGTGGGGTATTAGTTTGAGTTCATGGGGTCCCACAATAAAAAGTATAGTTTTGGCGATCATTTTAAATTTATAATGAGTATTCAAAAAAGTATAAAAATTTTTAAATGAAAAATGTACATAGAGTAATGGATTTACCAAATTCATGGATTTAGACACATGGGGTTCATGAATCCATAGTTTTCTATCCTAGATTTGGTAATGATATATCTATTTTGGTAATTTTAACTTTTTTATTAACTAGAGATGATTCCTGAGTATATGAGATTCACTTAGTGCCCTAAGGTCTTTGAATATGGGAGTAATTAGAATTGTCTTACTACATGGGTTGACTTGATTGAGTGAAATTTCAATTACCATATAAAAATTAAAAAATCACAAAAAAACAGAAAAATGAATACTCATCTTAATATTAAAATGTGATTCCACCTAGTACTTCCATATTTTCCTCCTTGAATAAAAATGAACCCCCATATCTATTGTGATACATATCACATCATTCTACTTAATTGAAACTTGATTAAATGTGATGATGAATTTTAAAAAAGGAATGGGCTTGGGCTTGGGATATTCTTTTGGAATAATATTTTTTAAAATAATTTTGATAGGTTTGTTGTTTTTTATGTTAATTTTAAATTTTAAGCATTGTATTATAATATCCTTTGAAAAGGGAACTCAATTTTCATATTTTTTAGATACATTTTGGTTGGTACTATAAAAACACATTTTGGGGGTGTGATTATCCACTGAAATTGACTAATGTTTATTTTTTATATTATAATATTCATGTGATTCAATGTTCATAAACAACTGTAGTAGTGAATTTTACAACATGAAACTGTTTTCGTAACATGTTTTCAATTCCTACTTAAAAATCAATGTTACATAGTACATTTTTAAACAACTCCTAAAACAACCAATTGTGTTGATTTTATTTTAATATTTCAATTTTAGGTCTCCCATTCTATGAGTATCTTTCTATCCTTCTACATCTAGTGAATATTCAATTTTGGAAATGGCCAAAGTGGGCCTTGAACCAAGAATATTCGGGGCGAAGTGAACTGGAAAACAACCCAACAAATAAACTATATATGCCAAGATCCACACCGAATTAGGCTAAAATTTGAAATGAGGTTATAAAAAATCATGAGTAAAATTTCATCTAATAGTGACCCGAGATAATTCCATGTTTTCAAGGGAGTTCTAGGAATCCCAATTTGAAAATGAATTTGTGGACCATATTCTATGACCCAAAAAAACATCCCACTATGTCAATCATATCCCAAAACCCAAAAGTCCATTTCATATGAAATTTTATATTATTTTAGGTAACATCCATAGAATCATTTTCTTAATATATATCCAACCCCAATCCTACCATAAAGAATCTAGTTTCAGCACTCCTTTTTGGTGTATTCAATATGTCTTGAATTTTTGTCAAGTGTGGAAAAGTCTTCTTTCCATTAACATTCCACACACCTAGTACTACCACCATTAATTAGAGTTACTTCAACTATAGAATTCTATACCCAATACTTCAAAAATAATTATTTAATGTAGTGGTGTTGGAGGAGTTGGAGGAGGCATTGTTTTTCTTTCATTGTAATGTTATGATGTAACTTTTTCTTTGTAATCATATTTATTTCTCATGTAATTAGTTCGAATCTCCATAGTATTTATTAAAAGTTATTTATTTTATATTATTATTTTCTTCCTCATATCACGTTGATACGATTTCCCTAATATTTGAACTTATTCACACCAACAGTTGTGAAATTAGTCACACAATAGTGTAGTGATCATTATTTCATTTCTTTTCTTCTTTAATTCCTCCCCAATGAGTTTACTTTCCACTTCCATTGAGATGGTAGCATAAATGGAGGGATAACACTATTATGGTTTGATCCAAGAGAGTATAAAGGGTCTGTATTGGATTATATCTGTCACTCTTTCAATTTTTAATGATTTCTTTCATTTGATTTTTTCATTCAATAATTATCTATCTTCTTCTTCCTTATTGAATTTTATTGCCACACTTTTCATGTGCTTATAAAATCTTTTACAAAGGGATGATAATGAAAATGATCTTCCAAGTGTATAGGTGATTATCATATGTATGTAAAGGTGTTAAAGTAGTAAGTGATTAGGATATATTGTTTTCGTTGAAAGAATCCTCCTTGAGTTAATGAAATTGATATAATTCAAAAAATAATTAATCTAATCCACCCAAATAGATAACCTAGGATCAACTAATTTTACAATAATTTGCATTCACATAGATATCTTAGTGCTCATTTAAACCCATATAAAATTACCCTAAATTTTTTCTCTTCATATCAACATATAATCTATATAATTTCTTGTGTTAAGGTTTCTTCTTAGGTCTTTTGGGATTTGACAACTCAAGTTGCACTACAAGAGACCGGTTAACCATAAAAACATAGGAAATGATGGGTGAGACTAGTATGATGATGGATATAAAGTTTATATATGATATTTATAATATAATTATATCTATGTAGTAATTGTATCATATATACACTTTTCATATTTTATTTAGTAATTGATACGATAGTTTTTCTCGTGTGTATGATGGATTTTCGCCTCGTGAAGTGATGTGATTCATTTTTTACTAATTTATTACATGGAAGGTAATAAGGGTAATAATAATAAATATATGTGAGATTCGTGAAATATTTATCATATTATTGAAATATTTATCATTATGTAAATATAATGTATAATTTATTTTCCCTCCACTCAGTGAAAGAAAATGATAACGTCGTTTGTAGACGTGTGGACTACTGCCTCCTCAAAGTGATGTGATTCTTTTTTTCATCACCACATTATAAAGAGGATATATATATGTATATAAATTAAATAATGTGGAATTTATATTTTTATTATCATTATTTCAAGATAAATATTTCTTACCTCCAATCCATAATGATCATTGAAAAATGGATATGTTACTCATGTGTATGTATGACCAACCATCTCCATGATCATATTGTTAGGTCATTTTTCATGACCATAGTTCATTATTGGTTTCACAAATATAATTGACATAAAAATGATTCAGGATTGTCTCGAAACGCCCAACGGTATCATATATGATGACACATGGACCTGCTTTCCAAAGGCAGGCGTTCGCCGGATGGTCTGACCAGTGACGCTTAAGAAATTACATTGGTCTAGAGGATGGAAAGTCAAGCTCATCTCACCCTTTTGGGGGAGAATTATTACATGTTCTAGGACTCTCTTATAGATTTAAGATATATTCATATTTTCTTGAATCTTTGGTTTAAACCCAAGCATAGTATCCACGGATTGAACCTGGTTGGCAATGGTCAGCTGAACGCAGGGGTTCAGAATCATTTATGCCTTAAGCTTACCATCCCTCATTGGAATAATGACCTCGAGGATTTGGAACACATTGAGGCAGCACTAGGAGTGGCACGGTGAACCGATGTGAAGATAGTCGGATCGATCGGTCGTTGGGCTTGAACCTCATGGAGGCTTCCTACGTACCCTGCCTAGGGGACAGGGATCAAAGTCCATGTAGTTCAAATTGGCTTAGGAATTACACTGTGAGGCAGCCTAGGTCGATGGATTGGGGATTACACTCTGAGGAGGCCCAGAATGATGGGTTGGGGCTTACACTCTGAGGAGGCCCAGAATGATGGCTTGGGGCTTACACTCTGAGGAGGCCCAGAATGATGGAATGAGGCTTACACTCTGAGGAGGCCCAGAATGATGGATTGGGGCTTACACCCTCAGGAGGTCTAGGGTGATGGATTGGAGATTACACTCTGAGGAGGCCCATAAGAGGATGTCATGGTCGATGCTTACTCCAATCCCACGTGAGTCATGCTCGGTGTGAGAAACAAGAGGCAGCAGGTACCAGAGGATCACATCGTGAAAGGTGCGTCCGTGAGAAGTGGAGTGGAGATTATGCATAGAGGCGGACCATAATGTCGGGGCATACTCCGGGATGGACGCCTAGGGTGACAAAGCGTAGCGGGAGAGGTAAATGGATTCTCTTGTGCTCGTTACCTCTCTTGTTCCCCGGGGAAATACCTAGGGAAGTACTGAGGTGCATGGGGACAGATTCCTTCAGATGGGTATGTCGCCCCCTCTCTAGGGAGGGGAGAAGTGCCTAACCACCAGAGCGTGCATCCCCCCATCCTGGCGAGTAGAGGCAGGAAGGGGGCTCTCGGGCTAAGACCCTGCATTACCCTGGGAATGTGAACCCATGCATGCTTCGGTAATCTGCCAAAGGGTTGGGGAAACCCCTTTGCCCCTATTTACCATGGGTATGTGAACCCAAAACGGCGCGCTGATGGGCCTGAGGGTTACACCACATGGATCTGGGGGCTCTGGTGGAGGCCTCGGCTCAGTGCCGATGGGTAGGCCAATGAGGATGTTGTGAAGAATCAGTTCGGATTGGAAGGATTTTATTTCGATCAGGGAATTGGAACTCCGAAGGTTTTGGCAGGCCACACAGGGGTATGAGAGGTGGCGCCCTTCACGAATAGAAGTGCTACGTGGCTAGAGAGGTCGTCCATGAAATAGGGTGGTCCGCGGACTGATGGGCATCCCGCGAACCAGGGTGGTCTGCGGAGGGTTCCGTACAGGTAGCGGCAGCCAAGGGCGACGCCAGCTGGAGGCTCATCGGTCAGGGCTTCGCCCGCGTTTGAGGGTACTATGCGGTGCGGCGGATCTTAAAAGAGGCATAAACTCACTAGTCTACAGGGAGTACATCCGCGGAGGGACCCTGGTTCGCGGTTTTCTCTTCTTTGTTATTTTATGTTCGCAGTTCACCACGTTATTATGCGTTTTCATGGTTCCTTATTAGTTCGTTCCCAGGTTCATGCCTGCTTTGGTTCGCGAACTGGAACTTCTGAAATCCTAAGCCTTCCTTCGAAATCCTTCCACCTGAATCTAATTGATCCCCTCTCTGTTATACAATCGTCAGAATCCTCCCCTCCCTTCCCCCCTCGGTCTCCTTTTCTAGAGTGGGGAAAGCGATGTATTTGTGGTCACACGACACCTTTTGTGGAGGCCCATGACCGAAAACCTGGTTTTCAGCTGACTTGGTCAATCCATGACTCACGGGGTATTAAACACTCCTCCGTGAACCAAACTCGGGGAGTGCTTCGAGGTCACGGAGGGTTCCGCCTCCATTTCATGACTGACAGTGGAGGCAGTTCGGGCCGGTTGACACGGATCGTGGCTGGGGCGGTCTGGAATGGTGGACTGGGTTGGCGCTTGTCCCGCCTCTTGACCATGGAGGATCTCCACCTCTATCTTGCAAATGATGACGGTCCACGGTGGAGGGACGCTTCGCGGAACCGGCCGTGCATTGCTAAAATTAAACCGGTCCGCAGATCGGTTCGTCCTACACTATCCTTGAGTATTGTCCACATTTTCCTAATCCTTTTGAGGGGAAATTGGGTAGAATCTCCCTTGAATTAAAGGGGATCATCATTCTCCTTTTCGGATTTTTCAGGACCCTACAAATGCCCCCCATCGGAATGGGGTCCGATCGGAACGAAGAGGAGGCTATTCCGATGCAGAGTGGTCCTCAAACTTGTTTAGTTCGCAGTAGAGAGGTGGAACCGGTAGGGGACCACGCCTATAAATACAGCGGGCCCTTCATTTTTCTTCTACCAGATTCTTCGCCAAACCAGAGCTTTTTCGCTTTTCTACCTTCGCATGCTTTTACCTTCGAGAAACGCTTCGTCCGCGAACCGGATGCTACTTCCGTGAACCATTTCTCGTTCGCACTGTTCTTCATCCGCGGATCAACGTCCCAGCCGTGAACTAACACTTTAAATTAATTAAAAAGTAATTCATGATGGGCCGCTTAGGAACTTGCTTCGCGGTTTTGGTGCTCTGTGGTTTCGATGCTCCACTGACTAAAATCTTCTGAACTTTAATAGTTTCTAAGTCTTATGAACTTAACCACTTAAATTCGGGATTGAAATTCCGCGAAGAAACCTAGTCCACGGTCTCCTGGCCAATGCTCCGCGGGCAGGGGTTTTACGGACTACTTTCGCAAAGGGCTGGTTCGCGGGATACTGTCATTGCGAACCATCCTTCGAGGCCTTCTCTCGTACTTTTGTATGAAGGCTCCTCAACTGATCCTTATCCATATATTAGGTACTTTTGTCTGATATTTTTTTATTCCAGACTAACCAATTGTTGGCTCTCATCATGCAAGGAGAAAATATGGTTCCCCCTTGTTCTACACTGAGGCCTACTGCAAAGCCTCTCCCAACTGGTTTAGGGAGATGTTTAGCTATGATTTGCAGGGAGGATAACATCCAAGAGGACCCTAGTCAATCCATCATTCCTGATGATGGTGTCTTAAAAGACTTGCTCCCTCCTGATCTCCTGGATTATCCACTATCAAACCGGCTTTCGCTTCATGGATTCGGTCTTCAAGACGAAGTCCCTATTCCCCCCACTTTCTCAGGTCTTCCTTCTTTTTTCTTGGAAGCATCATCCAAGTGTATTCAGGTGAACCTTACCCATTCAGGGGAGATGGTTTCCGACTCTGACCAGAAAGACACCTTCATTTTGAGAGGCTCTGTTTGGACCCAAAGTGATCAGCATGCCCAAAAGTTTTCTCAGGAAGCTATCTTTAAGAGTTACCCTTCTATTATCAACCTTGCTCAAGTAGATCCTGATGCGGGGTGGATTCCTAGGTGGGATCTTCGGTATGGAGGGCTCTTCTCAAATGACTGGGCATGGGTATTCTAAGTCCATCATCACTATCGGGAGTCTACCGAATCACTGGAAGCAGTCAATTTATACTTCGTAGTGTGGGCTTCCCAATTTTTTATTTACCCACCATCATTGGTCCTGCCAGACCTACTTGCGTGCCCCCATTCGGTGGTGAACTGGGTTTGATGTCGAATTCTTCTGTGAATCAATCCCTTCTGGGGAGGCAGGAAAAGATCGTTGATTGGCCTCTCTTAGGTGATAGGCATGTTGTATGCTCTCGGTGGCCTGATTCAAGATTTCTTGAATGGCTTGTTCCTTTTAGTCCTGATGCTTCTGGGAATTACTCAAGGCCTGACTCTGCTAGGTGTGTTGCCTTTCCTTAATAGAGAGACCACTCGATTGTCGTCTTGACGTGATGACGTTGCAAGACACCACGCCGAACGGGTTCTTCTGGGCGGGGAGCAGAGTGAAATGCAGAGCTCCATGTTCTCCCCATCCCCTAATATAGACTCCCGTCGGAGCGTCACTAATGAGGCGGCGCAGCTGGTGCAGCGCACGGAGGTAGGCTATCTCCATGTTTCCTTTACGCCTCTCGGGTCGCTGTTTCTGTGCTGAAGGAAGAGTTTCCAGGTTGATGTGATGCAAGAGGTCCCCTATTGTCTTGACATGGTCTACATACCCGTCATAGGGCAGGAAGTTTGATTTCATCCAGCGGAGGGTTGTCCATATATTATGGAGGATGTCGTGCATGCATTCTTCCGACAACTCTCTGGGTATGTCGAACTAAGACGTGGCCGTAGGACAAAACATAACTGGTATATCATCCTTGGCCAGTCTTTTCCTCAGGTGCAGCATATCAGCATACTCCTCCTCTAGTGACTCCTCTACCTGGTCGGCCCAACTGAGATGCTCGGTGCTAATGAGGTTGTAAGTAGTGGGACTGGTTGGTGCTGAATCATTATGTGGGAGATTCCGAGGTGGTTTAGAGGATGAACATGGCCCTAGACTGTCTCCTGATTGCAGAAGGATGTCTTCGGTGACTAACTAGGAATCTGACATGCTTGATCCCGTCCTTCTGAGTGCCTCAGTATACACGGGCTTATCTGTGCTTGATTCGGCAGGGGGAGGACCTTTCTGTCGATATGATATGTCATCGCGTGGAGGACCTCCATAATGGAGGCTATAATGGAGAGGACTACCATTACTGCTTTATGCTTCACTGCAAAGAGGACTTTTGCAGTGCACACCCTGGGGAGGACCTCCAAGGCATGTCGCAGCATGGGGAGGACCTTCTGGCTATGTATCGTCGTTACGGGGAGGACCTTCGCAACAACTTCCATCATGGTGAGGATGACCATCATGGCTTGACGTTCGATGTGCATCCTAGGGAGGAACTTCAGGACACACTATGACAAGGGGAGGACCTTCTTGTTGCTTGGGGCCAATGCGAGGAGGACCTTCACAATGGCGGTCGTGGTGGCGAGGACTACCATCACAGCTGTGGTAATGATGAGGACTACCATTACTATTGTCCTAGGGTGAATATCTGTGGGATACATCCTAGGGAGGGCATCCAGAATGTACCTCAATGAGGGGAGGGCCTTCTCCTTTCTTGACATCTCTACGGGGAGGACCTCCATTATCAGGGTGGAGAGGACTACCGCCATGATCTGATGCCTGGCTGCGTGGAGTTCCGTTGCAGCGTAACCCTTGGGGAGGACCTTCAAGGCAGACAACAACAAGGGGAGGACCTTCTTGTCATGATGATACGTCACTTCGAGGAGGGCCTCCATAGTTGTGACTATGATAGTGAGGACTACTATCATAATATATGGCCCCACTGCATGGAGAGTGTCTGCAGCGTATACCCCGGGGAGGACCTTCAGGGTAGACCACAACAAGTGGAAGACCTTCTTTCTGCTCGATCTTCTGGCCATGTGGAGGGCTTCCATGACTCGCATAAAAAGAGGATCTCTCGTGATCGATCGTTATATGCATGCGAGGGAGGCCCCCACAGGTGGTCTGGGGAAAACCTTCAGAGCAGCTGGTAGAAACATTGTTGGGAGGACCTTCACAACTTCTACTACCACTCCCATAGTATGGTATTGGATGGGTAGGGTTCTGAGCCTTTGATGAATGCATAGCGGTGTTGGGAACCCCAGCTTCTAGAAGAGCAGAGTCATGAACTCCCTCTTTATTTTTTGGCTACCTTTGGCACGTTCGGGGCGCTCTTTTGCGGGCAGCGGGGACTATTTGCTGTTGACAACAGCCTTCACCTTTGGGTCCCTGTCTAATTGGGTCCCGTGATGCTGCCGGGATATGCCGAAGAACATATTGAATTTTAGCAGGGATATATGCCTTCTATGGAGCATCCACCATGATAGACAGGTGCCCCCCTTTTGAAATGAGTGAAGTTTCTTGATCTGGTTCCCCTTGCGTCGCGGAATATGGTCGGCGACCCTCCTGGGTAGAAGCAGGGATGCAGATCTGCTCTGATGCGTCTATCTAGTCTCTCAGATGAGTCACCTCAATTGGGGAGACGTGCTCATGGGCCTGGGTCCTTGCTGTTGCTGCTGATGCAATTACATTTTGGAAAGTCTGCAAGATATGATCTGGGATCGATACCTGCTCCTCCATCATTGTCAAGATATGTAAAGAGACATATTTGGCTGGAACGGGTATGAAGGCCCATTCTGGTATCGGAGTAGGAATATCTTGCTCCGGTCCTCTGGTGGTCAGTGGGTACTGACAATTGTCCTATGTCAGGGCAGTTGAACGTATCTTCCCCTAAACCGGGATACACCAGTTTATCTCTCTGTTGGATGTCACATCGGGAATGCGGACTTTACTTGCATCCACAGGGAGCTGGCCCTGTATGTATTGGTTTCCCACCATAATGAGTCAGCGACTTTTGTTGGCGGGGAGACGTGCCCGCCTATGATTTTCTGCCACATCTGGGTGGCGGGATTTGTTGATCACCACCATATCAGGATGTCGGGCATCAGAAGCAACTTCTAGGAGCTAGTCCTGTAGGCACTGGGTTGCCACCATGTCTGTTTGGTGGGCTTCACGACCCTGGGCAGGGAGAGGTGTCTGCCTGGTAAGTGACATCATGTGTGAGCGACGGGCTTGATGGAGCTTGGTGGGGATGCGCGCCGGCTTGTATGATGCCTCCATGTCTTGATGGCGGGCTCGGGAGGAGTGAACAGGTGTAGTTTCCTGTTCGTGGTACGTCTCTGTGGCCGGGCAGCGGAGCTCCTCCTCAGGGACCAGGGTGATGACCGGTCCCTGATTGTATGTATGCCGCCCTCGTCGAGCAGTCCGAGGGGCCGGAGCTCGGGGAGCGTGGTCCTGAATCCTCGAGGAGACATCCTCCTTGGCGCAAGGATGTCGAGTCACGGCATGACCGCGATGACGCCTTCCGGTGGGGGGACTTGGAGCGGAACCCCCGTTCGGTGGGGATGAAGTCCTCAACATCGACCTCATCTACATCCCTAAGATACGGGAGGTACGCATTGTCCTGTTCCGGGGATAGACTCCAGAAATGGTTGGGGACAGCCATAGGGGCTATCTAGATCTGCCTTTGCGGACGCTTCTGGGTAGGCGACCGGCGAGTTCTGGCAGATTGGAGGGCATGCATGGCCACCTCCACCATTGGGAGAGTACCATTCACGTGGTACTCTCAGATCAGCGCGTCCGAGACCCAGCGTTGAAGATTCTGGGTGGGTGACAGGGTCCTCCATAGGTGAGGAAGTCCTGTCATTGTGTAGTTGGAAGGACGCGCTTGTGAGTTCCTTCGGGACTCCATTGGATCGAAGGGAGTTCTGTATAGTACCTATAAATCATTTTAACAAAAACAAACATCAAACCTATCAAAGCAGCATCTCATGATCCCATGCATAGTTAATGACATTGTTTGGCCCTCCTTGTGAGTAAAAGGGGGCACAGGGTGGGATTAAGTTAAATCCGTCATGCTTGGTTAAATATTCGCATTGGGTTCACCATTTTTGTTTCGATTCGGTCTCGAAACGCCCAACAGTTCCATATCTGATGACACGTGGACCTCCTTTCCAAAGGCAGGTGTTTGTCGGATGGTCTGACCAGCAACGCTTAAGAACTCGTATTGGTCAAGAGGATGGGAATTCAGGCTCATCGCACCCTTTTGGGGAGGAATTATTTCATGTTCTAGGACTCTCTTATAGATTTTATTCATATGGTCGCGAATCTTTGGTTTATACCCAAGCATACTATCCATGGATTTAACCTGGTTGGCAATGGTCAGCTGAACGTAGGGGTTCAGAATCATTTATGCCCGAGGTTTACCATCCCTCATTGGATTAATGACCCCGAGGAGTCGGAACTCATTGAGGTGGAACTAGGAGTGGCGCGGTGAACCGATGTGAAGATAGTCGGATCGACCGGCTGTTGGGTTTGAACCTCATGGAGGCTTCCTACGTACCATGCCTAGGGGACAGGGATCAAAGTCCACGTAGTTCGAATTGGCTTGGGACTTATGCTCTAAGGCAGCCCAGGGCGATGGATTGGGGCTAACACTCTGAGGAGGCCCAGAATGATGGATTGGGGCTTACACTCTGAGGAGGCCCAGAATGATGGATTGGGACTTACACTCTGAGGAGCTCTAGAATGATGGATTGGGGCTTACACTCTGAGGAGGCCCAGGGTGATGGATTGGGGCTTACACTCTGAGGAGGACCATAAGAGGATGTAGTGGTCGATGCTTACTCTAAGCCCACATGAGTTATTCTCGATGTGAGAAACAAGAGGCAGCAGGGACCAGAGGATCACATCGCGAAAGGTGCATCCATGAAAAGTGGAGTGGGGATTACGCATAGAGACGGCCCATAAAGTCAGGGCTTACTCCGAGATGGACGCCCAGGGCGACAAAGCGCAGTGGGAGAGGGAAATGGATTCTCTTGTGCCCGTCACCTCTCTTGTTCCCCAGGGAAGTACCGAGGTGCATGGGGACGGCTGCCTTCAGATGGGTATGGCAACCCCTCTCTGGGGAGGGGAGAAGTGCCCGACTGCCGGAGCGTGGAGTCCCCCATCCTGGCAAGTAGAGGTAGGAAGGGGGCTCTCGGGCTCAGACCCCGCATTACCATTGGAATGTGAACCCAATCATGCTTCGGGAATCCTCCCAATGGTCGGAGAAACCCCTTTTCCCATGTTTAGCATGGGTATGTGAACTCAAAACGGCACGCTGATAGGCCTGAGGGTTACACCACATGGATCTGGTGGCTCTAGTGGAGGCCTCGGCTCGGGGTCGATAGGTAGGCCAATGAGGAGGTTGCGAAGGATCAGGCCGTATTGGAAGGATTTTATCTGGCTTGAGGAATGGAAACTCTGAGGGTTTTGGCAGGCCACATAGGCGTATGGGTGGTGGCACCCTTCATGTAGGGAAGTGCTACACGGCGGGAGAGGTCGTCCGCAAAACAGGGTGGTCTGTGGACTGACAGGAATCCTGCGAACCAAGGTGGTTCATGGCTCCGAGTTCGATCCACAAACCAGGGTGGTCAGCAGAGGGTTCCATGCAGGTAGTGGTGGCCAAGGGTGGTGTCGGCCAGAGGCTCGTCGGTCGGGGCTTCGCCTGCATAGGAGGGTGTTACGCGGTGTGGTGGATCTGAAAAGAGGCATAAAATACCTGGTCCATGGGGAGTACATCCATGGAGGGACCCTGGTTCGCGATTTTCTATTCTTTGTTATTTTAAATTTGCGGTTCACCAAGTTATTATGTTTTTTCCAGGTTCCTTATTAGTTCATTCCCAGGTTCATACCTTCTCTGGTTCATTAAATAGAACTTCTGAAATCCAAATCCTTCCTTCGAAATCCTTCCACCCGAATCTAACCGATCTCTTCTCCATTCTCCAATCGTCTGAATCCTCCTCTCCCTTCCCCCTCAGTCTCCTTTTATAGAGTGGGGAAAGAGATGTATCTGTGGTCACGTGGCACCTTTTGTGGAGGCCCATGACCGAAAACCCAGTTTTCGGCTGACTTGGTCAATCCGCAACTCATGGGGTATTAAACACTCCTCCACGAACCAAACTCAGGGAGTGCTTCACGGCCGCGAAGGGTTCTGCCTCTATTTCGCGAATGATAGTAGAGTCGGTTCGGGCCAGTGGACGTAGCTCGCATCTGGGGAGGTCCGGAATGGTGAACTGGGTTGGCGCCTGGCCTGCCTCGCGACCGCGGAGGATCTCCGCCTCCATCTCGTGAATGACGACGGTCCGCGGAGGAGGGACGCTTCGCAGAACTGGCCGTGCGTTGCTAAAATTAAACCGGTCCATGGATTGGTACGTCCTTCTCCATCCTTGAGTATTTTCCACATTTGCCTAATCCTTTGAGGGGAAATTGGGTAGAATCTACCTTGAATTAAAGGGGATCATCATTCCCCTTTGTGGATTTTTTAGGACCCTACAACATATATGATCATTTTTTCATTATTATTATTATAGATATTTTAATATAATGACATCTTTGACCATATTCAACCTACCAAATTCAATTTTGATATATAATCCAAATATGGTCAAAACATCAGACATAAACCAAATTGATTAAGTAATCATATATAACATTTAGTAAGTAAAATAAAATTAATATTAAACTTGAAAAAATTTATTAAGAAATTAAATAATTAATATAAGTTTATTATTCAGGAAGATAAAGAATAAGTGTGATTCATCAAACTCGAGGTAGGGATTTTCCCATCACACTTTTATTTTGTGAGATGTATTCCATACTCACCACTTATTTTTATTATGTGTTGTATATACTACCCATGAATTTATTTTATAATTATTTTCCATAAATTGATGGGGATTTACATGTACATTTTAGGATATCTCTTTCATGGAATTTATGGCTCAAATGTTACAAAATTGGTAAGAATTTTTTTTTATAATCTTGTTTTTTATCAGGATTGAGTATGATTAAGTATCTGATATTGAAATTATATAAATATCCTAAATTTTCCTATCCTCTTATAATTCCTGATTTTTTCATGTATTTTTACCATTTTTTCACTCTTGGGTACTTAAAATGTTTGACAATTTGTTTTTATGAAAATCTGACTTCATTTGTCTCTTCGGTCAGAAATCTTCTTCCTTCTAAAACCATGTTTACTGAAATTTTTTTCAAAAATGCTTATTTATTTTTCATATAAATAAAAAAAATTTCCTTATGAAATGTTTTAAATAATTTTTAAATTCTTCATGTATAATATTTCAAGGTTATTTTCCAAGAAAATGATTTTCAACATTTTTTATGTTTCAAAAAGTGATTTTCAATATAAAAAGGTTATTTTCCTTAAAATGTATTTAATGATATTTTAATGGTATTTAAATTAATAAATGTCAAAAAACTTGTGTTTATTTATTTTAAAATGGTGATATTTTTTAATTATAACATCCTTATTCTTTCTTTGGATGGATTAGGATTATTTTAGAGAGATTGTTATAGAACCTCTTTCTTTTCCACCGGTTAATCATATTTTAATGAGATTTTTATGAAAACCATTTCTTTTACATAGTTTAATCATGTTTCGAAGAGATTGTAATGGAGACCATTTTTTACATGGTGTGATTGTCTTTCAAAAATATTGACATGATATTCATTTATTTTCCATGGGTTATTAAAGTTATAAAGGCGTTCATGGTTATTTATATGAGTTTTATAATGAAACTAATGCTCTATATACTTTATTTTTATTGTATATATTGGAAATTACATATATAATGTTGTAGCCCAGATAGTGTTGGGTTATCCCATTGCATCTTATATAATGGGGTGGCTCAGATAGCATCAGGTGATCCCATTACAACTTATGTTATGGGGTGGACCAGATAGTGTTGGGTGAGACCGTTATAGCTTATACAATGGGTACACCCAAATAGTTATCTAATGAATTAAGTAATTTAACATGTATTAAGATTCAATAAGGAATGAATTAATTAATGTTTTATCCTATAGATTTAAATTGGATCTTGTTATTTCTGATGTGGGTATAACATTATTTATGAAAAAAAATTCACAGATACCAATATTTTTTTGTTAAGATTTCTATGGGTTTATAATATTTCTTATGATCAAGATTGATATTACATGGCTAAATATTTTTTATTATAATGAATATTTCCTTTTCATTGTTTTCATATTTTATGATCCAGGTATTGATGTGTTTGAATTATTTTATGATTCAATCATGCACTCTAATTATGTCGACATACCCTTAAGCACTTATTATGCTCATTGATGACATTAAATTGCTAATGATTATGTCTACCCTTACTGAGAAATTGATATCCCCATTATTAGGGTCTCTTTTCCATAAGTTATAAAGAATTTTATTGAACAAATTATTTCTAGAATATATTTTTTATGGATTATGATGATGACTTAATGTGAAATAAGAAAATCTGGGTTATGTGGAAAAAATACTCATTTCAAGGCATCAGTATTGTTTATATTTGATTTTTTCCTAATTATATAAAATTATGAACCTAAAAGGTCCCCATGAATATAAGTGATCCAATTTATCTTTTGATGTTGTAAGGTTTGGATGGAAAAATGAATCATAATTATTAGTATTAAATCTATAAATTTCAAGATTACGATTTCAGAACTAGATCTAAGTGTGTGGGTTTATTGTTTTTATAAAAAGTGTACTAAAAAAAATTATTATTAGGATTATCATGTAACTTCAAGGTTCTTCAGTATATAAATATATCATTTATGAACACCACAATTAATGAGTCATGATATGGGTGAAATATCCTATTCATGAGATCCACGAACACTACTGGTCAATATGTCAACCTAAATGGCATGAAAGGATATTTATATAGTATATACCTACTCGTGAATTTTTTTCCCTAGAATATTTTAAAGAACTGAACCTCATTAGCTCAAATATGGTGTTTAATTTATTATATTTTCATAAGATACATGGAATCGCATCCCAAAAGACCAAATAGTTTATTTGTCTTGGTAAACTAGATATATACATGAAGTTCATATTACTTTTTAAAACATAAAATAAAGAAATAATTTATTTCAGAAATACATTATTCCCCTTTTTGTATCCCTATATATCAATCATAGTAATCTACATGGACTCTTGTGGGAAGTAAACAAAATAAGGGTGATCTAAATTTCTCAGTAATAGTTAAGTATAGCAGAATATATCATGAATAAACAATCATAATCAACATGAAAAGTTAAATAACTGATCCACATTCCATTTAAATAATTGGATATGGAAAAATCAATATATAAAGTTAGATAACTAAAAACACATTCCATTAAATCAATGTACTAAAAATGAAATGCATCCATAGAAAATATCTTAGTAAAAATTTCCTAGATAATAATAAATCTTAATAAAGGAAATTATAAAATATTATATGTCATGTTTCTTAGGAAAATTATACCTTTACCATAAATACATTTAACAATATGGTTTATCACGATACTATAAATACCTTTAATAAGACGGTTTAAAACATACTTGTTACAAACTTGTAAGGTTTTTCCAACTTATTTCATCTCATGAGACTACTGATGCATCGAGGGGATTAATTTAACTATCCCCAACCTATGTCATAACTTTCTAAATCATTCCCCATATATTTTATAATATATTTAATTTATAAAAACTGTTCCTTATCCTAAATTATCTGTATTGAGTAAACCATATGGATTTATCAATATTTTCCTAAATATCAAATAACATTCAATGTATTTCACCGTATGTATAAATAATATACAGTTGAATAAATATAAATATCCATGATAAATAATTTGATGTTTAGGGTGAATTTAATTTCTAATGTTCATGGGAAAGTGAAAATTTCAAGGGAATGTTATTGACTATAAAAATAAATCAAGGGAGTTAATGTTAATACTTTCCTTAGTCAAAATGACAAAAACCATACAAAGGAATATTAAGGATATTATAAAAACAACATATACCTATAGGAATAATAATAAAAGATTTTTTTCATTGATTGCTATAAATATAATAAAAATATCTTTAAAAACATTCTTCAAGAAATTGTCCTCTTCATTTTGAAAAAAATTTTGAAAACCCTTTTCCTTAAAAATCACTTTTAAAAAGTAAATTTTCAGAAAAAATTTGAATATTATTTTACATTGAAATAAAATTTAAAAATTATAAAATAATCTTGGAAAAATTGATTGTTCATGATGACTGTAAATTCTGTTCATGTCATACATGTTAAAACAAAGCTTCCTTTCCCTTTTTCAGTAAAATTCAAATGGGAATTTTTTTGAAAATTAAATAAATATTCCTTATAAATTTTTTGTAAACCATAAAAATGGTTGAATATTTATTTAATAAGTCATTGTGAAAAGTTTCAACCATTTTTAATATAATTTCAAAAAATATGGTTTTGGAAGAAAACGTACTTCCAGCTGAAGAGAGAAATGAATTAACGTTGTCTTATAATCATTTTCTAAAAACATTTAAGTACCAAAGAGTGGGAAAATGGTACAATTACTAGAAAAAGACAATTAATAAATAAAGAATAATAAAATTAAAGGGTTTTTACAAAAATGATCAAATAATCTCCTTTAATGAAAATTCAAGGGTAAACAATATCAATTTGAATGAGACTATGAAATGAACTCATAAAATGACAATAACATTGAAGTGCGGATTAATCAAGGAATTGATTATTTGTATCAACTATAAATCCAAATAAATCAAGTTGAAATTCAAAATAATGTAATCAAAAGTAATTATACACATAATCAAATAAATATATAATCAATGAATTAAAATATTAACCCAATGCATAGATATTAAGATAAAAAATCCCATAACTTGTGATTTCCTTTAATTCAAAATTCATGAACCTCTTATATAATTGTTTAAATAATGTTATTTGTTTATAAAAGAACCATATTAATATTTATTATATCATACATTATTCTCTTATATCATTTTATCACCTTTTTGTTAATAATATTTCATTGTTACCCTTGCTTTAGGTGTTAACTGTTTCATTTTCATATGAACGTTGTGTCCTATAATTCCTAGTTCTTATGTGTATGATATATTCACATCATCTCCATACATATATTAAGGTCATGTTTTTCATATTTATTAATTATAAATATTTTTTATAATTGATCGTGAATGTTGAACTTGGAAAATGGTTCGCATCGCATCGTGGATATGGTAGGTCATACATATGCACGAGCGACGACATCATTCCATTAATGAGTGAAATAGTAAGTAAGTGGTGATATATTGATTTTATAGAATAAATTTCATGTCATAATTACCATATATGTCCACTATTTCAATCATTATAACCATCCTCATCAAGTGGTGATGAAAAATGAATTAAACCGCTATGCGGAGATAGTAAGTCATACATATGCACATGTAGTGGTTCTATTTTTCATAGGGTAGATAAATGGTAGAATATGGTTTTTTCATAATGATAACAAAATATTTTTATATATATTATAATTAATTTATTATTTTATGAAGTAAAAACAATGAATAGAAAGTTGAATAAGAAACTAACTTGAAAGAATTGATAAAAATGATCACCTCTTCTTGGAGAACATCCTTTAGATCTCTTCTCAAGGGACTTAGGCTTGGTCTATTGAGAAGACTATTGCCTCAAAAACATGTATAAATAATTTTTTAAAATTAATGGTGTGACTTGGTCGATATAGATGTCTAAAACTGTCTTAAATAAGTTGTGGAAGGGGTTCCCTTTTATAATTACGGCAATGGGCACTTTAGGAATTTCATAAAATATTAAATTAATTAAAATTAATTTTCAATTATAAATGGCTCAAAAATGAATTATTTAGAAGATAATATGAGTATGGGTCAAAATCCATTCATCCAATAAATTTTTGATAGTTTTATACTATATTTCTAACCTTATCTTTTGGATTTAACCCCTATTTGACCCCTTTAACTATCATAATGCCAACGTAGATATTTACTCTTTGAATGTTAATATAAATACTATAAAATGAAAACAAACTATAAATAGATCATGAATTAAATTTTAAACCTTATCCCAACAATTTTTTAAATTTAATTCGTTTAGGAATTTTATATAATTTATTAAAATAGTATTTATTTTAAAATATCATTAATGTAAATTTTGACACAATTCATTACTTTCACTTTAAAAAATTTAAATAAAAAGGGATTAACTTTGAAATAAATCTTTTAATGAATCCCTAATATATAAATTTTATGTATAAAATTATTTTATTAAATTGATTATCTTAGATTAATTTTTTTTATATATATTTATAAAATCATTTTTTTCATTTTTTCATTAATTAACTAATTGTTTCGTCAGTGTTAAGATAGCATTTAAGGTAGTTATTTCTTCACTAAAAATTATAAATAAATTACCAAGATGAATATTATTCCTTTATATTTAAAAATTATATTTATAGTTTAAGATATCTTCTTCATAATACCATATTACTAATGTTATATCCATTAAAATCATGAATGTGATATTTTGACTTTACTTTAAATAAAATATTATAAGGGACATAATCACATCCTAAAATTAAATAATATTCAAATATCCAAAATTTTAAGGATTATGGATGAAAGTAACTCATAAAATAAAATTATTGAGCTTTGGGGTCATTTTTTATTCCTTGTCATTTTATTTTTAACCTTTATTACCTAATTTACTTTTTATTGTGGTAACAAAAATTACCAAGGTAACTATTCATATTAGCTATAAATAAAGGGCCTATATTTACTAAATTTGGAACTTATGAATCAAAATATTTCATCAATTTTAAAAAATTCAAAATACATAAGTTTCATAATTTAATATAAAATTAATTCTGCAAAACCCAACAAAAAACAGTTTTCTTGGAAAATGCATTTTTAAACCCAAAAATGAATTTGTAACAAAATAATGTATAACAATGATTAAATTGAAATTAATTAGATTACATATAAATAAATAAAACTTATTTTAAATTTAGATCAAATTCAAATGATAGATTGACTTTTAATATAATGTAATTGATAGTTTTATAAAAATCAGTGTTTTTCCCTATTCATCGGAAACTCAATCTTGCCAAAAAAATTAGAAAAAATTCACCATAATATATTTTTAATATAATAATTTTAAAAATTATATTATTTTAATAAAATATTATTTATATAATTTTTAGAAATTTATTGTAATATTTACTCAAAAAAAAAATAGAACCATTTGTGAAGAAAACAAATTTTTTTAAGAATAAAATGATTTTACTAAAAATTAAGTACTTATTCAAAAATTATTAATTAATACATTAAAAATTTGTTAGAAAATTATATATTAAAAAAATACTATTAATTCTCTAAAATTCAACATCTAAGTTACAACGATCACATAATAATATTTTATTGTTCGTTTAATCTTGGTGTTGTGTGTAATGTAAGCTATCAAAGGGGTTAAATTTAAAAAAGACATACAATAAATAGTTTTTGTGTTACATTATCCCCTACATAAATAAATTTTATCCTTTTAATTTTGAAATTTCACTTCAAAAACAAAAGGTTTATAATTCTTTTTTAGGAAACCCATATCATAAATAGGGGTAATAAAACATTTTCTTAATAAGAGGGAAAGAGAAATGTGAAGGTCACCATAAAATTAGGCATTTCGTACAAGGTATGGACACTATGAATTTATAGTGATTCCTTTTTTCCATCTTAATTCCCCTACTATCTTCATGGATCTAATGAATATAGTCTTTAGAGATTGTCTTGATCAGTTTGTGGTAGTCTTTATAAAAGATATTCTTGTCTATTTGAAGAGGAAGGAAGAACATGAAGACTACTTGAAAAATGTACTAAATACCCTGATAAAGGTAAATATTTACGAAAATTTTACTAAGTGTAAATTTTTGCTTCATAAAGTTTCATTTTTGGGTCACATAATCACAATTAAAGGGATATATGGGGATCCATCAAAAATTGAAGTTGTTGAAAGTTAGTTGAGACCCAAAACGGTAACGGAAATTCGAATTTTTCCAAGTTTGGATGGATATTATTGATGTTTTGTGAAATAATTTTCATGATCATATAATCCACTCACCAATTTTACTTGGAAGGGATTTACGATTTATGTACAGAGGAATATGAAGAAAATTTCAAAGAGCTGAAAAGAATATTATCCAGTGCACTTGTGATCACACTACCTTGTAGTGGAGAAAGGTATGTGATCTAAAGTGATGAATCCAAGAATGAGTTGGGATGTTTTCTCATGTAAAATTATATGTAGATAGCTTATTCCTTAGAGTATTTTAAAATCCATGAGAAAAATTTCCCAACTCATGTTTTGGAGTTAACTGTGGTAATCTTTGCATTAAAGGTATGGAGGCATTCTCTTTAGGGTTAAAGGTGTGATATTTATACTGATCATAAAATTTTAAAGTATATTTTCACACAAAGGATATGAATATGTTACAAATAATTTGGTTGTAGTGGATTAAAGATTATGACTACTCAATACATTACCACCCTAGGAAAGTGAACAAGGTGGAAGATGTTTTGAGTTGATAAGACCATGTTAGCATATACATGATGAGGATCACACAAGATCCAATATTTATGGATTTTCAAATTAAAGATATTGAAATTTTAATGTAAGGGGATAAATATTATCTTTCTCAAATAAATTTTCAAGCATATATACAAGCGAAGAGTATGGAGGCGCATAATAAATATGTAGAGCTACTAAAGAAGGTGAGAAATGTTCCAAAATTCAACCTTGAATATGATGAAATAATACAGTTCAGAAATCATGTTTGTATTCCTCCCATACCATAATTAATGAAGGAGATATTGGATGAGGCTCATAGTTATTCATTCTCTATTCACCATGGAAGTACAAAGATATATAGGAATCAAAAATGGTATTTTTGGTGGGATGGCTTGAAAAGAGATATTGATGAATATGTCTCTTGATTCTTGGTTTGTTAGAAAGTTAAGGTTGAGAGATAGAAGTCTAATGGGATGTTACAACCATTACCCATACCAGAATAGAAATGGGAAAACATCACTATGAAATTTTTCATCAGACTTCCCAAAACATCCAAAGGCAATAATACTGGATGGATTATAATTGACCACCTTATGAAGTCGACACACTTCATTGATATTAGAGAGGATTTATATTTTAATCAACATGCCAGTATATATGTAAAGTAAGTGGTAATATTTCATGGAGTACCACTTTCCATTATATCAGATCGGTATTATAGGTTTACCTAGATTTTTTAGTGAAGTATTCAACATGCTCTAGATACAGAGTTAAGTTTCAACATTGCTTATCATTGTAAGACAGACGGTCAGTCTAAGAGGACAATTCCAACTCTGGAAGACATGTTGAGAGCTTTCTATATGGATTTCAAAGGTGTTTGGGCTCAACACCTACCATTGGTGGAATTTTCATACAAAAATAGATTTCTCACCATTATTCAGGTAGATCCTTATAAATCCCTCTAGGGAAATAAGTGTATAACTCCCACTTGTTGGGAGAAAGTTGGTAAAAGAAAGCTATAAAGAGTTGATCTTGTTAATGAAATGGAAAAAAAGTTTAGAACCATTCAAAAACACATAAGATCATTTAAAAGTTGAAAAACAAAGTTATGGAAACAACCAAATAAAAGATTTAGAGTTTGAAGTGGGTGATAAGGTGCTTCTAGGAATATCTCCCTGGAAGTGAGTAATGATATTTGGAAATATGGGAAAGATTAGCCCTAGGTATATTGGTCCTTTAGAAATTCTCTATCATGTTGGGAAGGTAGCTTACCGATTGGAACTTACATAGAATCACTCTTAAGTTCATGATGTGTTTTATGTATATCTCCTAAGAAATTAAATATATTTTCCTTCACATATACTAAACTCATAATTCTTATCACTAGGGTAGGATATTTCTTATGATGAATAGAAAATAGAGATTCTGAATCGTAGTGAAAAAGTTCTACAAAACAAAACCACTCACTTGGTTGAAGTTTTATGGAAGAACCACTAATTATAGGAAGATATGTGGGAACTTGAGGATATTATGAGGTTGATTTATCCTCATCTTTTTATTTTTAAGTGATGAATTTTGAAGGAGAAATTCGGTTTAAGGGGGGTAGAATGTAACACCCAGATGTTTTTATGAAATATTTTCATTAAATAATTTTAATTCTTCTATAGCTTACATTTCATGAAATCATGATTTTAAATGAACCACGAGACTCCCTTAGAATAAAATTACAATTATATCCAATTCATTAGGTTAGTGTGAATAATTATAACAAACTTATGAAAATGTATTGTGAATTCAATGGGTATGAATTATTAATGAAAAATATAAATAAATTAGATATTTTGTATTTTTAAGTGAATTGATATTGGTAATAAATTTATTGAGATATATATGTTATATACTTACTAAAATATTTTTGATATTTATCCGATGGATATTTTAGTCTTAGGGTATGAATAAACCCTATTTAATGTATAAAACTTATATTTTTAAAGGGAAATTTTACACCTTTGAATGGAGAACCCATTTAAAATTAATATTTTGATATATTAATAATTTTTATATGAAAAAATTAACATTTTGTTTGGAATTGGGATATAAAAATTTACTTTTGATGAATTTCTGATAACTATCAAGTTTTGATGAATAGTAAAAATACAATAAATTTTATGTGAAAACAAATTTTTTCATCGAAATAGTTTATATGGTTAAATTATAATATTGAATGGGTATAATTTATAAATAAAATATATTTTTATCAATTAATATAATTTATGTCATAAGCATTAATTTTAAAATGAATTCTGATGTAAAATCATTTCAATCTTTTTAAATGTTTTAGCTTTTAAAACTCATTCTCTCTTTCTGAAAATGAAATTAATTTTAAATTAAATACTTAATCTTCTATTTTTTTAATTTTGAATAATTAACTCCATATTTGGAATAATTTGTGCCAAATTAGGTAAATATATTCATTCTATTTTTTAGCATTATGAATATAAACTTTGGTAATTTTTATTATTACGGTAAAAGGGTAAACTTGGTAATTAAGGGTAAGAATACTATTATAAAATTACCCTAAAACTTTTGTTAATATAATTGGATGTGTTTTTTTCAAAATAAATCACCCTTGTGTAGAAATGGTATCCATCTGAATCCACTTGGATGAGATCAGGAAATTTATTTTAATTTATTTAAAATAAAGTTAAATATGTCTCACTCAAAATTTAATAAATAAATACTTTTTATATAAGGTTATACAAAAAAATTGGATTATAAATACTCATTTAAAATATAAAATATTTTCATTTATCATGGTAATTTAGTTTTAATTTTTAGGAAATAAATAATTACCTTAATAACATATACATTAATGACGAAGAAATTATTTAATTGATGAAAAATCAATAATATAGTTTTTATTAAAACAATATTACTCAATAAAAGATCCAAAAACATGACCAATGCTTATTCGTCAAGTATATCATGACCATAATCATCCAAGGGTCGAGTTATAGACCATTTCGAGCCTTATAAAAGGGATTATGACACTAATATTATTTTATTTAAAGTAATGTTAAAGTTGTCACCTTCATAATTTAATAAGTATAAAATTTTAAATATCAGATTTTCTAGAAGATAAATTTGACTAGAAGTATTATTCTGAAATCTATTAGATTTATCTTTATCATATTATTTTATTTTTAATTTTTATTCAACATGTAATCTTTTTAAATAATTACACAAAACTATTTTAGTGATTATTTTATTAAGAGAAAAATCAAATAAATGTTATTAAAATTATTAAAATAAATACATTTTCATCTAATTAACAAGTTTAATTAATTTTCTAGACGACCTTGACATCCTAGTAATTTAATTAATTTTTTTATAAGTTATCTTGTTACATTAATATTTTTAAATTTTTTTAATTGAATAGTGTTAAAATTGGTATTATTGATTGTTTATCAAAATAATGTTTTATTAAATTATATAGAAATCAATAGTTATTTTAAAAAATATATAATAATTATTAAATGGTATAAAATTATCTAATGTATATATTTTTGGTCTATTTTATACCAAATAAGTGAATATGTTTCCCTTTTAATATTTTATTATTTGTTACCGTAGTTAAAATTTAAAAAGAATAACTAAGTGTTAATTAAAAAGATAATATTTAAATTGATTTAAATACATGTAAAAAATTAATTGGCTGAGTATATTACAACCCTTTATCATCTCATATTCCAAATTGTGATATTTTTGTGGTTTGTTGGGTAGGGTTTGATTTTATTCTAAATTATTATTTTTGGAGTTTCCAAAAGTGCCCCTCAACTCAATTATAAAAGGGAACTTCCTCCCTCTACTCTTGACTTCATTTTGAGCCCTAAATATCTACATACTCTGCCCTTTTTTCTTATAAACTTCCATACTTACATTATATAGGTTTTATTCGTCTTTAAAGACCGACTCTAGTGCTCTAAGAAGAGATTTAGAGGAAGAACGTCGAGGAAGAGGAAATCTCTTCTACTGATTCTTTCAAACTTCTTTATTTTTATACTTCTTCTTCATTAGTTTTTTCATTTTAAAGTAATAACATCAGTATCACTCATATAATTATATCTTATTATAATTATTAAACAACCATATTACACCTTCAATTCATCCTACGAAAAATAAAATCATCACACGTGCGTAGGTACATCTTACCGTCTCCACATCGTGGTGTAATCTATTTCTCACCACCACCTTTCATGGATGGGTATAATGATGGAAATAATAAATATATATAATTATTATAACATTATACTGGTTATAAAATATTCTAAAACATACAATTCAATACCATTCTACAATTATGGGAATGATATCCTCGCTCGTGCGTACGTACGGTCTACCATCTCCACGATGCGATGCGATTCATTCTACATGATCTTAATTAAACCATGATTATATACATGAATGGAATAAATAAATATGATATATATTATAATAATATCATTTTGTAAATGATATCACTATAAACTAAGAATTGGAACATGAACTTATCAGATAAAACTTGCATAAAAACATAAAGTTGTTAATATCCGAATAATTAATGACATTGAAATGTTACTAACAAATAGATGATAATATATTCATATATGATATCATAAAAATTACTATGATTCTGGAATAATTCAATAACATCATTTAAATCCCTATACGAGAGTTTCGTATACATACAAATGATATCGGTCCTAAGATAAGGGGTAATTTTGCGATCTCATTTTTATTTGAGATTGTTTATGAGTAATTATTTACTAAGGTATATTTATCATCCATGTCCATGTTTAATATGTATTTAATATTATTTATATTCTTATAAAAAAATGTAAATATAATTTTTCCCTATGGTGAATTTTTATTAAATTCTATGAAATGAATCTTTTGTCGTTATTTGATACGAGGTACTTTTGACTTTTCTGAAAAAATTAAGAGGAAAATGTTTTTTAACTTATTTGGTATTAACAGATTTTTACATCTTCATAATTCATTATTTCCATGAAGCTTCCTCTACTCTTTTCAAGTTTATTTTCAACTAAGTTTTTTTCTTTTAAAATTGTGCGGAATTTTGAGAAAAGAAAACGTTTTTGAATAAGAAAGGATGTTTTTCTCAAGAATTATGTTCAAGTGTTTTGTCAAAAATATTTTCCATCTAATATGACTCTAATTAAATAGGGTTATGTTTATATCCCTATTATTACTATGATTTTATTTTTTTAATGATGTAGTTATATTTTATATGGATTGTGTTATTATGGAATGGTTTTGAAGAAACCCATTTTATTTCTTTGGTTATTCTATGATGAATTATTTATATTTTTGTGGAAAATGTAAGAATGATATCATTATGATATGGGTGGGACCTATATCTCCCTCTAATGCATTAGGAAAAGATTAATATCTCATGATATAGACATTACTAGAATGGTAATTAAATCATATTTTGTAATATAGGGCTAGAATGGAAAGTAAAAACAGTTCATAAATGGACTTTGTCTGTTATAATAGTCTTGGAAATGATCCTTGACTAATGTAATGATTTTATAATATTGTGTGCATGTCACAAAACTTCATATCTTATGTTAATAATTTTGAGATTATGTACATTAATTCTTGTGAAATTCAATCCCATTACATGATATCACAACCTTTTATAAGAAGGATAAGACTTCCAAATGTTATGTTCTTATGTATTATGATTATTGTATGATTTATTTTTTCCTTGGTTACCCTTACTGAGCATTTGAGCTCAACCATTTATATGTTTCTTTTACCCTAGTCATGAGGAAGGGTATTAATTAAGATATTTCAAAAGGAGTCTAGATATGAAAAAATAATTGAGAGACAATGTAGATATTTTATGAACTATTTTTTTATGTTTCCTAGTTTCTAAAGACGTTATACTTATATGCTCATATCGTGGCATTATTATATATTGTAATGAATATACTTCCATTTTGAAGTAATATCAATTTATGTAAAGTATGATTCATTATAATTACTTAAAAAATATCATCAATAACCATATGAAAATAAAATTAAAGGTTTTATTAAATAATGATCAAATAATTTCCTTTAATATAAATTCAATGGTAAATAATCTCTCAATTATAATGTGATTGCGAAACAAACTCCAAAAATGACCATAACGTTGATGTGAGAATTAATAAATTAATATATTATGTTTATCAGCTATAAATTCGCATAAATCAAGTGTAAATAAAACATAAGGTAATAAAAATTCATTATACGTGTAATCATAGAAAGACATAAACAATGAATTAGAATATTAACCCAATGAACAAAAATTGAGATAAGAACCCCCTTACTTTGTGCTTTCCTTTAATTGAATGTTCTTTAACCTCCTATACAATGGTTTAAATCATTATATAAATTCATACCAAAACCATATTCATATTTATTATATCATATATGATCCTATTATATCAATTTATTATCCATTTGTTAATAATATTTTTTTATTAACCTTGATTCAGGTGTTAACTGCTTTATTTTCCTATGCATGATTCTGCATGTAAGTATGGGTTATTGTACATAGGATATAGTTCCATCATATCCATAATTATATTAAGGTCATATATGTAATATTTATTTATTACAAATAATTTTTAGAACCAATATATAATTTTACACATAGAAAATGAATCGCATCGCGTTGTGGAGACAGTGGGTTGTACATATGCACGGGCAACTATATCATTCCATTAGTGGGTGAAACAGTATGTTAGTGGGTGATATATTAATTTTATTTAATAAATATCATGTCATAAGTACCATATATATCCACTATTTTAACAATTATAATCTTCCTTTTAAATTTCTAATGAAAAACGAATTACACCGCTACGTGGAAGTGGTAAGTCCTATATATGCATTAACAGTGCTTTTATTTTTTATTGGATGGATAAAAGGTAGAATACAGTTTTTTCATAATAATAAAAAAGTATTATTATATATATTACACTGAATCTATTATTTTAGGACAGAAACAACACATTAAGATGAGTTAGAGGAAGAAATAATCTTGAAAGAGTTGATAAAAACGATTACCTCTTCTTGGTGGACTTCCTTTAGATCACTTATTAAGGGACTTAGGGTTGGTCTATTGAGAATAATAGCACCTTAAAAACTTGGATAAAGAGTTTTTAAATGTAATTTACATGTATTGGTTGATATAGATGGATCAAATTTTTGTAAAGAAGTGAAGGAATGGTGCCATTTTATAATTGTGATGAGGGTCATTTTCGGAATTGCTTTTAATATTACATTAATATAAATTAATTTTAAAATAAAAATGAATAAAAAATGATTTTTTTTATATAATAATATTAATAAGGTTCTAAATACTTTCATCTAATAAAATTTAGATAAGTTTTTAATATATTTATACCCTTATAATCTAGTTTTAACCCTTATTTAACCCATTTAACTATTATCGTGACAAGATAGTGTTTTCTACTATTTGAGGGTTAATATAGTTACAATAAAATGAAAAAAGAACCATAAAAAGATAATTTGCGAATTTTAAACCATATCCCAAGCCTTTGGATGATTTTATGTTTTTTAGAAATTTTATATCATTTAATAAAATATTATTTATTTCAAAATATCATTGTTGTAAATTTTGACAAAATTCATTACTTTGAATTTTAAAAATATTAATACATAGAGATAAATTTGAACCCAATATTTAAATACATCCCAAATATGTCAATTTAAAATATAAAATTCATTTATGATATTAATTATTACATATTATATTTATTCTAATATTTTCAACGTCATTTATTTAATTTCTCTATTAATTCAATAATGTCTACATCAGTGTTTTGAAAGCATTTAAGGTAATTATTTATTCACTAAAATTAATAAATAAATTACCATGATGAATATAATTACATTATATTTAAAATACTATTCATAGTCCAATATATATTATAGATAACACTATATTAAAAATGTTATAGTTCTTAAAATCACAAATGTGACATCTTTGAATTTTAATTAAATAAAATATTATAAGGGTTATAATCACTTATTAATAAAAAATGGTCATATATATGAAAATGGAATAATTATTTATGAAATTAACTTATAAAACAAAATTTTGGCACGTTTTATGGTCATTTTACAGTTCTTATCGTTTTATTTTTAACATATATTACCTAGTTTACCCTTTACCGTGGTAACAAAAATTATCAATGTAACTATTCATATTGGATGAAAATAAAATGGAACTATTGACTAAATTTAGAACTTATGGATGAAAATATGTAATAAATTTTTCAAAATTAAGAACATATTAGTTTCCTAATTTAATTAAAAATTAATTCTGCAAAACAAACTGAGAAACTGTTTTCCTGATAAATGAATTTTTAAACCTAAACAAAATACATATACAAAAGAAGGGTAAAAGGATTATTAAACAAAAATTAATTATATTATCTATAAATAAATATTACTTAATTTACATTTATATAAAATTCAAATCATAAAGGGGATTTTAATATAAATAAATTAATAGTTTTATAAAAATTAGTATTTTCACTATTCACTGGAAAATCAATCTTCTTAAAGAATAAAAAAATCACAATAATATAATTTTATTATAATGATTTGAAATATTATATTTGTTTTATAAAATAAAATTTAAATAATTTCTAGAAATATATTCTATTATTTAATCCTAAAAATAAGGAAACACATTTTAGAGGAAAATGTATTTTTGTAGAATATAATGATTTTACTAAAAATTAAGTGCTTATTCACAAAGAATTAATTAATAAATTAAAAATGAGTTGGAAAATTGTATATTTCATAACATGGTTCATAAAATTCCTTACTGGTTATTTAATAGCTTGGTTATAAATATCACATAATAATATTTCATGATTTGTTTATGTTGTGTGTAGGGTGCAATGTAAGCTATTGAAGAGGAAAAATTTTAAAATGAGAAATACCGTAAAATCATGGGGTGTTACCAATACCCTTCTCTCTGACATGAAATTTTTGGTAGCCTAATCATAGATCAATATTAGAAAACCATTGAGATCCTCACAACTGATCAAAAAAATCATCAATCATTGGAAATGGGTATCTATATTTCATGGTAACCTAGTTCAGCTTCTTATAGTCTACACACAATCTAATACTAACATTTAACTTATTCAATAAACAAATTGCATCACTACAAGGATATATACTCAGTTCAATTAAACACTTCACCTCCAAACCCTTCAGACGCACCTTAATAACCTTCAAATCGGTTAACACTATAAAATATTGAGGAATAAATATATGTAGTTCCCTCAATTAGAGTTAAGTATTGAACTCTATTTATGGATTTAGAGTAATCCTTGATAATTAATCTGGTGATATATACTGATATAAGTATACAATAATAAGAAAATAAGAGGGATCTATCGTGAGATCCTCCACATGAACTATGTCTACAAAATGGGCTATGATATCCCCAAACTGACTCAGGTTTGAACCCATCCATCCTGGTCCAACATCCCATTATCTGATCAGAAAGAATATTCTCCCTTATGTGAGGTAGTGGATACTTTTCTTCTATAAAAATTTATGTGACCCTAATAACTAGTCAATCGATCCATTCCAAAATATCAAATGAAATTTAATTATCTTAAGAATCATAAAATCCCACATATATCCATATCCAGAAACTACTATGGGAAAATCTATACCTCTCTGGAGATGATCCACTCTTTTCCCCAATGGTGTGTCAAGATATAACCAATCATAAGATAACTTGACTAGAAAATTAATACTAGTAACAACTTGACAAAAATAAACTAATATTAAGCTCCTATATCAAACAAGGCAACAGATAGCGCTGATTTGATCAAGATCATACATAAAATATTTGATAGTCCCTCAACCGTATCAGTTGGCAACTCATCTAATACATAAACTCTACTAAACTTAGCTCCATTACCATACAATAAATGATAATAACTCACATGGGTCATTGAAGTCTGTGGGGTCTGAATCTATGGATGAGGACCTTGACTAGATTCTTGGTTCATAGTTCACAATACCTCACACCCTTGTGAGATCCTATCTACAATACCCTCAAACAGAACTACTAAATATTACCTATCTTTCCACACTATCAAATCTTATTCAAATATCTTGGGGAAAAAAATTGATTATTCCCACTCTATCGATATTTGAAATACTGGGGATATCATCTTCCCATAAAATGGTAGAACAAACCCTAATCATGCCTGATATTTTACAACCACCCCATTGTAACTCCTCATACATCCTCTTATATATACTATAAATGGCACCCATTGTAGGATTTGGAGGTCTCTAAGATAACCCACTAAGAGTTGGAAGAAGACCTGCATATTTTTCCTCCACTAGACCTCTCATAATTATCAAGGCCATTTTAATAACCTATATATATCATTAGGTTAATACTCCTGACCTGATGCCTCAGTTTTCGATGAAATCTAATCTTAACCTTCCTTGCCTTCTATTCCTTATTCCCAGAAAATATGGGACAGAAACAAAAAAATATATATATAATAGCCAGTGTAAGAAGACTCTGACATAGACCCTTAATCAAGATCCATAAACTCCTTAGTACAATCTAGCTTCAGAATATCTAGAAAGAAATCATTAAAGAAAATGTCCTTAAATGTTTCCCATGTAATACCCTGACAGATACCTACATGTTTCATGAAACCCCACCATTTCCTATAGGGTTCCTGAATAATTAAGGTAGACATCTTTACTCATAGATCCTTTGGAGTCTCTATAAGGTCAAACATTACCTAGATGATATCAATAAATTTGTCCTCATCCTATGGTCTACCAGTACCCTGGAAGGATGAGGGATATTTAAGTAGGAAATCTCAAGAGAAATCAACCACAATCTTATGAGCTCCTCCACATTGTACAATCGCTATCTGAAAGACTCCAGGATAAATCGGTTGTGTTACCTATACTACTAGAGTAGGTGAGGGATTTCTCTACTTCATTTTCATGAATATTCGTGGTAGGATTAGAATTTCCTCCTATGTGGGTGTAATTTAACCCACTTACCTAGACTTTCCCATAAGAAAATGTCAAGGGGTGATTATTTGAAATAATAATGGACACTTATAAAAGCCTATAAAATCTCACTAAGGTAACACATTAAGTAGTTTATAAGTCCACAATGTATTTCAACTGGAGACCTATCCTATGAGGCTATCCACAATGATAAGGAATAATCCTCCTATCACTACCCAATACTTAATCCTAGTTCTCTATACTAGCATGTTATTCACACTCATATATATATACAATACAAAACTAAGCATGATCAAGTTAGTGTAATCTAAATGATAGTAAAATATAACATAGAAACACATAACAAGACATTTAATTAAATGAACTACCTTACATAGTAAT
The DNA here is from genome assembly GCA_963277665.1 of Viscum album. Taxonomy (NCBI): domain Eukaryota; kingdom Viridiplantae; phylum Streptophyta; class Magnoliopsida; order Santalales; family Viscaceae; genus Viscum; species Viscum album. The sequence goes on from OY728129.1 coordinate 184,861,266, forward strand.
CAATGGGTATATACAGGAACGGTGATCCTATGTTCCTTGTAATGATCTATGAATGCCCCCAAATACCATAAAATTTAACAAAAATTATAGTTATGATAAGCATTAAACCATAAATCCACAACTGTAACAATAGTCCCATCACTCATAACTCATAGGTCCATTACAGAAAAGCTAGTCAACCACACATCCAACACCCCTTTCCAAATTCAACCTATCCTAACTCTTTTCTACCATGTTCCCAAACATATCCAAGAATAAATGTAAAAGAAAACCAACGTTCATACCATTTTGTAATGCCCCAACCTATATCATTTAGTCTCGGCTGGTGGGCTACATGACTTCATGTGTGGCTCCCTATATGAAAGAGGTTTTTGAGTAGCAGTGAGAGTCTGATTAGTGTAGTGGGGATATTATACCCTCAGTATCAATATCCATTTAACAAAATCATAACAAGAATATAATAACAACCTCAAAATGAATAGTAAATCGTAAAATATTTGATAATTCTATAATGATGTCATTCGGGTTATACAGTATAAAAAATAACCAAGGACCCCTTAGGCGGTTGGTAAGACAACATTATAAGAAGAAACACTATAAAATAAATAAAAACAATGTGGAATCTGTCCAGAGTCTATCTTGGTGCCTCCTTTAAACACTAAGATCTATGTCCTTAGCAACCTACCATCGAGCCCTTCCCCTTCCCTAGATCCATAATCATGAATTATGTGTATAGATCGAGATACCCATAGAGTGTCTGATCATAAACCTTGTATGACACAACCAATGCGTCATTAACTTAAATCCACATGCATTATAGATGTATAAAAATATAATAAATAAATGTGAAATCAATAGACGATCAATCATGTGTTGGGTGATCATGCGCTAACCAATCCACTATGAACCTTGGGTGTACCTACTTTACCTCCATGTTGGAAAGAAATTCATACGATAAGTCACGATAATGAGTCGTCCACAAGGCCACTATATATCTCTGAGCATCCACATGACCAACAAGACTCGGGTTGGTCCACAAGGCCATCATGCACTATCTCTATAACAGTTCAAGACACTAGGCCATTATACTATGTCTATGGCTAAATTCGGACCATAAGGTCTTCATGTCCCACTATCGACTCAGGTTAAGCCTCAAGGCCATCATACCCCTACCCTATGTCTAGGTCCATCATCCTCATAGTTTTATGCCACACATGCTCCCCATCTAAGGGAAAACCAATCCAGTATGGTTACCCTATCACTTGTTACTAGAATTAAAACCTCTTCAAGCAATAAATTCACATACAATAAGTCATAGCACAAACCAGAAAAAACATAAAATATCATGCATGGGTCTCAGTAGACACACACACACAAAAATGAGATCACTATCAAGCATGTGTTTCATGGGATACACATGCTCACACTATTGATCAATATAAAACATTGGTAAAATGGGATACATACTCACACTTATATGATCAATATCAAAAAATTAACTTGTACAAGGTCACCATATAGAAAGTAACTTCCTACCTCATGTGAATTGATGTTAGTGGTTGGGATTTTTCAAGTTCTCATACCCAAATCACACTCATGAACCAACCAGTTACAACCTATTCATCAAGGATCCCCAATGAAAAACCTACATCAACAAATATTCTATATCCAATCAAATTTAAGGTTAAATCTCCTCTAGATATGATCTCAATATCGTGGTAGCTAATATATTGACCTAAACTTTGAGTTCTCATGAGAGGAGAAGGAGAACATCCCAAAACATTACCCCACATTCATTTGGATCACCATCCCTATACATAAGAGGAATATTAAGGATTAATAATGGATATATTGAGTAAAAAATTCAATAACTCCCCTAATTAATCACACGCGGTTTCACCATTGAAGCGAACAAATACCATAAATCTTAGTGGTCGATTCGGGAATTTCACTAAATTATAACATTCGTTACTGCAACATGGTGATTCCCATCATGGTCATGGTGGATTTTATCACACCTTGTCCAAGACATCCACCATAATGACTCACCATGTGGTAGAGAAAAATACTTTGCATTTTAGGCACACTACTCCTTTTACCATGATGTGGTGATGTCATTTTGGTCATGGTCCACTGAGAGACTCTCGGAGTATCATGCCTGAGACCCCACCCAACCATTGGGAATGCTAGTCTCCCCATTTCACACAAGAGAATTCCATACCCAACATGGATTCCCCTATGACATGGTTCTTCCAAGCATGCACCAAACACACCCAATTTCCACCCAAAGCCATCAAAAATCACCTGAAATATTCCAGAGCCATGTTTAACAATCACAAGTCTCAAAATTACATACCATTAAAATTTATAATGTCATAATACTCATATAATTATATATTTTGTTGTATATAAATTGTATCAGCATCATAAGACTTATTTTTGATATCAATCCTATATTAAAGAGAATCTTAATGTCAGAAACTCTAATGACTGGTAACTTGATAGTAGTTCCTAAGAGAAAGATAATTTTTATGTATTATATGAATCCTTTAACTTGTAAACATTTGTTGAAGTATTTCAAAAATATAATATATATTATTATTAAAATAATATAATGATTCACTTAGGGTTTTAAAGGAATTATATTCCTAATTCACTTTGAAATTTTCATATCCACTCATATATTCAACAGGTTGAGTATGATAATGACATGGAGAAACTAGAATTTTTTTATAAGGATTGTTCTGGTTAAGAAAACCATCCTATTATATTTAATGGGAATGTTTTAATAATGTGAATTTGTTAAATAATGAATTAACTGATATTCTCAAGTGTTGAGAATAGATGAACTAGAAAAATTATTTCTAAGTTTTGATGTTTTGTAGATAGTAAAAGTGGGTAAAAGTTTAAACTATAAGAATAAAAGTAAGTTAGAAATCCCAATAATGTTTATTATGATATCCGATATAGGTTATTGAAACCTAAATGTGTTATCATGAAGGATTGGTAGTGATTCTATATAGTGGGAAAACCTGAATGATTTTTAGAAAATCTATAGAAATTCTATGTCGGGTTTAGATATTATAGAATTCAATTCTTAGGATTTGAAGGGTATGTGATACCAACTATATACTTTACATGTTTTATAAATATATAGGAGTTTAAAATTAATCTAAACATTGATATATATTTTATTTTTCATTAAAATTATGAATCAAAGAGTTTTTACATTTAATATTTTAATGTAGATGATTTTATCAATATTTTATGGATCTATTTAAAGTATGAGTATTTTCATCTCATTTCTGTTATATGATATGATAGGATGTTTGCTAACAAATAGTTTTTTTAAAAGAGGTGACTAATTATATAAATTTGGTTTATGATTAATTAGATTCTATAACTTGTTTTGAGAAAAAGATAAGGATAAAACAATTATCCATGATAAAGTGTTTATCTTATTGTTCATTAAAAATTGGGAGAATATGTTTCCACCACCCATCATTAAAATATTTTAAAGAATATTATTTTTATTTTTTGACGAAAATACCCCAAACACATAGAATACCATATATGATATAGAAATAATGGTTCTTTAATAAATATTCCTACTAAAAATAAATAATATTTATTTCCTAAAAAAATAATTTATTGTAGCTTATCATGATATTCTGAAAATATTATAGTATTTAAGAGGATAGTGGGAGTATATTAGAACTTATAGAAATTCAAAATATAACAAAAAAAGATTATACGAGTCTAAGAATAAATTTAGTTTCACTTATTATCCTAAAGAGTTTTGGATATGTGGTTATGAAGAAAAATATAAATGTTTCATTCAGTTACTATAAGAAATTAAATATCTGTATTTGCTAAATAATTATGCCAATCAAAATAAAAACTGAATTTCACTTTATATGTTAAAATAATTTTAGGGTATAATGGTAAATATAAATTTAAATTGTTACATTTAGTTACCAAAGAAGTTAATATCACTTTATCTTAATGGGTTTTAAGATGTTCTAGTTAGTAATAAAATAAATAGTAATAGTAATTTCAAAATGATTTTAAGAAAAAAAGTTTCATAGAATGTATTTGAAGGATGGTGATGATAAAATTATAAAAAGTAATAAGTAGACAAAATAAGTTAACATCATAACATTTTATGTTGTGAAGAAAATGAGTCTGAATATGTTTAAGGATTTGAACATTAGGAATGTGATTCTTAATTATCACAATTATTCAAATTTTATTTCTTCAATGATTTTAATCACTAAATATTTTAGTGGGAGGTTTTTATCAGATGGCCATATAGAGATGTGTAAATAATTACATATAGATGTAATGAGTTAACAAAATTCTAAAATGTATAGAAAATATAATGCTAATCTGGAAATATATCGTATATGATATGATAGATAGGTTTTTATATAGGATTTTTTAAGTATTCTAAAAAAATTCTAAAAATAAATTGTATCATATAAAAGGAAATCTCTAATTTATCATTCTTTCATGTTGACTATATATATATATATTTAATGAAATGTAATTATAATTGACCGATCAAAATATGACTTTGATTTATCCATAATAAACATTCATCAAAGATTATTATAGGTTATGAGGAAATGTTAAGGTTACAATGAGTAGGGTTATTTCATGGGATAAGAAATATTCTTATTAGGTGAAAAAGTGTTTTTTCATGCTAGATGACCCATGAAGTATACCATATTGAGTGTCTTATACTGTGTCTTTGGTATATTAGGGGTGCATTGATCATATAGGATTTCCCATTACCTAAGGTTAGTGTAACGCCCTGACCCCAGTTACCCAGAGTCGGTGCATTATTTTCATACATTGGCATGATTACAAGGTATCAAGTCCAGAAGGACCGATCAGTTTAGTAGTCTTGGAAAATAGATTGCATACATGAATTTTACATTAAACTTCATAACATACAAAACAACATAAATAATCTTTTATTAATGCCATTATTCCCTTGTCTTAACCCTGGATATCAATCACAATACACTTCTTGAAATCCTGGGAGAAATAAAACATAGAATGGGGTGAGCTCAGATTCTCAGTAAGGATAATAATATAGTGGAAACTTTCATAAATAAACATAAACATTAAAGGAAATGTATAATTAAAACAAAATCCTTTTAAACATTAACTTTAGCATAATATGGAAAAGATAAAATGAAATATTTCCACATACTTATTCACATGGATATTCTACTAGTCGAATGATCTCATGAAATATCAATAACCACTTTCATAACGATGGAATGCATAATGCCAGACTATCATAACCATGTAGCCAAGGCCTCATTCCAATACTACAAATAAGATTTTGTCAAGGCCTTGTGCCAAGACACTAGTTTGTCTCATGGGACCTACCGATGCATCGAGGATCTATAGCGGGCTCCACCCGTCACTTATTAAGTCCAATTCATTCCTCATATGAAAAGGTCTAAACATAACATAAACATTCATATTAAAACTAGCATATGAAATGTCAATACTTTACCCATAAACCATGAATGGTATAAAAATAACACATCCAAAGTCAAACATATCACAAAAACTTCAACACAATATGGAAGATTTGTATCATGATAAATCAACTTCAAAACAAGTTTAAAATCCATTAAAGAATTTTGACATGGATGAAAATGATTTGTAAAACTCTTTGAGAGAAATACCCATTTTTCATGAAAACATTTAAAAGTCACACAATTTAGAAAATAATTAATTTAAAGAAATTTATGAATCAAAGTGTTCCATACCACTTTGAAAATTTTGAAAGGAATTAACATTTTAAAAACATTCATGTCCATATAAATAAATCCTTAAAACCCATTTTGAAGACATGGACATTAATGAGACAGATTTAGAAGAATAAATATTTAAAACATTTGAAATAATGATTTAGTAAAAAAATCCCTTAAAAAAATCCCTTTGAAAACTATTTCATAAAACATGGACATGGATAATAAATAAGTCCCAGTAGATACTTACGTAAAAACAACCTCGTATAATAAAGATATTGTGAAATTGACCCTTACCAATTTGGTAACTTACGAAACATACAACCCATGAAAGAGGTATCATACAATGAATATGTAAATACACATAAATTAATGTGTATTACACAAATAATACAATTATGGGTAGTACATAAACCACACAAAAAATAATAGTGGCAATATGGCATGAATCACACGGGAATAAGGAGTGAGATGAAAACCCCTTACCTTGCACTTTCCTTTAGTCGAGGGTACGTTTAGCCTCCTGTATGAAGACTATAGTATATTATTAAATTATAACAGAACCATATTAATATTTAGGATATCATACATTATTCATTTATGACTTTATACTACCCATTTAATAATAATTTCCATGTTATATTAATAATTCCGGTAATAATCGCTTTCATTATCGTACATGTTTTAACTTGTTACTCTTGATTGTATTACTTAGATCATGATTTAAATAATTCCAAAATATAAAACATGATTTATTTATCATATATATTTAGAATATAAAAATTTATAATATACGTATATATGAAAAGGAAAATACCGTTTATGGAGACGGTAGTCCGTACGTACGCATAAACGATGTTTCCGTTTTCAGATAGTATTGAACAGAAGTAAGTGAATAACATATATGTATGTACATAAATACTTATATATATAAATATATATATCTCCAGTAGCGTTATTATGTCATATATTACATACTTATTAGTAATATGTATTTTTTATAATCATTGATGAATGGTGAACTTGGAAATGAATCTCATCGTGTCGTGGAGATGGTAATCTGTACGTACGCACGAGCGAAAATATCATTCTTTTGATATTAATATAATATATAATTTGATGTTATATAATATATACAGAATAATTATCATGTTATATTTGTTATTTACATCAAATACACATCATTATTATACTCATCCAAATAATAATGTATTGAATAACAATTACACCACGACGTGGAGATGGTAAGCCATACGTACGCACGTATGGTGACATGTCATTCAAAAGGTGGATAGAATAATGAATTTGGTTGTAACATAATTATAATAACATCCCAGTATATATAATATACTGGATTTATTATTTTATAATGGAAACAACAAAGAAAAAGGAAGTGGAAGAAGAAAGGAATTTGAAAGAGGGTGGTGGAATCATTACCTCTTCTTTGGGTTCTTCCTTTTGATTTGATAAACAGAGCTCCTTAGGTTGGCTTTCTGATCAAACTAAGGCCTCTAGGTTGAATTGATTATAGTTGAGAGGGTATTTGGGAAGGGGTTCGCCGAGACAAAATGCTTAGAAGGTCTGAATTAGAGAGAAGGGGGAGTGCCCTTTTATAAGAGGGGTGAGGGGCACCTTAGAAAAAACTTAAAATATTATTTTATAATAAATTCATATTCGGTTTCTAATTGATAAAAAGTTTATTGTTTAAAGTATAAGGTGGGTATTGGTCTAAAACAACACAACAAATAGGTTTTAGACAAGTTTAGGTTACCATTTTAACCTTGTCATTTATATTTAACTCTAAGTTAGATAATTTAACTTTTATCATGTATTCTTGTATTCTTACACTATATGGTTAATAAACTTACTATATACTGCCAATCTAACCCCCATTGGTTCCTTAATGTCATATATATTATTATATAAGTCTTTTTGACGAACCATAGATTTTTAGGACCATTATATCAATTAATAATATAATATTTGTTTTAAAAACTATTTTATGTCAATTTTGACACTATTTGGTATTTGTTTTTTGTTAAAATAATAAAAAAATGATTACTTCAAAAAAATACATTTAATAAATCCTAACATGTCATATTCACCTATAAAATTCTTTTATGTCATAAAAACATTGAAATTATATTTATTTTAATGTTTATAATAACATTTATTTGATTCCTTCATGAATAAGGTAATTAATGCATCATCATTGTGTCCAAAATAAATTTATTTATATAATGTATAAAAATTATAAATAAAATACAATGTTGTAGGAAATCTTCTTATCGTTCTAATGAATATTTATGATCGAATTTATCTAATGTAAAACCCTATATTAAAAATGTTTTAGTTGTTAAACTTTGATTTTAACTCTTTTAACTCTTCTTTGAATTAAATAATAATAAATGTCCTAATCTAATCCAAGTCGACCTAAATGATAATAATTTTTTAATAAGGTTGTTCTTGGTCGAGAAACACTTTTCCAATAGAATTAGGACATGTGTTAGGGTAATATTAATATCATTTTTACCCTTAATTACCCTATATACTTTTAATCGTGGTAAATAAAAGTAAAAAGTTATTATTCAACAAAAAATATTTTTATCTTATTGAACTACATTTTACTCCTTGATATTGACCGTGTCTCTCGGATTTTTGAAATTCCACTCACAGAAGCAGTAAAATTAGTTTTTATGTAAATTTCTAAATTCTCCTAGGAGGTGGGTAAAAGACGGTGAAAAGTTCAATAAAATTTTTATATATCTAAAATTATTCTAAACTAACTTCAATGTATTACATTGAACTTATATAGATATTATGTATCTATTTTTACCTTAATTAAATTTAAATAAAATAAATAATTATTTAAATAAAAATTCTCTTTTAAACTATAACACAGTATTTCTCATTATTCATCAAAAATGGAAAGTTTTCAGAAAAATACCTAAAATTCGGCCTAAGATATATTTGAAATTATGAATTAAAAAATGATGTCTATTTTACCAAATTCAAAACATATAAGTTGCATTAATTAATTTAAAAATTAATTCTCGTTGTCAAAACAAATAGCGTGTTTTTAAGAAATAATAACTATCAAAAGATTGACACATGTTTATGTGTGGTTTAAATGTGAAATTACGTCCAATGACCAAAATTGTGTTAAATGGTAAAAATATATTCAAAATATACTTTGAAACCACTCAAATTCATGATTTATCACTATTAATTATTTAGATTAAAAAATTTGTTTTTAATTAAAATTTCATAATTTTGACTATTCATCAAAATATGAAAGTTATCTGAAAAGCACCAAAATTTCACCCTAAGCTAATATCGATATTCAGAATCCAAAAATGAAGTCCATTTTGAAAGATAAAATTTATAAAATTTCAAAAAATGGGTATTACTATTCATAACAGCTAGTTTGATTGGTTGTGGTGTGTTATAACTCGAAGTTACGTACAACACAGGCTACTGTATTATTCAATGTGAAGCATACCGTGGAGGCTTGGGGTGTTACATTATACCCTCATTAATTAAATTGTGTCCTCTCAATTTGTAATTTTTCTTCGAAAATAAAAGGTCGAAAATAGAAAATATCTTTTTGGGAAAACCCACATCAGAAATTGGGTTAATAAAATTTAGTCTTAATAAGAGGAAAAGAAAAATGAAAGGGTCACCACCAAATTATGATCTCGATTAGGAGAACATTGGTGGAAATTAGAGACACGTAATTGGAGGTAAAATTTAAATATTTATAGGGAGTGATTGAGGTAATTAATCACAAACAATTGTAGAATTGTGGGCCACAAACACTACTGGAAAATGTACCTATCCCCACGGGTTTCCCCAAAACCGTGGGGATAGACCCCCCCTATACCCACGGTTTTGGAAAACCGTGGGTATAGGGGGCTCTATCCCCACGCTTTTGGCAAACCGTGGGTATAGGTCATGAAAATTCACCTATACCCACGGTTTTCCAAAACCGTGGGTATAGGGGGGGTCTATCCCCACGGTTTTAGGGAAAACCGTGGGGATAGGTCTGGGATAAAATACCTATACCCACGGTTTTGAAAAACCATGGGTATAGGTCAATTTTGTGTGCGCGGGAAAAAAAAATTTTCCGCGGGAAGGAATTTTTTTTTGGCGGGAACCCTATACCCACGGTTCTTCCCTCTATACCCACGGTTTTTATAACTATATTTAACTAAATATATATATATATATATACATATATGTGAAGTTAGGGTAGTGGTTAGACGCGGTGTGTGCAGCGAAGAGGTTGCGGGATCGAAACTCGGCGCCTGCATTATTTTAGGACCTATACCCACGGTTTTGAAACCGTGGGTAAAAGCCATTGACACCATGGAAATTCTCTATGTTTCGGTGACACGGTGGAAGGACACCTATACCCACGGTTTTCCAAAACCGTGGGTATAGGCTGGGGACCTATACCGACGGCGTTCCAGCCCACGGTTCCCAAAACCGTGGGTATAGGCTATACCCACGGTTTTGGGGGCTATACCCACGGTTTTGAACCGTGGGTATAGGCCGTTTTTCAGTAGTGAAAGCCACCAATTTATGATGATTTAAAATACCATCGGTTCAACAAAATTTAAGGTATTAGGAGAACACATTTTTGATTTTAAGATCCCTTCCCTAAATTTTAATAATTAATTTATCCATAAAATAAGAGAATATATATATGTGTGTGTGTGTGTGTGTATTTATATATACTTGACAAGTACAGTTTCATCATTCAACTAATTCCTACTACAAACTCATCATTCACTCTAAAATAATTAAAATATATATATATATATATATATTCTATTTATCCTAATCGTATAGGGTTCCAAAAATAATGAATTTATAATTCACATATGAGTCCTTTAAAAAAACTTGATTATTCAATCCAGGACATCACGTGGGCTAGTGGTAGGTGATACACCCTTGTCGACCTTCGGTTGTGGGTTCAAGTCTTGCGGCCTTGCCGAATGCGACGGGTTGCCGCCCAACCTCTGGGTTGTCCTTTTTATGGAAATCCAAAAAAAATCTCAAACTAGACTTATTCAAAATACTTCTGCCCAAACTCACAGTCAAAAATTTATAAGGTAGGTAAACACAATGAAGATCCTTTTTTCACATAATAGCATCAGAACACCTTCATCGTGTATTCTTTTAAAATATGGTAACACCCTGAATTACCATAAAACATTATTGATTACATTCATGCTCCATTTTTCTTTATAGAATATTAGATATATTCCTTATATCCAAAAACATTGAATATTCCAACAATGATGAAATAAACAAACCATTAATCAGTGCCAATTTAGTCAAGAATACCCAATATAATTCATCCAAATCAACCATCTCTTATTCCAAAATTACTACCTTAGTATCAAGACCATATTAAGGATTACCTTTCCTTCAACCATGTATTTTAAAAAAACGTTTAACTTGATGTTGAGTCACTTTTCATAGTTCCATAATATCTCAAATCCTCAATGAAATAGTACTGCAGTACACTCCTTATTTATCTCCATAATTCATATAACCAGTACATCATCGATACAACACTCAAATGAAATAATTCTTTAATAACAACATAATAACACTAGTCATTCCTCTTCATCTGTGGTAGTATCATAACTTTATTATTATCCAATAGCATCATTTGGTGCATACTCTGAAGATTTGGACATTGGTTTGCGTAGTGTCCCAACTCCTTGCAGATGAAGCATCATACATTTGAAAACTTTTTCTTACCCGTGAAATCACGTAATTGGTGTCCTTTTTCTCCACACTTATAAAAAAACTCTCATTCCCTTCAATCATTAACCAAGGTGATTCATTCCACATTTATCACATATTGGAAAATCCTTCTTTCCCTTATTCCCTTTATCCATATTTCTTTCTACCATCCTTTTCTTCTCTAGCTACCCTTCCAAGCAATAGGATTCAGAGAGTTATTTACTGATCTTTTGATACTACTTATTCATATGATGATAATATGTGGGATACTATTTACTTTCTAAATGTTGTCTTAATACCATGAATGATATGACCATTCTTACTCTTTGGATCATACGTATTACTAGAGTTCTCATTCCTTCTACTGGGCGCCATTTCTAAACAATGGCATACACTAAGTCAATTTATGAATCATAATTCATAATTACAAACATGTAAAATACCTAACATAAATTGAATAGTTTATAGATATAATCCATAATCATAAAAATGTTTTCTTTGAGGAGCTATATACTCATAAACCCTTCATAGCGGTTTGTAAAGAAAATGAGAATTATCCAAAGCATATCTCCCAGGAGTGTCGTAACCAAGAGTGCAGCAAGGCCCGTTATCGTGCACCAGTTCCCGTTCGAGTCTAGGTCAAAGCGGTGTTTTCGAGTTTTACCCCTAGGTACATCTGTGTCAGAGCCGCCTCTACCTACTTGTATCCAGACAGGGATGTATTTCTCGGAAAACTCACAAAATCTCTACAATACCAAAAATCTAGGAAGTTCTTCTATAATAATCCTCAAAGTCTATCTTAGGGTAATGTGCTCTAATCAGAGTCTATCTAAATTTAGTTTCCAAGGTTATTGCTAAACTTCCTCTGATACCAACTGTAACGCCCCGACCCCAGTTACCCAAAGTTGGTGCATTATTTTAATACATTGGCATGATTACAAGGAATCAAGTCCCAAAGGGCCGATTGGTTTAGCAGTCTTGGAAAATAGATTACATACATGAATGTTACATTACACTTCATAACATACAAAACAACATAAATAATCCTTTATGAACTCCATTATTCCCTTGTCTTAACCCTACATATCAATCACAATACACTTCTTGAAATCCTGGGAAAAATAAAACATAGAATGGGGTGAGCTCAAATGCTCATTAAGGATAATAATATAGAGGAAACTTTCAAAAATAAACATAAACATTTAAGGCAATGTATACCTAAAACAAAATCCTTTTAAGCTTGAACTTTAGCATAATATGGAAAAGATAAAATTAAATAATGCCATTTAATAATTCATATGGATATTCTACTAGTCGAATGATCACATGGAATATCCATAACCACTTTCCTAACGATGGAATGCATAATGCCAGACTATCATAACCACGTATCCAAGGCCTTGTGCCAATAATACAAATAATATTTTGTCAAGGCCTCATTCCAAGACACTAGTTTTTCTCATGATCCTACCGATGCATCGGGGGGCTATAGTGGGCTCCACCCGTCACTTATTAAGTCCAATGCATTCCTCATATGAGAAGGTCTAAACATAACATAAACATTCGTATTAAAACTAGCATACGAAATGTCAATATATTACCTATAAACCATGAATGGTATAAAAATAACACATCCATAGTCAAACATATCACAGAACCTTCAACACAATATGGAAGATTTGTATCATGATAAATCAACTTCAAAACAAGTTTAAAATCCATTAATGAATTTTGACATGGATGAAAATGATTTGTAAAACTCTTTGAGAGAAATACCCCTTTTCATGAAAACATTTAAAAGTCACACAATTTAGAAAAGAAGCAACTTAAAGACATTTTTGAATCAAAGTGTCCCATACCACTTTGAAACTTTTGAAAGGAATTAACATTTTAAAAACATTCATGTCCATATAAATAAATCCTTAAAACCCATTTTGAAGACATGGACATTAATGAAAAATATTTAGAAGAATAAATATTTAAAACATTTGAAATGATGTTTTAGTAAAACAATCCCTTAAATGAATTCTTTTTAAAATTCTTTCATAAAACATGGAAATGGATAATAAATAAGTCTCAGTAGATACTTATTTAAAAACAACCTCGGATAATAAAGAGATTTTGAAATTAACCCTTACCAATTTGGTAGCTTATTTAACATACAACCCATGAAAGAGGTATCATACAATGAATATGTAAATACACATAAATTAAATTTTACTACACAAAAAATACAATTATGGGCAGTACATTCACCACACAATAGGTAATAGTGGCAATATGGCATGAATCTCGCGGAAATAAGGAGTGAGATGAAAACACCTTACCTTGTACTTTCCTTTAGTCGAGGGTATGTTTAGCCTCTTGTATGAAGACTATAGTATGTTATTAAATTATATGAGAACCCTATTAAAATTTATTATATCATACATTATTCATTTATGACTTTATACTACCCATTTAATAATAATTTCCATGTTATATTAATAATTCGGGTAATAATCGCTTTCTTTATCGTACGTGTTTTAACTTTTTACTCTTGATTGTATCACTTAGACCATGATTTAAATACATCCAGAATATAAAACGTGATTTATTTATCATATATATTTAGAATATAAAAATTTATAATAGACGTATATATGAAATGGAAAACACCGTTTATGGAGACGGTAGTCCGTACGTACGCATAAATGATGTTTCTGTTTTCATATAGTATTGAACGGAAGTAAGTGAATAAGATATATGTAAGTACATAAATACTTATATATATAAATATATATATCTCCAGTATCATTATTATGTCATATATTACATACTTATTAGTAATATATATTTTTTATAATCTTTGATTAATGGTGAACTTGGAAATGAATCTTATCGCGTCTTGGAGACGGTAATCCGTATGTACGCACGAGCGAAAATATCAATCTTTTGATATTAATATAATATATAATTGGATGGTATATAATATATACAGAATCATTATCATGTTATATTTATTATTTACATCAAATACACATCATTATTATACCCATCCAAATAATAATGTATTGAATAACAATTACACCACGACGTGGAGACGGTAAGCCGTACATACGCACGTATGGTGACATGTCATTCAAAGGGTGGATAGAATAATGAATTTGGTTGTACCATAATTATAATAACATCACAGTATATTGAATATACTGGAGTTATTATTTTATAATGGAAAAAACAAAGAAAAAGGAAGTGGAAGAAGAAAGGAACTTGAAAGAGGGTGGTGAAATCATTATCTCTTCTCCGGGTTCTTCCTTTTGATTTGATAAACAGGGCTCATTAGGTTGGATTTATGATAAAACTAAATCCTCTAGGTTTAAGGGAGGATAGTTGAGAGGGTATTGGGGCATGTTTTGGCCGAGCTAAATGGCTTAGAAGGTGTGAATTATAGAGAAGGGGGAGTGCCCTTTTATAAGAGGGGTGAGGGGCGCCTTAGGAAAAACTTAAAATATTATTTTATAATAAATTCATATTCGGTTTCTAATGGCTCAAAAGTTGATTATTTAAAGTATAAGGTGGTGATAGGTCGAAAACAACTCAACCAATAGGTTTTAGACAAGTTTAGGTTACCATTTTAACCTTATCATTTAGATTTAACTCTAAGATAAATAATTTAACTTTTACCGTGTCTTCTTGTATTCTTACACTATGTGGTTAATAAACATTCTATATACTGAAAATCTGACCCCAATTGGTTCATTAATGTCATATATATTATTATATAAGACTTTTGGATGAACCTTAGATTTTTAGGACCATTATATCAATTAATAATATAATATATTTTTTTAAAAACTGTTTTATGTCAATTTTGACAATATTTGGTTTTTGTTTTTTGTTAAAATAATAACAACATGATTACAAAAAAAAATATTGAATCAATCCTAAAATGTCATATTCACCTAGAAAATTCGTGTATGTCCTAAAAACTTTGAAATTATATTTATTTTAATATTTATAAAACCATTTATTTGATTCTTTCATGAATAAGGTAATTACTGCATCATCATTGTGCCATAAATAAATTTATTTATATAATTTTTAAAAATTATAAATAAAATACCATGTCGTATTAAATATTTTTATATTTATAATTAATATTTATGGTCTAATTTATCTAATGTAAAACCCTATATTAAAAATGTTTTATTTGTTAAACTTTGATTTTAACTCTTTTAACTCTTCTTTGAATTGAATAATAATAAATGTCATAATCTAATCCAAGTGGAACTAAATGATAATATTTTATTTCTAAGGTTGTTTTTGTTCGAGATACACTTGTCCAATAGAATTAGGACATGTGTTAGGGCAATATTAATATCTTTTTTACCCTTAATTACCCTATTTACTTTTAACCGTGGTAAATAAAAGTAAAAAGCTACTATTCACCAAAAATTATTTTTATCTTATTGAACCAAATTTTAATCCTTGATATTAAACGTGTCTCTTGTATTTTTTAAATTCCACTCATAGAAGCGGTAAAATTATGTTTTATGTAAATTTCCAAATTCTACTAGGAGGTGGGTAAAAGACGGTGAAAAGCTCAATAAAATTTTTATATATCTTAAATTATTCTAAACTAACTTCGATGAATTACATTGAACTTATATAGGTATAATGTGTCTATTTTGACCTCAATTAAATTTAAATAAAATAAATAATTATTTAAATAAAAATTCTGTTTTAAACTATAACTCAGTATTTTTCACTATTCATCAAAAATTGTAAGTTTTCAGAAAAATACCAAAAATTAGGCCTAAGTTATATTTGATATTATGAATTAAAAAATGATGTCTATTTTACGAAATTAAAAACATATAAGTTTCATTAATTAATTTAAAAATTAATTCTCCTTGTCAAAACAAATAGCGGGTTTTTAAGAAATAATAACTATCAAAAGATTGACACTTTTTTTATGTCTAGTTTAAATGTGAAATTACATCCAATGACAAAAATTGTGTTAAATGGTAAAAATATATTATAAATATACTTTAAACCCACTGAAATTCATAATTTATCACTATTAATTGTTTCGATTAAAAAAGTTGTTTTTAATTAAAATTTCGTAATTTTCACTATTCGTCAAAATATGAAAGTTATCTGAAAAGCACCAAAATTTCACCCTAAGCTAATATCGATATTCCGAATCCAAAAATGAAGTTCATTTTAAAATATAAGATTTATAAAATTTCAAAAATTGTGTATTACTATTCATAACAGCTAGTTTGATTGGTTGTGGTGTGTTATAACTTGAAGTTGCGTACAATACAGGCTACTGTATTATTCAAGGTGAAGCGTACCATGGAATCTTGGGGTGTTACATTAGTGAGATACCTAACATGAGATTCTTTATACTTTTATAACTTTCTTATAAAATCCATGAGTCTTATCTAATTGGGGGGTGGTTGGGTATGCTTCTAATCCTGTTGTTGATTGTAGCTCAACCAATATGGGATAGGTGCTCTCATATGATGTGTATGATATCAGAGCCCTTGATTGAGATAGATTCAAGAGTGTTTTTTCACACCTAGACAGTATATATACTATTCTTATATATTAGGATTGGGGTAATGTTATGTACTCATCCATAAAAGTGAATAAATGTGATGTATTCATCGACCTGGTTAGTCTATACTCAGTGAATTTGGAAAGTATGAGTTGGATATATGGGGTAGAAAAAATCTATAGACCATGGCTACGTGTCTTATACAAAGGGAATATAAGATAAATAATTCTAGCATGGGATAAAACTAGTGGATATAGGTATACTGAGATATGTGTTTGATGTAGATCACACCCGATCCTATTATATCTTGATAGGCCTTGATGATTTTATAGAGTTTTTTCATTATTTACATTAATAGATCTGGTGACTCATATTCATTTTCAATGATATAAAATATCATGGGGTCACATATTATAGTTGATTGTATGGGTATTGAGTATTAAATAGAGATATGATATAAATATGTTTTAGATTTGATCCAAAAAAGTTTTTTAATGGGTATTCACAAAGTATTACATAAGATTTGATGCTCGTTAGAATTAATGAAAATTTTAGAAAAGTGTTTTTTAAGATATACTAAATATTTTGTGGTATGATTTCACAAGTTATCATATCTGATATGATATAATTTGAAATGACACAAATTGTAGTATTAACATGACCCGACCTACTAGGACCCCTCTTGGGTGGTGATAACCCAAGAGTGCCACCATAAACATACCAATACAAAATCACACCTTAATACACTAATTAGAAGAATATCACATTAATTGTTGGATTTATCCTAACATACCAATACAAAGTCACACCTCAAAAAATACCATAATAAAAATGATAATAATAGAATCGACTATATATTTTGATAAATACATATGAAAAACTCTGAAGGAAAATAATTTGAAATAAAAATAAAGCATAATGTAAAGGGTGAAATACATTCACAAAAGATAAAAAGGGAAACCCAACCTAATAACTAATTAGATGAAGATCCCTACTGATGATCCTCAAATCTGGAGACCGTCATCCAAAACCACCAACAAGTATCTCTATGCTCTTTTAACTCCTGATCCACCCAGATCTCCACTAAACATTAATTTCTTGCATACGATTTGACATGTGTAGGAAAGTTTCTCTTGTATAAGTGAGTATAAACATTCCTAGTAGGACACCCTGAAAACCAAAAAGTAATAAAAAAATAACCTTCATCATGTAAACACAAATTAAGAGGGAAATAAAATAAGAACCCAGATATGCTCAAAGGAGGATAATCCAAGTCAACAAAGGTGGTATCATTCTTCCTAGGAAACCTTAGGTGAAATAATGAACACATCTTTATAAATATGAATCTACTGAGATAGAAATGAACAAAAACTCTCTAAAATAAGAAAGGTGAAATTCCTGACTCAATGGAAGAAACCTCAGTTGAGGGAGTTTTACCTATAGATAGGGGATACCACACTTTGGGTCATAGGGGGGATACCTGACCATATATATACCAACATGAAGGTAGGGGATCAGACACCCTTGTAATGGGAAGGATACGTTATCCTACCCAAGGGATGAGACAAATGATCAAGGCCTCGGTCCCATGGGGGTACCTAACTCTATCCATAACTGGCCCACATAAAGAGGATCTAAAACCTTGGGTTACATGGTTACATACCTAACCTTGTCAGGGGGATAATAATTCTC
The DNA here is from genome assembly GCA_963277665.1 of Viscum album. Taxonomy (NCBI): domain Eukaryota; kingdom Viridiplantae; phylum Streptophyta; class Magnoliopsida; order Santalales; family Viscaceae; genus Viscum; species Viscum album. The sequence continues at coordinate 184,880,040 of OY728129.1, forward strand.
TCACTAATACACCCACACCTTTTGTCATTGGGTACCCCAATATGAAGGGAACAACCTGATCATATGACCTCATTCTGCATATCAAATATCAAATATAAGATCATCATCATGTTCTATATTGGGAATCACTCATTATGGACTACCCACGTGTCCAAATCTCATTTTGTACAATGATATAAGGATAATGGGTGGTTTTGGAAGAAGTACGTGACATTTTCAATAGGGTACAAGACATGTATCTTTAATTTGTATATTTTCTATGTATCAGTTCCCCACATTACATGAAAGGATTCACCTACATGGTGTGTATGTTATCATACACTACATGTGGGATTGAGGTTGGTACTCAATATATACCATATCCTCCCATGTCATGTGGTAATGAGGTAAATAGTTTGTGGTCCTAAACCAAATATTGTGTGGCGTCAAATGAATTATTGGGCATGTACATATTGTACATTCCATGTAGTTATCTAGAGATATATGACATGTGATTCGGTCACATGGAATTTGATATTTAAATCATAAAATTTATTTATCTACCTAAACACCAAAATTACATGAAACATATTCATTCAAACTACATACCTTGTAGTAGGAAATTTTCTAGAAACTCACAGTTACTTCTGATTGTTCGTCGTTGTCACCAAATCCACCTCTAATATCTCTCAATTCTACACTAAACATGTTGATCATAGAAGTAAAATCACAAGATTCCAATTCCTGGACAACACTCATTAAAGAAATGATCTTTCATTGAATCATCATTACCTCACACATCGCTATATTGAAACCAACTTTCATCATTCTCCATCCTTTATATGCTACCAACCAGTGAACCACATATGAGCTACGATCTATAATGATAAAATCAAACAAAAAAACATGGATCCAAGGTTCAATAATGATTCAAACCAGAATAAATATAGTCAAACCACTGATAAAAGGCTTTTTTGGTGGTGAACATGTGAAGAAAGGTGGGTGGAAACCATAAAACACATATGTGAGTGACTGAAATGGATGATGTGAACCTGACCATCAATCATGGGGGTGAATAATTGTTGAAAAATCAAGGTCAAATAGGAAAAAAATAATAAAAGGAAAATTAGAAATTCAAAAATTGGTAGGGATATAAAATATTTAATATGGAATCTAACTAAGAATAATAAATCCATTCTTGGAAAAGAAAAAATATGGGGGAATAAATCCAATAATAAGACTATCCAACCTCAAGAATAGTTTGATCACTAGAAAAGAAACAATATTTTTTGGTAACATTGGAAATTCCAATGGGGGTTGTTTGTAAAATCCATAAAATACTACTTGATCACATGCGAAGAGGTCTCTCTCTCTCTCTCTCCACAGTAAAGGCTCTCAAAATCCTAGGGTTGTGATGTAACCTTAGGGATTATCTCTATAGAGGTTGATATAGAACAATTATTAGTTCCAATGATCAATTAGATGAATTAATTATTTATTTAATTTATTCTTCTAACTTCACTTATGACTGTAAACTATCACAGGACCCAATTCATATGGATCTTACATCATTCCAAGGATAAAATCCACATTATAGAATTAATTGTGGCCTCTGTTTAACCATAAAAAAAATCAATCAGAAGATATGACATCATTTCTAAGAATACTGTGTGGCTTGAAATACTATAAATATACATATTAGTTGTTCTAGGGGTACAATTAAATTAAACACACACACACCACACTACTTTATGTCCTTTTACCTAAAAAGGCATAATCTAATAAAAAATGTGAGGGTACTAATCTCGCATGTGGCTATCATTCTCTCATGATCTCCCCAAAATATCAACATACCATCATTGGATTTGAACTAGTAGAATAGATCATCCATGAAGATTCCTCATGTGTCGATCCCTAATCACCACCAGGTACATTGAAAAGGAGGACCCTTCTTCAATTTTTAACTATCCCCATTCAATAATGTGTGATGTATAGTTCATGTGTCTATTCATTTGTAACACATGGAAGATGTCGTGAACCTGATCTAGCTATGGTCACAATGCCAAGGGGTATGAATCCTCACCAACCCTATGTAGGATCTAAAATGGAGTGATGAATTTTAGGGATAACATACTACTCTGACCAAAACTATGAAATCCATGCTAAGTAGATACCTTTAGGAATACATAATCAACATACTCAAACTCCAAGGAGATCTATAGATGATCTATGTAAAAATTATAACTGATCTAAGTGATTTCCATATGCTCCTGGATCACCTAGAAATTCTTTGTATTTACCTGAACTGACTCTAGAACCATGAGACATGACTCCCTCATTTCTTCCCTAAAAAGGGGTGACATGTAAGGTTTCTCATATTGGGCCTAGAATTGTTTAATTCTAATATTGTAATGATATTTGTTATTAAAGGTTAACTACATCAAGGAACAATAGTCACCCCAACCTAAAATGAAGTCTAACATGCAATCCCTCAGCATTTCTTAAAGAACCTAAAGAGTTTTCTTTGTCTATCCATCCAACTAACTAAGTAATTTTTTACTCATCTGTAATTGGGTATTGAATTCCTCCAATAATCCCCCCCCATATCCAAGATATAAAAAGGGAATCTAATTCAAATATGATCTCTATGGGTAACCCATGATGTCAGATGATGTCCTCCACATATAGGCATCCCAATCCATCCACTGAACTCTACTCCTGGATAACTATAAATTGAGCTTACTTAGTTAGTTGATTGATAATCACCCAGATAGAATCATGATATCTTTCTGATAACATAATAAAAATCTCTAAATCCATGGACATACCATCCCATTTACACTCTAGAACCTCAAGGGGTTGTGTTAAACCCTCTCCACCTTCACACCTATAAAGGTGAGGAATCAAGAAATAAATTTGACAATACTATTCTTTATTCCTTCCCTCCAACACTGGAATCAATGTTCCTGGCACATCATCACTACTCCAGGATCTATCACGAAGGTGGAAGTATGGAACTCCATTAATAATTCCTCGCACATCATTAACAGTATTACCATCTATAATTGGTAGTGGATGACATGATCCCCACCTTTAAAAAGGTAAACTATTGCATCACCTAAGAATAACTAATCGTGAAATACCTCACAATATTTTTTCCCAAGATGATCTTACCTCATGCAATGAATAATTTAACAGGTCACTAAAATTTATCAAAGGAATTTTTCCCCCTTCATCCACCATGGAAAATAATAATGAGGCCAATTTCTTTGACAGATCTCCTAAAAATAGTAATAATACTCCCAGATAAGGGTATCTACCACAAAATTTTCCTTTTAGGGAGTAAAGACTATCTCAAAATAATGGTCCTAAAGGAACTATATCCAATACCACAATCTTGGGTTTACATCTCTTTGAGTGAATATATATATATATGAGAATTTGGTAGTCTAAGTAGACTATAAGTCGCTCTCCTAGGAGGTAGTGCCTCCATATCTTTATGGAGAACATTACTGCTTCCTGTTCCAAGTCATGATCCACATAATTCTTCTCATGGGGCCTCATATTTTTAGACCCATAAGAAATCACTACCTACCTCTACATCAATATGCATTCTATCCCAACACCATATTCATCCTAGAACACCATTTACTCAATTACCTTATCTGTAATCCTCGATATATGATTATTAGTCAATATCTTCCTTACCTCCTTAAAGGACCTTTAACACCACTTAGACCAAATGAAAGGTTTACCCTTTTTATCCTAGGTAGATAAGGGGGAAACAATCCTATAAAATTCTTCTACAAACCTTTGGAAATATCTATCCAAAATTATTATTATATTTAACTTAGACACACACATGGTTGGGTCTCAATCTAGTGCATCCACAACCTTAAATAACTTCACAACTACTATGTCCTTTAAGAAAATATTTCATAGGGAATTAACTTCTCTAATCCAAAACTATAAATTTAATATCTTTTAATATAAATAATTCCATATTAATAAGTCAAGGATCATCCATATAATATTTTTATTCTTGAACATTGATGTAGAATAAATGAGAATTTCATCAGTAAAAACTACTATGACCTAGTTTAGGAAGGGAAGAAATATCTGGTTCAAGATTCAATGATTTATGCTAAATAGAATTACCTATAATGTAATTAAAATATTATCTTTAGGATATCCTCTATATGAACTAGTATCTTATTATAACTAGACCTGAGATAAATCTTAAAAAACCACTTAGATACCTTCATCAGGTCGAAGAAATCATTGATCCTCAATAGAGGATATTTTTTCCTTGATTTTCAATTTTCTCAAATAGATATAGTCAACACAAAGCCTCAAGATCTTATATTACTTCTTGGTGAACAAAAGTAAGGCTTCCAAGGGGTACACACTAGGAATGATAAAAATGTTCCCTGAGATGTCCTAAAAAATCCTCCCCAACTCCAAAAGGTTGTCAAGGGATATACAATAAGCTACAACATATATTGGAGCGGAATCTAGGTGCATATAGATACAAAAAATCAACCCTCGATATAAAGGTAATCTTAATACATTTTTAATAAAGCCATCAATGTATTACTCCACCAATATTGGATGTTGAGCATCGGAATTTTCCACTACACCAAGGGTTAAACATGATAACTGGTGAGTGATCGACTTTAGATTTCCACACATGATCCCTTCTCACTGTAGCTGAAAATCCCTCACACTAATTAAAGAAAACCTTATCGCATAAAATAGAATTCACCTCAAACTCTAATGAAAATAGTCTATCTAGGTAGAAATTATAGATGTTCAGTTCATACCAACTATGATGTTATATGACTTCCTATAAGACATGAATAGATCCCATGAAAATATTTCCCTACTAGGAATGATCACACACTATTTGCAGATGTGAGGGATCATGGGATAACTCCATATGTGAGTCTCTAGACACATTGGTATTACTATTGGATCTACTAAAACCTCAACCTCCCAAACATGAGATAATTAAATGAAAGAATAGATCACACTTTCCCCATGATTGTTGATTACCAGGTATAAAATACATGGATCATTCCTCAAATAATGTCAAGAAAAAACCTAATCATATTCCTAAATCACTTATAGTTTTCCATCACCCTAGCCACTGAATATCTAATCCTAGATTTAATCTCTTGGTGCAATGGTGGTTGAATTGGGTCATAGTGTGGACCTCCTCTAGCCCTTCTCTTGGAACTCCACTAGCTCCTCTATTGAAACAATCTCTCTAAGGGTCACCTTATCCACCTCTAGGAGGCCCCTGCTCATGTATCTACCTCTAAATAGGGTTCTATAGAATTTTTATCCACTATCTGGTGCATGATGGGTTCGGTAGTCACATGCTATGTGAACCCATCCCTCGTAGAGAAATCATTTCATGTATCCTTCCTAACTGAATCCCCTAAATGAGCCTTGAGCTATAAATCATCTAGTATGAGTATGTACTTGGGAACATCTTAGAATTCTTGGTTTTTAAGCCTTTCATTGGAAAACCATATTTGAACTCTCAACTCTTGAGTGAACACTGCCATCATTGTAAATTCATGCCTCCCTACACTACTAGAAAAGGGGGCATTGAAGCTCCCCAGACTCGGGCGACCGCCATTGGCGGTCGCTATACCTAACCAATAGTGACAGCCAATGGCGGTCACTAACCTACATAAAAAAACGGGGGGCTTCTGTGCCCCCCCCCCCCCCCCCGCGCCCCCTCGACCCCGATCTCCCGATCGCCGCCCTAACCCCCTCCCTCCCTCGCCGCCCTCCCTCGCCGCCCTCCCCTCCCCCGCCGCCCGGCCTCCCCCGCCGCCCGGCTTCCCCCGCCACCTGCCCTCCCCCGCCGCCCGGCCTTCCCCGCCGCCCGCCCTCCCCCACCGCCCACCCTCCCCCGCCGCCCGCCCTCCCTCACCGCCTGCCCTCCGGTCGCCGCCCTCCGCCCTCGGGCCTCCGGCCTCTCAGCCCTCCCCCCCCCCCACCCCGGACGGCACCCGCACCCCGGACAGCCCCCTCTGCGCACTCCGGACCGCCCCCCGCACCCCGGACGCCTCCCCGCACCCCGGACACCCCCCCCCCCCCCCCGCACTTCGGACCGCCCCCCGCACCCCGGACGCCTCCCCGCACCCCGGACAGCCCCCCCCCCCCCCCCCTGCACTCGGACACCCCCCTCCGAACCCGGACAGCCCCCCCCCCCCCCCCCCCGCACTCGGACACCCCCCCTTCGAACCCGGACAGCCCCCCTGCACCCCGGACAGGCCCCCCGCACCCCGGACACCCCACCCCACACCCCCCGACAGCCCCCCTGCACCCCAGACAGCACCCCCCCCCCCCCCCCCCCCCCCGCACCCCGGACACCCCCGCACCCCGAACACCCCTGCCCGCACCCCTAACAGGCCCCCGACACCCCGGACACCCCTCCCCGCACCTCGGACACCCCCCCCCCCCTGACCCCGGACACCCCCCCCCCCTCGCTGCCTGTCCCCCGTCCCCTCACCGCCTCCTCTCCTCCAGCTCCTCGCCGCCGCCGCCGCCCGTCCCCTCCCTTGCCGCACCGCCTTTGGCTCCGGCTCCCCTTCGCTGCCTCCTCTCCCTCGCAGCACCGCCTTCGGCTCCCCTCCCTTTCAGGTTTGTAGCTCAATCAGGTAACATGAGCTTTCAGTTACATTATTATTTTATCAATGGTTCATAAACAAATGGTTAATATTTATTTTTAATATAGTTGATTTGAAAAATGTAAATGTAATAAGTATTGTGTAAATGTTTTTTATACAGATATTATTATGGATAAGAGTTGGATTGATCTTCCAAATCGAACATCTAGAGAATATTTCAATTGCATTATGCAGTTTATTGACTTCACGAGAGGATTTGAAAGTGACTATATTAGTTGTCCATGTAGAAAATGTGCTAACAGATATCAATTCACATGAGATATTGTGAGGGAGCACCTTTTCTTTAATGGATTTCTGAAAAATTATAAGAGTTGGACTCGTCATGGAGAAGAATATGTTCGTTGTCAAAATATAGATGCAGCTCAGATGGATGTTGATGCAAGGATGACTGATCCAATGCATGAAATTCTTACTGAAATGGTACGTGGGTTTGATCCTGAAGGCATTGACATCCAGAATCTTGAGACCGGTGAGATAAATCTTCGCTCTGGTGCAGATCGTGATTCGAGGAGTTTTTATGAAGTACTTGATGATGCGAAAACAGAATTATATCCTGGATGTACTTCTTACAATAAACTGTCGTTTATCGTGGAGTTGTTGCATTTGAAGACTTTGAATAATTGGTCAGACACATCATTCGACATGCTTTTGGTTTTATTGAAAAAAGTTCTTCATGTCGACGCTAATATTCCTGAGTCGTATTACTATGCTCATAAGTTGACAGAGAACTTAGGTTTTACATATGAGACTATAGATGCATGTGCAAACAACTGTATGTTGTTTAGAAATGAAACTGCTCATTTGGATATTTGTACGGTTTGTGGCGCTTCCAGGTGGAAAGAGAACAGGGGAAATAAGACTCATCAAAGTCAGATTGCGATACAGGGGAAACCGATTGCCGTAAAGAAAATGCATTACTTTCCCCTTAAACCGAGGTTGAAAAGATTTTTTATGTCATCTAAAGTTTCTAATTTAATGAGATGGCATGCAGAAAGATTTCATGAAAGTGACATGTTAACCCACCCGGCAGACTCTCATGCATGGAAGGATTTTGATAAGAGACATCCCGACTTTTCTAAAGATGTTCGTAATGTCCGATTGGGATTGGCAGCAGATGGTTTCAATCCATCCAAGTCTATGGTTGGTGCAACTCATAGCACATAGCCCGTGGTGTTGGTTCCATATAATCTTCCTCCGTGGCTTTGTATGAAGCAACAATTTATATTACATTCCACTCTTATTGATGGACCTAAAAGTCCGGGGGATAAGATTGATGTTTACCTTCAGCCATTGATTGATGAGTTGAATGAATTTTGGGGAGATGATGTGATGACTTATGACTGCGAAACGAATGAAATGTTCAAACTGCATGCTGCTTTATTGTGGACAATCAATGACTTCCCAGCTTATGCAAATTTATCAGGTTGGAGTACGAAAGGGGAATTTGCTTTCCCTTGTTGCAATAAAAGTAAAAAATCTGTATGGCTTAAACATTCCAAAAAATGGGCATACATGGGTCATAGGCGTTTTCTCCCTCCCCAACACAGGTTCAGAAAGGACAGAGTGGCATTTGATGGTTCTAGAGAGTTCAGCCCAGCACCAAAGATCATGACAGGAGTCTAAATGTTATCGCAGATTGAGGAAGAAAACATCCGCACGGTATATGAAATTCAGGATTTGGTGGCTCCTCCAGTACGTAATATTCGTGCTGCGGGTAGGCAGCGCAGTCACAATTGGAAAAAGAAAAGTATTTTTTATAGTCTTCCGTATTGGAAAACTAACATGTTGAGGCATAATTTGGATGTCTTGCACATTGAAAAAAATGTTTGTGATAACATATTGTGGACCATTTTAGGTGTCAGTGGAAAGTCAAAGGACCATGTTAATGCACGCCGTGATTTGGAAGAAATGGGTTTAAGGAAATAGTTTCATTTACAGTTAGCTGAGGGAAACAAGGCATATATGTCTGCTGCACAGTATTCGATGACTACAGAGGAGAAAGAGACATTTCTTTCCATTTTAAAGATGGTCAAGGTGCCTGATGGTTACTATTCTAATATTTCAAAGTGTTTGAATATGATGAGCAAGACATTGCAAGGGTTGAAAAGTCATGACAATCACATATTACTTCAGCAGTTGATTCCAATCGCAATTTTTGATTGTTTATCCCCCAATGTTGTTCAGCCCTTGATTGAGATGAGTATTTTTTTTAGACAGCTTTTTTTAAGAAATCAACGAATGAGTGATTTAAAAAGTTTGCAGTACCGAATTGTACTTACGCTTTGTCACTTTGAGAAACTATTCCCCCCCTCATTTTTTGATATTATGGTCCACTTGACAGTGCACCTAACTGATGAAGTAATGGCTGCTGGTCCAGTGCAATTCAGGTGGATGTATCCTATTAAACGGTATTTGAGTACATTGAAAAGATTTGTACGCAACAGAGCTCGTCCAGAGGCATCAATAGCCAATGGTTATTTGATGGATGAGTGTTCTTCCTTTTGTGAAGAATATCTTACGGATGTTGAAACAAAATTAGATAAGCCCTCTCGGATTCATGATGGTCCAGTTGGAGAAGGAATCACATTTGATATGGACAACATCGAGTGGATACAAGCACATCGATATATCTTGTTCAATACTCCATCAGTTGCACCATTAATGCAGTAAGTATCTTATCAATGTGCTTGTATAACTTTTACATGTTTTGTTTGCATAAGTTGATCTTTTAAACACCGCGTAATCATTTGCAGGAAACACATTAATGAGATAAAAGAAGAGATGCATCGTGCGACTGAGTTGCAAATTCAACAATCTCATTATGCGGCATTTCATGATTGGTTCAAGGATTATGAATGTATAAATTGATTTTCATTATGAGTGAAGTATTAAACTAATTCTTTCTGCATATATCAGTATTGATTTTTATAAATTATGTAGGTTCGTAAGCTGAGGGAGTAGGGGACCCCACGCTACCTGAAGTATTTATCCAACTGGCTGAGGGTCCATCTATAACGGCTCGTCGTTATAAAGCTATTGATGCTAATGGTTTTCGATTTCGCATTAAAGATGTTGACGACAAACGAGCAACACAAAAAAGTGGCATCGGTTGTCCGTTTGTCGATTCTGGTTATTACTATGGTCAATTGATAGACATCATTAAAGTTGTATACACACACGTTTTGAAGTACATATTGTTAAAGTGTAATTGGGTTGATCCAGTGCGTGGATGTAAAGTCGATCAATATCAGTTTTCATTGGTGAATTTTAACTATATGTTATACAGAAATAATGAACGAGTTGAGAATGAACCTTTCATTTTGACATCACAAGCGGAACAAGTATTCTTCGTTACTTTGCCTTCGGATCCAAGTTGGCAAGTTGTTGTCAAAATGTCTCGGCGAGGAGTGTTTTTATTTGAAGAAGATGAACCCGAGACTGTTCCGTTTGTTTACCAACAACTTGATCAACATACCGTAGTTCAACATGAAGAAGATATTTATTGGTTCAGAGCGGCTGTTGAAGGAGAAACGGTCGATTTGCATGCTTAATGAAAGGTATAATTGTTTTCCCGCTATTCATTAGAATGTCCTAGGATATCATAAATTATCTAATCATTTTATAAATCCTTATAAGTTTTAATCCTCACTTTTGTAAGTTAATTCAGTCATAAATATTTAGGTTGATTAACTTTCTGATTTTTTAAAATTCATTCAAAACTAATTATTCAATCCATTTTTTGTTTGATTAACAGTTGTACAAGTTTGATTTATTAAGAACAATCCAATTTATCTTTTAAACACTTTGGACTCATTACTGATATTTTCTATGACTGCAGACATGTCAGGGGAAGAGGCAGAAGATCCACATCATCCATCTGAGGCATCTACGTCTCAGGGTCGAGGTATGTTTGAATGTCATTGTCTATATTTTTTATGTAATTGACATATATATATATATATATATATATATGTATATATATATAAAATTTGTCAATTAATATATAAAATTGTTTTCAACAGGATCAGACTCGGCTGCTTCTTCCTCTCGCAGGAGAGGCCCTGGTCGTGGCATATTATCATGGAATTCCGACACGACGATAGATGTTTCATTTGATGAGGTATTTCATCCCGTGGGACTGAATTCCCCGGCATTCATTCGTCAGCTGGGTCATATCATACGTGACCCACATCGATTTCCATTGACCACGTGTGATTGGGCTTCTATCCCTCAGGACACATTAGATCGTCTATGGAGGGAGGTTCAGGTAAGAAAATAATTTTACTTTATTTTCTATTTATAAAGAATACTAATATGTTTGATTATTTTCTTTATAGAAAAATTTAAAAGTATGCCCTGAAGAGTTTCGGCCCGTGTGTATGAGAAAATGCCGTAAGATGTGGAAAGATTATAAAGTCAAAGTGAAGAGGGACCACTGGGTACCAAATGTGGGTGCCCTTGACATTTTGGAAAAAGTCTCGAGAGGTGTCCTCCCGGCTCAGTGGCGTGACTTGGTTGCATATTGGTCTACTGAGGGTGTTGTAGTTTGTATATTAATTATTTTGCTGTATATATATTTTCAAGAATATGTGATTTGTTTGAAATTTGAATGAATTGAATGTAGGAGGTGTCAACACGCCATTCGGAGAATCGAGCGTTGCAGGGACCAGCTCACAGGCTCGGGACTCGTCACGTGTCTCAGATCCGACATGAGGTATATATTATTCATTTTTTAATTTATTAATTAATATGGTTTTGTGTTTATATTCTTTTAATATACAGTTGCGAGGGCAAGGTGCAGCAACTGATAAAATGTCGGTGTGGATAAGGACTCGTGATCGCAATGATCCAGAGGTTGCAGCATTGATAGTAAGTGTCTGTACTTACCAATAATTACATAAATCTATATATTAACATATATATATTTATATATATTTAAATATTTCACAGGCTCAATTTGAAGCTGAGTTAGAACATCTGCCAGAGGACCAGCGACAGCTTCCCATGCGATGGGATGAGATCTTTCATCGAATTATTGGTCGGGACGGGCATGGCTATAGTTTGACCTATGGAGCAGAGATTCCTCGTTCTGTAGTGTCACGCGCTGCGGTTGTCGGTCCTGATGTTGCTCATATGACACAGCAGATGTCAGATTTTGAGGCATGTCTGCGCGCTTCCGAGGAGACAAATGCGCAATTGATAGCTGAGGTTAGAGCACTACGGGAATATGTGCGTCGAGCTGATGGTACAGGGGATCATACGACACAGGTATATACTGTATTTATTTATTTAATTTAAATTATTTTTGTTATTAAAATATTTATAATGTTTATTTGTTGTAGGCACCTGGCCCACCAGAAGGAGGTAGTAGTGATGAGAACGCGTGACGCACCATATATTCACGAGATATGTTTTTTGTTTTTACTGGTAGGGTTGACATTGATGTACTGTATTTATTCATTTAAGTAATGCATTATTACCATCCATGGTGGTCTTTTAAATATTTTATACACATATTGAGTTTTTGATCAGATAATCTTGAATGATTCTACATTTGAAAAAGTCGAACTAATTCCAACAGATAAATAAATCTGATATTATAGATTATGTATTATCCAATATATTTTTTATAAATTTTTATATGGTATCGATAAAATAAATATGTATTAATTAGATGTTATCACTTTTATTTTTCACTTTTGTAATCAATGGGATGGCCTTTGCAACCCCGGAGAGCCCCCCGCACCCCCCGTAGAGCCCCCCGCACCCTCGTACAGCCCCCCCGCACCCCCGTACAGCCCCGCACCCCCATACAACCCCCCGCACCCCCGTACTGCCCCCCGCACCCCCGTACTGCCCCCCGCCACCCCCGTACAGCCCCCCGCACCCCGTACAGCCCCCCCCGCACAGCCCCCCCGCACCCCCGTACAACCCCCCGCACCCCCGTACAACCCCCCGCACCCCCGTACAGCCCCCCGCACCCCCGTACGGCCCCCCCGCAACCTCGTACAGCCCCCCCCCCCCCCCCGCACCCCCGTACAGCCCCCCCGCACCCCCGTACAGCCCCCCGCACCCCCGTACAGCCGCCCGCACCCCCGTACAGCCCACCCGCACCCCCGTACAGCCCCCCTGCACCCCCGTACAACCCCCCGCACCCCCGTACTGCCCCCCGCACCCCCGTACAGCCCCCCGCACCCCCGTAAAGCCCCCCCCCCCCCCCCCCCCCCCGCACCCCCGTACATCCCCCCCCCCCCCCCCGCACCCCCGTACTGCCCCCCGCACCCCCGTACTGCCCCCCGCCACCCCCGTACAGCCCCCCGCACCCCTGTACAGCCCCCCCC